>WOXC01005882.1:0-125913 GCA_011680675.1 Gymnobelideus leadbeateri | reverse complement strand
CTATCATGACTCCCCTTCTCTTATCCTCTTCTCTTATATTTTCCTGTAGGGCAAGATAGATTTCTATACCCCATTGCCTGTATATTTTATTTCCCAGTTGCATGTAAAAACAATTTTTAACATTTGTTTTTAAAATTTTGAGTTCCACATTTTCTCCTTTCCTCCATCACCACCCACTCTCATTGAGAAGGCAAACAATTTGTTATGGGTTATACATTTATAGTCATGCAAAACACTTCTATAACAGTTATGTTGTGAAAAACTAACTGTTCTCTCCTTTGACCCCATCCCTCCTCAAAACTCTCTGCTTCTGATTACCCTCTCCTCCCATTTGCCATCCTTTCAGTCATTCCCCCCCCCCACTTTATCACCTTCCCCCTACTTTCCTATAGGGTAAGATAGATTTTCATACCCAATTGAGTGTGTTTGTTATTCCCTCCTTAAGCCATATCCAATAGGAGAAGGTTCACTTATTCCCTCTCACTTCTCCCCTCTTCCCCTCCAATGTAAAAGCTTTTTCTTGCCTCTTTTATCTGAGATAATTTACCCCATTCTACTTTTCCCTTTCTCCTTCTCCCATTGTCACATCTTAATTTTATTTTTTAGATATTATCCCTTCATATTCAACTGACACCTCCAACTACTCTGAGACTGAGAAAGGCCTCATGAGTTGTAAATATCATCTTTCCATGTAGGAATGTAAACAATTCAACTTTAATAAGTCCCCTTCCCTTCCCTTGCCTTGCCTTGCCTTGCCTTGCCTTCCCTTCCCTTCCCTTGCTTTTCCTTCCCTTGCCTTCCCTTGCCTTCCCTTGCTTTTCCTTCCCTTGCCTTCCCTTGCCTTCCCTTGCCTTCCCTTGCCTTCCCTTCCCTTCCCTTCCCTTCCCTTCCCTTCCCTTCCCTTCCCTTCCCTTTCCATTTTCCTTCCCTTCCCTTGCCTTCCCTTGCCTTCCCTTCCCTTTCCATTTTCCTTCCCTTTCCATTTTCCTTCCCTTTCCTTTCCTTTCCTTTCCTTTCCTTTCCTTTCCTTTCCTTTCCTTTCCTTTCCTTTCCTTTCCTTTCCTTTCCTTTCCTTTCCTTTCCCTCTCCCTCTCCCTCTCCCTCTCCCTCTCCCTTTCCCTTTCCCTTTCCCTTTCCCTCTCCCTTCCATTTTCCTCTCCCTTCCATTTTCCTCTCCCTTCCATTTTCCTTTCCCCTCCATTTTCCTTTCACCTCCCCTCCCCTCCTCTCCCCTCCACTCCCCTTCCCTCTCCTCCCCTTCCCTCTCCTCTCCTCTCCTCTCTCTCCTCTCCTCTCTCCTCTCCTCTCCTCTCCTCTCCTCTCCTCTCCTTTCCTCTCCTCTCCTCTCCTCTCCTCTCCTCTCCTCTCCTCTCCTCTCCTCTCCTCTCCTCTCCTCTCCTCTCCTCCTCTTTCCTCCTCACTCCTCTCCCCTCTCCTCCTCTCTCCTCTCTCTCCTCTCTCTCCTCTCCTCCCCTCTCCTCTCCTCTCTCTCCTCTCCTCTCCCTCTCCTCTCTCCTCTCCTCTCCTCTCCTCTCCTCTCCTCTCCTTTCCTCTCCTCTCCTCTCCTCTCCTCAACTGGATCTCCCTATATTGCTTAAGCTGGTAGTACATGGGCTGATTCCACTAATGATTGGCACAAGAGTTTTGACCTGTTTCATTTTCAACCTGGGTTAGGTCATCCCTACTTATTTGCAATGGGAAATGTTGCAACAATTAGACATGTGATTGAAAGGCACCACGGTCCTTGCTGGATCTTCTTTTTCTCTTTTCTAGAGAGACCTGAGTTTGAATTCTATCTCTGACAATTTTAAGTTGCATGACCATGAATAAGGCCCTCACCCTCTCTAATTCTGTAGTACCTTCTTCATTGGGTTGCTGTGAAGATTAAAAGTCTTGATAAAAGTACCAGACTTAGAGTCAAAAGACTCCCAGAACTGCTATTTTCTATCTGTATGACCTGATTGCTATTTGTGTAACCTAGAGTGAATTATTTAACCTTTTCGGGTTTCAGTTACTTCCTCTGTAAAATGAGAGTAAGGTACCTTCCAATTCAAAAACTAGGGCCCTAAGTGTTAGCTATAATTTTTAAAAAGAAAAGTTTAAAAAGAAACAAAATTAATAAATTTATTCCTTCTATTTTCCCACTGTGAATATTATCTAGAGCTCATCTTTCATTTCCAGCACATCTATGGTGTAAATCAAGGAATTCTTGTATATGCAAGGGAAAGGATACAGGACTGCAGAGGAACTGAGCAGCACAGACACACAAACTTGGAGGTTAAAGGAATTATGAAAGGCAGATGTGGAAAATCCCCAGCTATAGTGGAAAAATGCTAATAGCAGAATACAAATGAGACTCTTAGCACATCACCAGAGACCTAAAAATAATATAACTTTAAAAAATTCAAAGGGGATCAAAATTTTATCTGTAATGGTTTGAAGTGAAAGATGTCCATAGGAGTGGTAGCTGGAGAAATCATAAAGGAAGATCAAAATGACAAATTTTAAACTCTATTTTGGTCTGACATGGAAACACTGGCTAAAATGTGATGGCATGTGGGCTGCTAGATGAGGGCTGAGTGAGTGGTCTGACTCAATCTCTATGCCATGGCTCATTCTTAGTTTTGTGTCACTCTGGCCAGTACACTGTTGATGCTGGAAATGTGCACCTCCAAGCACTACAGAAAGCACTGATACTGATAATAATAATTATTTATTTCAATCTTTCTCTTCCTTGAAGTGGGAAAGGCTTTCCCCCCCTCTTGCTGTATTTTAGATCTGTCCCTCTTTCATAGTCATTTTTTTCTGCCCAATTCCTGTGTAGTCCACTGTAGATTAAGGTGTTTTCATATTGGGCTGGATATAGACCATATTTTCTCCTCTAATCTGGCCATGACTAAGGTTAATATTTTATTTTTTCATTTAAAAAGCACATTATTTTAGAGGTTGTGGTCTGTCTCCTGGAGTGGTCTATGCTTTGCTTTGTCTTCTGGAGTGGTCTATGCTTTGCTTTGGTCTAGGAGGGATATATGTTCTTTTTGAAATCAGTTCAGGAAAAGACAGGCACACTGGTTCACTGTTGGTGGAACTGTGAATTGATCCAAGCCTTTTGTAAAGCAATTTGGAATTATTCAGGAGAAGAGACAAAAACATTCCTATTTTTTGATCCAGAGATTCCATGGTTAGACATATATTCTACTTTAAAAGCAGAAAGAAAAGTCCCATATAAATAAAAAAAATCACAGCAGCACTTTTCGCGCTAAATCTAGGATTCTGTGAGCTAGAAACAAAGTAGGATCTCATCAGTCATGGAATAACTAAATAAAGTATAATCTATAATTATGGATATATAATCTATAATAATGGAACCCTACTGGGTTCCAAGAAAAAAAATAGCTACAAAGAATTTAGAGAAGCATAAGGAAATTTACAGGAACTGATACTGAATTAGGTTAAAAAGAAAAAAAGAACCAGAAAAAGAAACACAATGGTTATGGCCATGCTAATTTAAAGAATAAAAAGAGAAACTGAATACTTGTAGTTTTAATGACCAAGCTTGGTTTTGGATAAGAAAATGTAGTTCCTTTAATCATTTGAAGAGGTGGGGTCACATGGAACACTGTACAAACTCTTGGACTCAGTTGATTTGTTGGTTAGTTTTGCTTAATCCTAATTGGTTAATTTGCCTAACTCTGTTTCCTGATCTTAAGTTATATTATATAACATATTACCTGATTTTTGGTGTATGAAAGGCATAAAAAAGACTAGTTGAAATGAAACCTGTGGAGAATTACATAAGCTGCCAGTTATAAAGAATTATAAATGGAACAATTGTTTAAATTGAAGTTCTCATAAGTCAGACTATGGAAAGAGACTCCCATGAGACTGTGAGATCCTTGAGAACAGGACTATTGTGGGTTTTCCCCCCTTTATTTATATTTCCAGTGCTTAGCACACTTTCCAGCACACGTTATCATTGTTGTTCAGTCATTTTGGTCATGTTGGTATTTTTGTTACCCCATTTGGGGTTCTCATGGTAAACTTACTGGAGTGATTTGCCATTTTCTTCTACAGCTCATTTTATAGGTGAGGAAACTGAGGCAAACAGTGGTAAGTGACTTGCCCAAGGTCACACAGCAAGTGTCTGAGGCACTGGCACATAGAGGTGCTTAATAAATGCCAGTTGACTGACTTATTTGATAGTAAATTAACATGAAATCCTAGAGCTGGGAAGAAAATGACTCTAGGATAAAAGATTCAGATTGAGCTATGCCCAAAGGGCTATAAAACTGTGCATACTCTTTGATCCAGCAATACCAGTACTGGGTTTGTGTCCCAAAGAGATCA
Source organism: Gymnobelideus leadbeateri (assembly GCA_011680675.1). Lineage (NCBI taxonomy): Eukaryota > Metazoa > Chordata > Mammalia > Diprotodontia > Petauridae > Gymnobelideus > Gymnobelideus leadbeateri. Next base: position 121,566 of record WOXC01005882.1, on the reverse strand, counting down.
TAAAAAAGGAAAAGGGCCCACATGTAAAATATTTCTAGCAGTTCTCTTTGTGGTGGCAAAGTACTGGAAATTGAGGGGATGTCCATCAATTAGGAAATGACTGAACAAGTTGTGGTATATTAATGTAATGGAATACTATTTTTCTATAAAAAATTATGAGCAGGCAGATTAAAAAAAAAACAACTTGGAAAGATTTATATGAACTGATGCTGAGTAAAGTGAACAGAACCAGGAGAAAATTGTACATAGCAACAACAACATTGTTGATGATTAACAATGACAGACTTAGTTCTTCTCAGCTATACAATGATCCAAGATAATTACAAAAGATTTATGATAGAAAATGCTAACCACATCCAGAAAAAGAACTATGGAGTCTGAATGCAGATCAAATTATACTACTTTCACATTTTTTTGTGGTTTTTCTCTTTTGTTATGATTCTCCTTTCACAACATGATTAATGTGGAAGTATTTTTAACATGATTGTACACATACATATACACATATGTACACATACATATAACATATCAATTAAAATTTGGAACTTGAAATTTTACAAAAATTAATGTTGAAAACTATCAGTCATGTTTCATGATTCATGACCCCATTTGTGGTTTTCTGGGCAAAGGTACTAGAATGGCTTACCATTTCCTTCTCCAGACAATTTTGCAGATGAGGAAACTGAGGCAAACAAGGTTAAGTGACTTGCCTGGAGTCACACAGATAGTAAGTGTCTGAGGTCAAATTTGAACTCAGATCTTCCTGACTTCAAGATCAGAGTTCTATCTACTGTGCCACTTAGTTTCCCTTAAAAGCTTTACCAAAATGAAATATAGAGGAAATTCTAACTGCATTACTTGCAAAATAGCTTCAAGTAATGACATCTGTTTCCCATTAGATCAGAAGTTTAAATCCCTCCCCTATATTCTTCATCCTGCCCCCTTTTGCTGTAGAGACAAATATATCCAAAGACCTTTTGGAATGGAGAGGGCAGTGAAGGAATTATTAAACATAATTTGTTTCAGAAATCCAAGTAAATAGTGATTGTAATTCACCACAAGTAGCTCACCTTGTTTCATTTGATGGTTCTTGCACATGTAATTATTGACTCTACTTTGCAGTGTCATTGGCCAGACCACTGCTGCAAGCTGCCCAGGGTTATTCTCAGAGGCTTCTGCATGACAGTGTCATTCTCCAGATCTCTTTTCTAAGAGAAGCACACATGCCCTGGAGGTCATAGGGAGATGGAACAAGCCTGAGAGAAAAAACAAAAAGGAGAAAGCCTTTGAAAAAGTTCACTAGAGGTGAACTAAAGCAAAGTCTTTGACAGCTGCCCTTTATCATAAAGTCCCATTCCAAACCTTATAATTCTGCAATCTTGTTTCTCTTTCCTGCCTAAGATCTGAAAAATACAGGTAAATCCTGAACAACTAGAGACTGCTTCAGTCTGAGTACATTGATAGACATATTTTTATTAATGAATTAAATTTTAGTTTTCAACATTCACTTCCACAAGATTTTGAATTCCAAATTTTCTCCCTATGTCTCCCCCTGACCTTATCCCAAGATGGTATGTATTCTGATTACCCTTTTCCCCAGTCTTCTCTCCCTTCTATTACCCTACCCCTTTTCTTATTTCCTTCCTTTTTATTTTCCTGTAGAGCAAGAAAGATTTCTATACCTCATTGCCTGTATATTTTATTTCCTGGTTGCATATAAAAACAATTTATAACATTTGTTTTTAAAACTTTGAGGTCCATATTCTCTCCCTTCCTCTCACCCCACCCATCCTCATTGATAAGGCAAGTAATTTCAATCTAGGTTAAACATGTATAGTCCTGCAAAACACTTCCATAATAGTCATGTTGTGAAAGACTAACTATATTTTATTCCATCCTATCTTACCCCTCTTTTATTCTATTCTCTCCTTTGACACTGTACCTCCTCAAAAGTGTTTCCTTCTGATTCCCCCTCCTCCCTTTTGTCCTCTCTTCTATCATACTCTTCATATTATTACTTTCCTCCCTACTTTTCTGTAGGGTAAGATAGATTTCCATACCCAATTGACTGTGTATCTTATTTTCTCCTTAAGCCAAATCTGATGAGAGTAAGGTTCACTTATTCCCTCTTACCTTCCTCCTCTTCCACTCCATTGTAAAACCTTTTTCTTTCCTCCTTCATGTAAGACAATTTACCCCATTTTATCTCTCCCTTTCTCCTTCTCCCAGTACATTCCTCTCCCATACCTTAATTTTATTTTTTAGATACCATTGCTTCATATTCAACTCACCCTGTGCCCAATCTCTCTCTCTCTCTCTCTCTCTCTCTCTCTCTCTCTCTCTCTCTCTCTATATATATATATATATATAATGTATCTGTGTGTATATATATGTATTCCCCCTGACTGCCCTAATACTTAGAAAGATCTTGTGAGTTACAAATATCATCTTTCCATTTTGGAATGTCAATAGTTCAACTTTAATAAGTCCCTTATGATTTCTTTCCTGTTTACCTTTTCATGCTTCTCTTGAGTCTTGTATTTGAAAGTCAAATTTTCTATTCAGCTCTGGTCTTTTCATCAAAAATGCTTGAAAGTCCTCTATTTCATAGAATGTTTATTTTACCACCTGAAGGATTATACTCAGTTTTGTTGGGTAGATGATTCTTGGTTTTAATTCTAGCTCCTTTGACCTCCAAAATATCATATTCCAAACCCTCTGATTCCGTAATGTAGAAGCTGCTAAATCTTGTGTTATCCTGATAGTGTTTCCATAATACTTAAATTGTTTCTTTCTGGATGCTTACAATATTTCCTTCTTAGCCTAGGAACTCTGGAATTTGGCTATAATAATCCTAACAATTTTTTTTTGTCTTTTTGGAGGGGGGAAGGTAGGGCAATTTAAGGTTAAGTGACCTGCCCAAAGTCACACAGCTAGTAAGTGTCTCAAGTATCTGAAGCTGGAATTGAACTCAGGTCCTCCTGACTCCAGTGCTTGTGCTCTATTCACTGTGCCACCCAGCTGCCCCATCATCACCTGATGAAAAGAGATCCAAAAAAGGAAAACTTGGGGGCGGCTAGGTGGTGCAGTGAGTAGAGTGCCGGCCCTGGAGTCAGAAGGACCTGAGTTCGGATCTGGCCTCAGACACTTAACACAAACAAAAACCTAGCTGTGTGACCTTGGGCAAGTTACTTAACCCCAATTGCCCTCCAAAAAGCAAAAAAAAAGAAAAAGAAAACTTGGGGAAGCCTCTATTTACTGAGCTACCTAAATCACTCCAACTGGGTATGTTTTTGAACCCCAGTTCTTTTGCTTTTCTATAGATAATGTTCCAAGACCTATGATCCTTTAACGTCTCTGCTAATATGTTTTGTATGATTCCAATTGTGGTACCATCATGTTTAAATTATTTTGTTTTTGTCACTTTTTGTGCTTTATCCTTGAACTGGGGATTTCAAAATTTGATCATGATATTCCTATGAGTTTTCCTCATAGGATCTATTTTAAGTACTATTTGATAAATTTTTTTCTATTTCTCTTTTCCCCCCTTATTCTAATCCTTTAGGACAATTTCCTTTAAATATTTCTTGTATTATTGTATGAAGATTTTTTTTTATCATAACTTTCAGTTGGTCCTATTATTTTTATATTTTTTCTTCTTGATCTATTCTCCAAATCTTTTGTTTTTATAAGATGTTTCTCTTTCTCTTCTATTTTTTCATTATTCATATATATATATAATGTATATATACATACACACACACACACACACACACACACACACACACACACACACACACATATATATATATATATATATATATATATATATATATATATATATATATATATATATAAATTGCTTTTTGGAGGGCAATTGGGGTTAAGTGACTTGCCCAAACTCACATGGCTAGTATGTGTGTCAAGTGTCTGAGGCCAAATTTGAACTCCTGTCCTCCTGACTCCAGGGCTGGTACTCTATTCATTGGGGCACCTGGGCACCCCTATTATTCATATTTTGCTTAATTGTTTCTTAATTTCTTATAATCTCACTGACTTCATCTTGCCCAGTTCTAATTGTCAAGGTGTCATTTTCTTCCTTAATATTCTCTATCTCCTTTTCTATTTGGTTGACTTTCATAATCTTCTTGTTTTTCTTGGACTATTCTTATTTTTTAATAAGTTTTTCCTCCATCTCTGTCATTTGATTTTTAAAGTCTTTTTTTTAAAAGATCTTCTATGAATTCTTTTTGGGCCAGTGTCCATTTGACATTACTCTGGGGGTTTCTTTACTTCAGTACCCTTCTTTGAAGATAAACTGAGGTCGTCTCCCTTCCCATAATAGTTTTCTAAGGTTGGATACTTTCTCCTTTGTCCATACATTTTTTTTCTTTGGTGATAATAGCTTATTTTTTTGTGATCATCTCTAGCGATTGTGGTCTCAGACACTTATGGGGATATGGGGAATGGTGTTTCTTGCCCCAGATTTCCAGTTCTCCCCTCTAGCCTGAAACCAAAGTGAAACCTCCAACCTCCTGTAAGTACCCACAGCCAGGGGCTTTCTGCCTCACTTCTTTCACTCACCAGGCATGTGCTGGTTCCTTCTTGCCCCCACCACTCTTTGCAGCAAATCTGGGTCTGGCATTCCTGGTTAGCAGAGGTTCCCTCAGTCTTCCTGTGCTCGGACACCCAACTTCCCTCATTATCCCAGGGGTAAAAATTCCTTTGACTGAGGCTGAGGCTGAGGCAGCTTCTCAAACCAATTAACCCCAGGGCTTGTTGCTTGTTGTTAAAGTGGACCCTAGTCTGGAGTTATTTACCCTTCACTGGGACTAAACCTCATTCTGAGATTTTTCTTCTCATCTTCTCGAATTATCCTAGGAAGACCCCTGTTGTGCTCCCATTCTTATTTATTTTCACCACCCTCCCCCACCACTTTGTTGCCCATAGGTGCTATTTTATCTCTTGTGAGGATAAATCTTGAAAGCTTGGGATTTTCTGACCTACTCTTCCATCTTCCCAGAATCCTCTCCCAGTATTTTTCAATATAAGTTATTCTCATCTCTGTGCTTTTGTATGCTGTTGCCTTGTCTGCAATGCTTCAGCAGGCTTTCTTTTCTAAATCCTACCCACTCTTTCACGTCCAGTTTAAATCCAGCCCACATAATAATCTGAATTCCTATAATATTTGAAGTCTGAACCGATTTAGCACTTAATTCTAGACTCACTATTATTGTGGAATCCTAAACTAGACTGTAAACATAGAATCCTAGATTTAACATGTGCATGGATTTCAGAATATAGGGTCATAGCTTTAGAGCTATATGCTAAATTAGAGGTTTCTGGTCTACCAGATTCATTTTATAGGTGAATTGATTCAATGACCTGCCTAAAGGATAGGTGCAGGTCTCTTGATACCAGAACCCAATACTATCTCCGTTCCACTTCATTCTATCAAATCTGATAGTTTTGTATCCCCATTAATGAGTAACATGGTTCTAGATACATAGTGGGAATTTAAGAAATATCCGTGTAATTAATTGAGTGATGGATGAAAGCCTTTGAGTAGTTCTTACTGTATAAAACATTTTCCCAAGACCTTTACCATTTTTAATTTTTAAAAAAATTTAGTGAGTATTTTAAAATATGTCATTTTTAAAATTTGGACAACTAGAAAATATTTGAGTTGAAGTATGTGAGATCTGTATGAAATTCAAAGACTACAGTAAAAATTACTGAAAATCTACATATATGAACATTATTGCTATATTCGAGGAAAGGTTCCCAAAACTAGTTCTAGTTCCCAAAACTAGAGAAGAGGAGAAATCCTGACTTCATAAATATGCATCCATCTAAACTGTAACATGAATTCTCAGTATCAATTATTCCCATCCTTCTATATGCAGCCTAAATTTCATTTTTTCCATGAGCTCTTCACTGACCAGCCCGTTTGGAAACAATCTTGATCTCATCTAAAATCCAAGGCATTTTGTTTATATCACTCACGTGGCACTTAAAGCATGCTGCCTTATATCCTTGTCTATCTATGACCCTGCTTTATCTTCTTGATTAGATTGTAAGTATCTGAAGTTATCTTTTTTCATGACTCTATATCCCACGGAGCCTTGCACATTACTCAGAAAGTACTTTAGTGAGAAATAACAGTTTTTAGAAGCAAAAAGGGAAATTCTAGAATTTAGAATCATGGTCCTTCTGGGTGGTCATTCTGAAGGGCCATTCTAAAATAAACATTAATCACATATTAATGAATGCCTACTATGTGAGGAATACTTTGGTGGAAACTAGAGACATGGCTCTTGTGTTCATTGAGTTCAGAGTTTAGTATGTGATAAGGGAGAAGCAAAAATAGTCATAACATAGATTGTTATATGAATAAGGAATCAGAAAATTAAAAAAATGAAAAATCAAGGTTCTAGGGTAGTATGAGGAGGTCATATATTAGGTATTCAGTTGTCAGTAAACATTTATTAAGGAATATTTCTCCTTTTGTATATACTTCCAGTATTCTGTGGCCTTTTGGAGTAGCAAATCTTACAGTCTATAGGACTATTTTCCACAGAGGGAAAAAAAGGAATAAGCCCTACTAATCCTTGCATCTCAGATGGACAGGAGAAGACAAGTGTTCAAAGAGCACCCCAACCTTGAAAGTTTCATTTCTGATTATAAAGGGTGAATGTTCCTTTCTTCAAATTTCACTATGTTAAGATCTATGCAAGAGTCTAACTTCACTAGCAAAATTCAGATCTAGGGACTTGGATTAGGCCTAGGAAGGTGTTGTGTGGACATATGTAGACAATTTTGTGTATATTAGATAAGCCAAAGTGTGATCAGTGAAAATATGGGTTTTCATTTGTGTTCACAAGAGGAAAAGGTGGGAAAAGGATCACAATTCTCTAGCTATTTCCAAACTCTTGCCCTTGGTTGCAAGAACTAAATCAACCTGTCAGGGTGTAGTGCTTCTATCCCTTGTGCTTTTCTTTCCTCCTGCATGGAAATAGTTAATGATCAGCAGCAGCTGGGCTTGTTGCAGCACTAGGGGAAACAGATTTCTCAATATGACTCTAGTTACTGGATGTTAGATGCTCGTAAAGTGCTCTTTCTGAACGAAAAGGTAATTACAGCATTTAATAGCAACTCCAGGAAGTGTGTTTTATAAAACTTTATTTTCCTTTCTTCAGCTAATAGAAATACACCCATACACAGATCCAGTTCCTTCACTGATCCAGCCTGCCTTTGGATACAGTCTCTAAAGTAATAATCCCTTGAGGAATATTTCAGAGCCAAAGCAAAACAAAACAAAAACACAAGCAAGCAAAAAGATACCTATTAGTTACTCTTGCTCCAAAGAATCAGTTTTTCTGGATGGCAGCTCAAGTTAGTTATCTGTCCCTTGAAACTTTCCAATTGTATTTCTGAAAATATTTATCAAATCCTTAAATCTAAGGATTTGTTACAAAAAGAAAAAAAGAGTTAAGTATGAGTTGAAACTATCATAGCTCAAGTGTGGAACTGGGAGACAGAAAGCCAGGACTGTGGCCCTCCCCATACCACTTGCTCAGTTTTTAATTCTTCCTGTTAGTGAAATTGGACTAATAATAGGCACCTCTTCCTTGACTCAGAAGGATAAGAAAATTATATTCAGAAAATCATTTTGATCTCTTCAAAGAAAACTACTTTATGAAAAGATGGTTCTATTATCTTTCCCTATACAATGCTTCTCCACTGGAAGATTTTTAATTGATTTAAATTCAATTTAACGAATATGTACTGTGTTCAAGATACTATGTTTAATATTGAGATGTTGAGATGATGAAGTCTTTGACTTCAAGCAGCATTCAGTCTAATAGTGGTAAGGGATTAGAGTGGGTCAGGGCATGAGGATGGAGGCTAGATATGACATAACTGGAAATATGAACGAAACAATGTAGAATGTGGGAGAGGCAAAGTGTTAAGGTAAATTTAAGAATGGGACAGATCACTTTCATTGGAGGTGGTTGTTGTTCAGTTTTTCAGTCTTGTCTGACTCTTTGTGACTCCATTTAGGTTTTTCTATCAAAGATATTAAATAGTTTGCTATTTTCTTATCCAGTTCATTTCACAGATAAGGAAATTGAGGCAAACACAGTTAAATGATTGGCCAGGGTCAAAGAGCTAGTAAATTTCTGAGGCTGGATATGAACTCAGGTCTTCCTTATTCGAGGGCCAGAGTTTATCTAGCAACACATAGCTGCCTTCATTTGTGTGTGTGTGGGGGGGGAAGAGATGGAGAAAGGAAACCATTTCCCTCATTGTACCCAGAGAGGAAGGGTGCTGAGTCCATTTCAGTAATGGGGACTTCACAGAAGGTTACCTGAGAATAGAGGGTTGTAGTAGAATATTGAACCTTTTAAGGAAAATAATATGTATTTTAGAATCAGAAGACATCTTAGAAAACACATCCCTTTCACTTTACAAATGAAAAAATTAAAGCCCAAGGAAATGACATGACCTCTCTGAGGTGATCCAAGTAGTAATAGAATCAAATTTTGAATTCAGGTTCTTTGACTCAGATATTGTGTTCTTTTCTTGAATCTCTATACTGTTTATACTTCAGGCCACAACAATCTCTCTCTTCTATAACTCTTTTTGTAATTATTGTTCTGTTTATTAATTGATTTGTGTGTGTGTGTGTGTCTTTTGTCCCCAGTATATTCTAAACTTTCTGAGGGTAGAAAACAAAATCTCACTCTGTTATATCCTCTATAGTATCTAGTATAAAATTATGCCCATTGTAGAATTCATGAAGTTACACGGACATTTATTATATACCCATATATAGAAGGAGCTACACTCAGAGCAAGGGATACAAAGAATATGTCTGAGAATTTTGACAAAGTGTGAACAACTCTGTATACTTCAGGGACACCAATTTGCTTGCAATTTGAGGGTTGTATCCCTGGCCTCCTCCTTCTCCTTATTCTCCTCCTTCTCCTTCTTTTTCTCTTCCTTCTCTTTCTACTCTTCCTCCCCCTCCCCCTCCTCTCTTCCTCCCCTCCTCCTCCTCCTCCTTCTTTCTTCTCAGAGGGTTATGATATTATTCCCTTCATACTGGTATGAGTGAACTAAGGAAAGAGTATAAACTGTTAGAACATTCACTAATGTAAGCTCCTTGAGGGTAAGGGATGTTTCATTTTCATTTTTGTGTGCCTAGGACCTGGCACATTGCCTGATGTATTGTAGACACTTAAGAAATGCTTGATGAATAAATGACAAAGAGGTGGTTTTTGTGATCTGTCACTTAGAACAAAGAATTGTAGTATGTGTGTGAGGGAGAGAGAAGGGAAGAAGGAGAAGGAGAAGGAGGAGGAGGAGAAGGAGGGAGAGAAGGAGGGGCAGAAGGAAGGGGAGGAGGAGGAAGAAAGAATAGTATCATGAATGAGAATCATCTTAATCTGTGTTTAGGGAGGGTATTGGAAGCTTGGGAACCTAGGTGGCTTGAGCTGTGATGTGGAGAGGGTAGAGGAAGATGTTTAAGTAGAAGAGAAGAAAGAGGAGGGAGGAAGAGGAAGATGATAAGGAAGAATGAATCCATGAAGGGAGGAGAAAGTAAGCGAGTTAAGGGAAGACAAAGGTAGAGACCAAGAGAGAGGATTTAGTTTGGGAGAGTGTGTTATGAGTTAAAGGAGGAAATTCAATGTGAGTTATAAATTTAATCTGTGGTCCTTGCAAGTGCCCACAGACTTGATATAGTAATTGTGCTGGCTGATTGAACTTTATTCAGTGTTTTAGTGACCACATCCTTCTATGAGCAAGGCAGCATCATAAAGCAGAAAGAGCTGAATTTGACATGATAATATGGGTTAAATTCCTGTCTCTGTCACTCTACCTATATGACCTTAGACCAGTCACTTAACATCTCTAGGTATCAGTTTCCTCAATTGGAAAATGTGCTTTTTAGATGAGATGACCTTTAAGGTCCCTTCCATCCTGAAATCTATGATTCCATAATGCCTATTTAATAATACCAGAATTAGGAGGTCTTGATGAGAAATCATGTCTGAATAGTGAGTTTATAAGCACTGTGTAATCAACATAGGAAGTATATCATGAGGCATTTGGGAATTCAGAAGGGGTTTTAAACACAGAACCTGAAGGTGAGAATAACATGAGAATACATGACTGCCACACTTACAATCTTATAGGGAAAGAGAAGAACAAGGATGAAATTAATTCCATACAAGGAGGAGTTAGTTAAATAAAGAGTAGAGGTCCTGGAAAAAAAAAGCAATAAGAAATTTGAGGAGGGAAGAAAATTTTCACCTGGGGATGGGGAGAAATAGGGTATCTGGAAAATTTCTTGTAGAAGGTGCAGACCTCTGAATTGCAAGAAAAATGATCTCTTTTTTAACGTGTATTTCTTTTTCTAAACATTTTCTTTAATGAAATAAACACTCTTAGTATATACCAAACTCTCAATAAATGTGTATTAAGTAGCTAGGTGGCAAAATGGTTTGAGTGCCAGACTAGGAGCGAAGAATACCTGAGCTTATTTAATAGTAGCTGATGTGGGGCTAGTCACTGAACCTCTCAGCCTCAGTTTCCTTATCTTCAAAATGAGGATTATATAATTTATCTTATGGGATTTTTGTGAGGATCAAATGAGTTAAGGTTTTGCATAGCTGAAAGAGTTACAAAAATGCCAACTATGATTATAATTTATAATATAGTTATGTGAACATTATATATTTTTTTCCAGATCTTCAACTTCACTGGTGTAAAGAATTCCTTCCAGTGATGTCAATCAGTAATTCATTTGCAACATACAGTTTGAGGGAGATTGCCAGGGATACTGAGAGTGTTGCCTGTGCCCACAATGCCACTATGTGTCAGAGGCAGGATTTGTCATTTCAAGGCTTCAAGACACTAATATTTTCCCCTCTACCCTCTATGCACACTAATTTTTATGTGTATCTATAGCATGTGTGTATGTTTGTGTAATTATACACACTCATTTGTGTGTGTCTACTTATGTCTTATTGAGATGCCTCATTGTGGTATGAAGGCAAGTTTGGATTGGTGAAGCTATATGAGCAGAATGGAATCTCTGGCAGTTATTACACAGTTAATAAGGTTCTGAGGCTTGTTTTCAGCTCATGAAGATGAGCCTTCCTGATTCCAAGTCCAGCTCTAACCATTACACCACCTAGCCATAGCTACTTCCTTTCATGTATACAATGAGTCTTTATGCTTTTTAAATGCCATTAAGTTCCATCTCTGGCACTTCTATATCTCCTACAGAGCCTATCATACTAGGTACATACCTATCACTCAGTAAATACTTACTTATTGATTATTATTATTTTTTTTTTTTTGCTTTTTGGAGGGCAATTGGGGTTAAGTAACTCGCCCAAGATCACAAGATTTTTGTTTGTGTGTGCGTTAAGTGTCTGAGGCCGGATCTGAACTCAGGTCTTTCTGACTCCAGAGCTGACGCTCTACTCACTGAACCATCTAGCTGCCTCCTTATTGATTAATTTAAAAGAAAATGAATGTGTATGTCACTAGGTAGTGATATAATTTCACTGGAAATGTGACTTCTGAATTTGCCATTGCTTTTCATATTCGAAACTTGATTCATAGTTGCTTTATGAAACTTGTTCTCAAGATTTTTTCAAAGTCTTTCCTTAAAAGAGAAACTTTAAAGAAGGTTGAGTTCTTCTGAATATTCTGGGCCACAGAAATAAAGTTCCTGAATTTTGTCTGTTTATCAGATAACTGGCAGTGAAATTTCAACACTTATTATGCTACTTAAACAGCTCTTGTCTTGGGATCCTATCAAGCCTTCCTACCTTTGCTAAAAAATCACGTGTTCTAATTCTTCCTCACCTCTAAAAGAGAAGAGAGGATAAGTTATATTCATTCGGTCAACAGTAAGATTTCATTAAATTTCTAGTCCAACCCCTTCATTCTATAGTGAGGAAACTGAGGACCAACAATGTGAATTATTTGTTCAGTATAACACAGATTTCTAATAGAAAGAAGAGTCAGGATTTTGACAGAGATCTTCCAAATCCTTTTCCAGTACTCTTTCCTCTCTGGTTCATGTTGCCTATCCAACCTCCACTTCCATTTTGTATGGTGTCACTGAAGAGGTTTTTAAAATTATACTAGCGTTTGATTTCATAATATGCACTTCATAACCAGAATCTTTATTTTTAATGTAACCTTTTATTTTAATCAAATTCTTTCAGATATTTCTAATTATTTACTTGTAATTTAAGCTTTTATGGATTTATGATCTTATAAATGTGGACATTTTCTTTAGTGTAGACTAATGAAAAAATAGAGAATTTGTTAAGTTTTTACTGTTTGCAAAGTACTGTGCTGAGCTGGGGATACAAATAGGAAAGTGTAATACACCTTTCTCTCAAGAAGTTTATATTCAAATTGGGAAGAAAATGCATAGGGAAGGGTTCTGCTGTAATTTAGATAGAAAAGTCTCATAGTCCTTAGGGTATGATGGCAAAGTGGAGGTTACTACCTCTTTTTCAGTTTTATCACTTAGTGGGTCAAGGTTCCCAGACTGTCCCCATCAGTCTGAGAGGTGGTGGTAATTTGATTTGCTTGGAATATGCTGGTTCCTATCTCTCCCTCAGGGTGCCTTGATGTTTGGCTAGCTTGGGCGGCCTGTGATGTGTGTGACAGTTGATTGGCAGGTGGTGGAGATGGCTAGTCCTTTCTTCACAGGAGTTGTTTCCCCAGATGATTGATGGTTGTGAGAGCTAGACTAGGAACAAATGGTGTTTGGATTGGAAGCAGGTACAGTCTGGCTTATCACAACCAAGCCATTCCTCCTCATCCTGTGAATGAATAAATGAATAGAAAAGTGTTCAGTGAGTGTGTCAGGTACTGTGCTAAGCTCTAGGAATTAAGAAGAAAAATATAATCTCTACTCTCAAGGAGATCACACTCTAATTGGGACAGAAAACATATAATATTTCACCTAAAAAGATTAGGAAGTCTTTAGGGCTCTATGCCAGGGTTGGTGGTAAGACATAAAGCATAAGTACTCTTGGGTTCTGTCAGATGATCATATAACAATACCCACGTTCTGGAGGGCATCAGAGAATATAGTAGCAGGACAAATGGTAAAGCAGGGTGGTCCTGTGTCATACTGGGTGCATGCAATAGAATTGGTGATTCCCATATTAGCCTTCACTACCCAACACTTTGGAGCCCTTTCTCTAAGTCTTTTTATATTTCATGGTGCATCATGTATCTGTCCATCTGTTATTCCTTACTCTCATCATGTGAGAAGCCATTTACTTTTCTCATCATTCCTTTGCTGGATGCTATCTCTTACGCCACTTCTCACATGTAGATCATTATTAGAAATAGGCTGTAGCCTGCTTATGTCCTCCATGTGTGTTTCCCTTGCCCTTTGGGTCATCTGCAATTTTTATTCTTTAATGATTCTGATGTTGCTGGATTTTTAGCTATACAGCATCACTGGGAGAAATTTTTTGTTAAAGTGATGACTTTTGTGTCAAAGAGCAGTTTGGGATCATTGACAACCCTACACCATTCCCAAATGTACTCCAGCCCACTCTTCTTCCTATTTAATTTTGGGTCAAGCTCATTGCTCATCTGTAGCATCTGCATTAGATATATGTATTGATATACTAGCTCAAGACCACCATGAAGATAATTGCCCCTTATGTACCAACATCTGGGGAAGTGGATGGAGTTAGGAAATTCTTTAAAGAACACGACAAGATCCCCAAACCAAGTTATTGACTCCCTTGGATATATAAGCAAAATACAAGGGAAAGCTGTGTGTGTGTCTCTCTCTGTGTGTGTATGTGTGTGTATACGGTAGTAATTTATCTCAAGTAATATCCTCTAATTCTATAGTACCTAGTCTTAAAAAAATCAAAACAAAGAAATCTTTTTTCATAAGAGCTCTGTTAATAATGCAGAGCCAGGATTGTTACCCTCATTTTAAACACGAGGAACCTTAGTTTAAATTTTACATGGTAGCAATTTTAAGAAGCGGAATTTGAACCCAGGTCTCTCTTGACTCCAAATTCATCAGTATTTCCATGACCTCATACTAATAATTGTTTAATTGGGAGAAATATTGCTATTTCAGGTTCCCAAAATAGTATTTGTTCACAGGAGAGTATGTGAAATCAATATAAATGGCATGTGAAAATTCTGTATTTTTTCTCCTGTGAATGTTTCCAGAGATCTCAATTTTAGGAAACATGAAAAAGAATGAATTGTCAATTCAAACAATGAGACAATTCTTGAAAGGAAAACAAATTCAGGATAACTTTCTTATGGAGAAAGTTGATGTTTAGATTCAATAATTTTTAAATACCAAAATATTCAAGTGGATCTTTCACCTTATCATTATGGTTGCTGCCCCTATTAATGTAAATCATAATCCATTTATATGTGTTCATTTTGTTTAATTCAGTCATGTCCTCCTAAAAAGTCATCAAAGAGAATTCACCCAACCTTTCTGGATCCTGACATATCTCCTCCTGACATAAAGAGGATAGTGATGGGAGAGGCTAGGTGGTGCAGTGAGTAAAGCGACAGCCCCAGAGTCAGGAGGACCTGAGTTTAGACACTTAACATAAAAACAAAACAAAACAAACAAACAAAAAAAACAGAAAACCCAAAACTTGGCATGTAACCTTGGGCAAGTTACTTAACCCCAATTGTCCAAAAAAAAGAGGATAGTGATGAAGAATGTAAATTATTAATTAGTTATCCCATACTCTCATAAGGTCACCTACATATCTCTTTTGATCATAATAATATTTATTCTGGAAAACATTTTATTGTAGGTGGAATGGGACACAGCTGGACACAGTAAGTTAGATGCTTCCAATTTTGTTGGCAACATCTCAAGCATCATAGCCTGGAGCCAGTTGAACATAGGCCTTCTTTCCATCAAGCTGGATCAGTGTGTTGACCTTGGCCATGTCAATGTCATACACTTTCTTTATGGCCTGTTTGATCTGATGCTTGTTGGCCTTGACATCTACAATGAAGACGAGGGTGTTGTTGTCCTCAATCTTCTTCACAGCAGACTCAGTGGTCAAAGGAAACTTAATGATGGCATAGTGATCAAGCTTATTTCTCCGAGGGGCACTTTTCCAAGGGCAATTGGGCTGCCTTTGAAGTCTTAGTGTCTTGGGTTGCTATAGCAGCACGCACCCCAACATACACAGGATGGCTGCCAACTCAGGTCCTTAGATCTGCTTTTCTAAAGGAAAGCAGCTCAAAATAGCTTAACAAGCACACTTTAATCAATCAAACATAGATCATTTACCTAGTTCAGGGGAAAAAGGTCAGCACCCTGAACTTCAAAGTATATAGACAGAACTTACAAGACAGAGAAACAAACAGATCAAGCAGACTGGCTTCCAAATGATCCAACCATTATCAATACCAAATCACAGTTATCAGAGAGGGAAGCATCAACATCTGGATTTTCAAAGCCAGGTGGGGGCTTTCAATGGCTGCCCAGAGTCTCATCTGGTCAAATCCCACAACACTTCTCAGAGTGAGCCCCAAAGCAAAGCTTCACATCAGGGATTATATAGCCTTCTCCTGGGTCAGAGAATGTAACCACCCTCTTGACCCACTGCCCAATCACACAGCATCAAGATGTAGACATTCCTGAAAACCAAGCCTCCTGCCACAGGCTCCATGGGACCACATTCAGCCTATTAGGAGGCAGAGTATATTTTCAAATCAAGGAAGGTTCTCAGAGTCTCTTAAGCCCATCAAAGGACCTAGGGGCAGGGAAGGTCTTTAAATTTGCATTTCCATTACAGTTGCCAGAAGGTGGGGGATGTTTGGATCTTCTTTTTGTGGCTATGGAAGCCCTTCAGCACCACCTTCTTGGCCTCCAAAGACTTGGACTTGGCTTCTGTCTTGGCGGGGCTAATGGCTTCCTTCTTTGCCTTCAGCGCCATCTTGGGGGAAAGATGATCATAATAATTTTTGATGACATACCTTACACTGTCTTGCCTTCATAAGTCCTTGTTTGTTATATGTTCAAGCCTGTGAACATACAGACCATGGACATTTCTGTTTCCCTTTGAGTGATGCTCAATTTCATTTCTCTCAGGACTATAGTATTCCATGACTCTTTGTCATAAAACAACACAGAAAAAGTGTTGGCATTAAATAAAGATGAGCTTTTTGTTTTGGGGAGAAACTTGGGAACATTAAAAGAACTTTTCAGTTTCCCAAAGGCAATCCATAACATTGTCCTCCTATTAAATTATGCGAATGCATCCTTACTTGTTCTTATATACACTTTGTAGAAAATTTTCATTCCAGTCAATTCCATTATTTCATTTTTGTATATATGAATATGGTATATTAGAATGTAGCATACAGTGGGAACATACACAAATGTACACATGTATGCATGCACATATACAAATACATGCCTTTATTATCCCCATGTGCATAGGTATGTGTACATGGCACAGACACATATACACAAACGTATATTCATTCACATATATGTGTATACACACACAAACACATAATGAAAGGCAACCTTGGAGTCAGTTAAACCAGAATTTATGCCTGGCTTTTGCCATATAATAGCAGTTTGAGCCTGCATAAGTCAACAAATTAATTTCCTTTGTGTCTGAGGAAATGTTCTAAGACTAAATATTTGAAAACACTTGCTGATCTTTATTCAAAAAGAGTTGTTTAATCTAAAATATATGTGACAATGAAATTATATATGTATGTATGGGAGGGCAGGTAGGTAACACAGTGGATAGAATGCTGTGCCTAGAGTCAGGAAAACTCATCTTCTGGAGTTCAAATCTGGCCTCAGAAACTTACTGTTTGTGTGACCCTGGGCAAGTAACTTAACCCTGTTTACCTCAGTTTCCTCATTTATAAAATGAACAAGAAAAGGAAATAGCAAATCACTCTAGTATCTCTGCCAAGAAGACCCCAAATGTGGACAAGAAGGACCAGACATGACTGAAAAACAATTGAATAATTATCAAATTATGTGTATATACACACACACATACACACATATATTCTAATTGGTAGAGAAATTGCTGTGTGCATATGTATGACAATATACCATATGTTTTTATCTATTACTATGAGAAGACTGGGGTTATACAAGATGAAAGCTGTTCTTCTTAGTTGCACTTGGGAGCAACTATATTAAACCTCAATCCTCTTTTCTATTGGCTTATCTTCAACTTAATTCTTTCTCACTCTCTCTGGGTTTGAAGGCCATCTAGTGAATATGTGCTGGAATGTTCTTAGAAAATAGCAGAATTATAGAAATTCTCTAAGTGACTTGGCCTTTGCCCTGCAGTTGACCTGGGGAAATCTCTTTTTTTTCTGTGGTATAGCTAGCTTCTTCTATATCTATCTTAAACTATTAATTTATTATTGTTGGTGGATGTTTCTTTAATTAGCATCGAGTGATGGGTGGAACGGGAGGAGTATTCTTCCTATCCTAGGTGATGGAATTACAGAAGAGGATAGTTAGTAGAAAGATGAGGTGTTAGGATTAAACAAAGTTTCAAGACATTTTAAAGCTCTCTTGATCTATGACTAATGTGAAGGAGTTCCCTGGATAGTTAAAGAGGCAGTTTTTCCATTGGTTGCCTGAAGATTAACCATTCTGAAGTTCCTTAAAAAGTAAGATTCCTAGCTCTGAGAGTCAGTCAAATAACATTGGAAGCAGGAAATAACTTTGTGGAGACAACTCTACCAAACCATAACAGTAGGGAGAGAGAGAGATGTAGCAGTGAGTACTCTAGCATATCCAGTATGTCTACTAGCACAAGTTCTTTGATCTGCTTTTCTAAAGGAAAGCAACTCAAAAGGAGTTAACAATTTTAATCAGCCATATTATATATATATATATATATATATATATATATATATATATATATATATACATATATATACATATCATTCACATAGTTTAGGGGAAAAAGTCAGCACACTGTGCTTCAGAAAATACAAACAGAAAGTAAAAGTAGACAAAAACTACAGACAGAGAAAACAACACAATTCAACAGACCAACAGACAGGGTTTTTAGCTGTCTGAGCATTACATACATACATAGTTACCAGAGAGAGAAGCACCAATGTCTGGGTTTTCAAAGCTGGGGGGCTCAATGGCTACCCAGAGTTTCATCTGGTCAAATCACACAACTCTTCCCATAAGTGAGCCCAAAGCAAAACCTCACCTCAAGAGTATATATCTGCTGCCTAATCACAAAGTAACAAAAGGTGTGGGCCTTCCTGAAAAACAAACCTCTTCTAAGCAAGCTTCTCTTGTTGGACTCAGAGTGAGGCCCATTAAGGGGCCCATTAAGATCTTCAAATTCCCTAGGCTTATTAAGGGACAGGCAAGATCTTCAAATTCCCTTACCATTATAGTGGAGCAGAATTATCTGTCTTTCCTCCTGCTACCTTGACTTTTGTAGTCATTACTCTTCCTATACTATCTTAATAAATGACTGCTTTTAGTTAATTTTGACTATGTGCTGAGTCTTGAAGGTAAGTGAATCAGTAGAGACTTGTTATCTATAGTTTTAGGAATATAGACCCACAGGTTACCTTTAGAACCTGGGAGCAGTAGCTATTCCCTGAGAGACTGAATCTATGAATGTAAGTGAAAATTGGGGGAAGTAGTCCTCAGAGAGGTTGCTATAAAAGTAAAAAAAAAAAAAAAAGCACAGATAAATATTCAAAGAAGATTGAAGGCTGCCTTGGGGACACAACAAAGATCATCTTTGTCTACTTCATCCTCCTTTCAGGTCTGTTTCTCAGTTGATATTAATTATTACATCAAATATAATTAGACTTTGGAAATTGATATTTACTACGGTAGTATAATAAAAATAATTGATACAAATATTTCACCCAAATGGGAGCATACTTTCCCATGTAGGGACCTGGGGAAAGTGGATTGGTGCTTACAGAATTCCTATAGCAAAGGGATAAACTCAAAACTATGAGAGATGCTTTTCTGTTTTCTTGGAATCCTCACAAAGTCCACCATCACTGTAGGATTAGTGTATATTTATTCTGGGTTTCTTGTAGAGTTCTAAATCTGGGTTTCCTTAACTTGTATAGTTTCTTCTTGACTCCTGATGCAGACATTACCACGAATCCCGTTTATTTAAATGACACTATAAGGACATCAGTAAAAAGGGCAATTGTTGTAGACCTTTTGAAGTTTGCAAGGTTTTCCTCTGGCTAAGATTTGTAGTGTAGTATATCAAGGCACTTCTTCCTCCCAAGCCATCACTCTCAGGGGCATGGCTGAACTTCTGGCCCAACCTCTGAATGCCCATGTTCTGAACTAGCTTGGTATCTTATATAACACTCATAAGCATGATTGAATTTCCTCAATCCATCTCAACACATCTGTGCAGCATCACTGTTTTGTCCAATAACTTTCACTCCTTTCAAGTTCATCAAGGCTTTCTCCTTGAAGTCTAATGCCCTTGATCGATTTATTAATTCAAGACAGGGGTCTGGGCCTTGTTCAAATCCTGTTCATACCTCAGCTTGATTAATTCTTTTTTTTTTTAATTAAAGCAATTGGGGTTAAGTAACTTGCTCAAGGTTACACGGCTAGTCATTATTTATGTGTGGGTGCTCATTTTCTGAGGCCGGATTTGATCTCGGGTCATCCCAACTCCGAGGCCGGCACTCTTACTCACTGCGCCACCTAGACGCCCCTTTAGGGCAATTGGGGTTAAGTAACTTGCCCAAGGTTACACGGCTAGGTTTTTTTTTTTTTGTTTGTGTGGATTAAGTGTCTGAGGCCGGCTCTGAACTCAGGTCCTTCTGACTCCAGGGCCGGCGCTCTGTTCACTGCACCACCTAGCCGCCCCGAGCTTGATTAATTCTTATGAGAAATCTGAATCTTCTGTAATTTTTGAAGTACACACATACATACATACTTACATGTGTTTATTTGTTTTTTTCTTTTTTTTGTTATTTTTTTTTATTAATTAAACAAATGCTTTATTAACTTCTGGTTTACATCATTCATTTCCACCAGATTATGAGTTACATTTTCCTTCCATTTTTTCCCTACCCACCACCCCAGAATAGCAGTCCCACTAGATATCCCCTCATCCAATCTGCTCTCTCCCATATCTTCTCCCATACCCCCTTCGACTTTGCCATTAGGACAAGGTGAATCTCTGAGCCCCACTGCCTGGACATCTTATGAAACATTTAATTTTAAAACTTCGATTTTCAGATCCATTCCCTTTCTCCCCTGTCACCCACTCCCTCTGAGAAGATAAGCAATTCAGTATGTGCTGTACATGTATATCTATGCAAAACATTACCATAGTAGATATATTGTAAAAGACTGCTTATATTTCCCTCCCACCTGTCTCACCTCCCACCTGGTCCATTCCCTACTTTGATCCTGTCCCTCTTTGCTAGTGGGTACTTCTAAATTCCCCTCTCCCCAGAATGCCCTCCCCTCCATCATCCCCCCTCTCATCCCCCTTTCCCCTACTCAGGAGAGTGAGTGAGGGTAAGATATTCCATTTAGTATGTATGTGATTCTCTCCTTGAGCCAACTTCAATGAGAACATGCTTTTGCCTTTTTGCCTTCCTGTTCTTCCCCTCCCCTGCAACTACTTCCCCTTGCCTCTTCTACATGAGATAGTTTGCCCTACCCTGTCTCTCTCCATCTCCTCTTGCCACTATCCTCTCTCACCTCTTGACTTCACCCCTTAAGAATCATCCCTTCCTTGGGGTGGCTAGGTGGCGCAGCGAGCAGAGAGCCAGCCCCGGAGCCAGAAGGACCCGAGCTCGGATCCGGCCCCAGACACCCAACACACAAACAAAAACCCAGCCACGTGAACCTGGGCAAGTCACCCAACCCAAGTGCCCTCCAAGAAAAAATCATCCCTTCCCATCAAATTCAACCTGTGCCCTCTATCCATGTATACTTGTGAACATATGCCATGTACCCTTCTTCAATTATTTTCATAATGAGAAAGGTTTCATCAAACACAGTTATTGTTTTTCCATGTAGGACTGTAAATAGTACAACTTTGATAAGTTCCTTTTGATTTCTTTTCCTTGATTACCTTCTCAAGCATCTCTTGCTTCTTGTGTCTGAATGTTAAATTTTCTATTCAACTCTGGTTTTTTCCTCAAGAATGCTTGAAAGTCCTCTATTCCACTGAATGACCATATTTTCCCCTGAAACAAGATACTCAGTTTTGCTGGGGAGGTGACCCTTGGGTTCATTCCCAGCTCTTTTGCCCTCTGGAATATCATATTCCATGCCCTTCTATCCCTCAATGTAGAAGCTGCCAGGTCCTGTGCCATTCTGATTGTGTTTCCACAATATTGAAATTGTTTCTTCCTGGCTGCTTGTAGTATTTTCTCCTTGATCTGGGGATTTTGGAACCTGGCTGTAATATTCCTGGGAGTTTTCTTTTGGGGATCTTTTTTAGGAGGTGATCTGTGGATTCTTTCAACCTCTATTTTGCCCTCTGGGTCTAAAACATCAGGGCAATTTTCCTTGAGAATTTCTTTAAGGATGATTTCTAGGTTCTTTCTTTGATCATGGCTTTCAGGTAGTCCAATAATTTTTAAATTATCTCTCCTGGATATATTTTCCAGGTCAGTGGTTTTTCCCATGAGATATTTCACATTGCCTTTTATTCTTTCATTTGTTTGGATCTGTTTAATAGTATCTTGATTTCTCATAAAGTCACTAGCTTCCATTTGCTCCAGTCTAACTCTGATGGAATGAATCTCCTCAGTGAGCTTTTGAGATTCTTTTTCCATCTGGCAAATTTGACTTTTTAAGGCATTCTTCTCCTCATTGCCTTTCTGAGCCTCTTTTGCCATTTGAGTTAGTCTATTTTTTAAGGTGTTATTTTCCCCAGTCAGGCTGTTGACTGTCATTTCATACTTTTCTTGCATCTTTCTCATTTCTCTTCCCAATTTTTCCCCCACTTCTCTTATCTGCTTTTTAAGGTCCTCTATGGCCTGTAGCCAGCTTGTATTTTCATTTGGGGCTTTTGGTGCAGGAGTTCTGACCCCACAGTCCTCCTCCATGCTTTGAGCCTCTTTGCCCCTAAAATAGGAGTCCAATGTTGAACTTTTCTGTTTATTTTGTTTCATTTGCCTAGACATGTTGCCACTTAATTACTTGATTTTTGGGCCTGTTGCCACAGTAGGACTCTGCCACCAGACAGGGGAGCTTCCACCTAAACGTGGGGTCTTCACAACTTCTGCCAGTTGTGTGGCCTCTGTAAAGCCTCCACCCACTCTGGCAAGTTGGATACCCACCCCAAACTTCCCCCCCAGACCACAATCCAGATCCAGGCAGTTTAAAGCAAGAGCAATTAACCCCCAGACTGATTGCTGGATCTCCCTACAGTTAGCAGACCAAGAGCTAGAGCCACTACTGACACTGCAAAATGGCTTCTGTGCTGTTTCTTCAGCAGCTTTTTGCCCCCAGGGGAGGAAGCCACGTGTTCCCCAAATACTGGTCCCAAAGTCCATAAGGCACTAACCTCTCACTTTGTCCTAGGCATATGTGTGCTGATAATTCTGGAATCGCCACAGTTGCTGCTGTTCTGGGGTCCCTCCAGCCGGCTGAAGGTCTGGCTGCCCTGGGGCTAAAACCGCGGACCTGGGCTAGGCTCTGCGGGCTGCGCTGTTGGTTCCCAGTGTGCTGTGCTGCCTACTCTCAGAGTGCTGCACTGGCCGCTCCCTGCAGGGCTGCTGGGCTGTCCTCAGCAGGAGGTTAGCTTCTCTGTGTCGTTCTGTGGGTGCTGTGGCTCCAGAAGTTGTTCGGAGCTCCCTTTCACATTGTTTGAAATTTGTGTGGGGCAGAGCACATTGGAAATGCTATTTATACTCTGCTATCTTGGCTCCGCCCCTGTTTATTTGTTTATATTTGTATATGCTGATGGATGAATACTATCAGTTGCCTAGTCAAATGTATATTTTGGGCCCAATTTTAAGTATGATTAATAGACATTCTTCATTCTCTTGATTTTTACTTTGTGGATAGTTTGGTGAATCATTTAAAAATGATTGTGGGTCTCATATAGGAGGACCTGCAATGTTCTGAACCCTAATATAGTCAGCATGATATCCTCTGTGAATAGCAGCATCTGGAGGACCTCATGCTGTAGCATCTGAGTCCTCAACTTGAGCTCTGTGCTGTATCTCCTCCATGATAGTGGTGAATAATTTTGATGAGTATTTTTCTTTTTGTTTTATGCTTCCCTTTGTATTAATGATCAGAGGACTATTAAATAAAATTGCCTCTTATGCAGATAGATATATCTACTCTATCTCTCTTTCTGATTCATTGGAGGGATCAGGAAATTCTTCACTGGAATGTGGTGTTTGATTTGTGTCTTGGAGAGAGAAAGGAATTCTGTGAGGAAGAGGTAAGAACAAAGTGGCTTCCAGGCATGAGGGATGGTTAGGGCAAATGCAAGGAGATAAAAGATAATGTATTTGAAAAAGAGAGGGTCAGTTTGATTGTATCATAGATTTTGGGATAGAGAGAAAATGGGCTAGGAGCAGGTTATGAAAAGATAAACAGAAGTTTATATTTTGACAGAGAGGTCAAAAGGAACCACTGAAATTTATTAAGTAGTGACTTAGATAGAACCTGTGTTTTTTAGAATATCATTTTGGCTACAGTTTGGAGAATGGACTAGAGTGGGAGAAGAGTTTATGAAGGTAGGCCAATTAGGAAGACATGGAATAACAGAAGAAGAGATGAAAAGGACCAGAATCAAAGTTGTGGCGGTGTGATTAGAGAGAAGAAGCTGGATGAGGTAAAAAGGGAAAGATTGCAAAATTGTTTTGATAAGAGGCAGTAGGAGGAAAGTGAGGAGTTAAGAGAAAGAAGGCATGTGGGCCAGTAGTTTTATAAAAATTTACATTTTTAGTTATTTTTTCCTGGATTACTTCTTTTATTTTATTTTATTTTTTTTAAAGCAATTGGGGTTAAGTAACTTGCTCAAGGTTACACGGCTAGTCATTTGATTTATGCGTGGGTGCTCATTTTCTGAGGCCGGATCTGATCTTGGGTCATCCCAACTCCAGGCCGGCGCTCTCACTTATGCGCCACCTAGCCGCCCCTTTAGGGCAATTGGGGTTAAGTAACTTGCCCAAGGTTACACGGCTAGGTTTTTGTTTGTGCGGATTAAGTGTCGGAGGCCGGCTCCGAACTCAGGTCCTTCTGATTCCAGGGCCGGCGCTCTATTCACTGCGCCACCTAGCCGCCCCTCCTGGATTACTTCTTGCAGTAATAATAATATTTCCCTACAACTTTAATATCTTTCCTCCCCTTCTTAGATATTCTGAGAACTGATCTCAGTACTCCCTAGATTATATTTATTTTAGCATAGACATTCTACGTGTATACTTGATCTTCTTAAGTGACTTTCCCCATCTTTGTCCTCTTTATTGCCATTTTTCACTATGAGTGTATCTAGGATTATGGTATTGGAATCTAAATGAGGTCACTCTTTTGTCTTTGATGGTTAAAAAGAAAGTTATGAAAAAAAAATCTTTGCAGAGCTTTTCTATCTTTTGTCTGTCTTCTCTCCAGGTTACCCTTTAGTACCCTTGGTATGACTTTGTTTAGTCAGATTCCTCATACATATAAATTGTTCTTTGCTACCACATCTTTCTGCTTGGCAAGGAGGTCAAATATTTGTCAACTAAGGCAGTTTTAAGAGTAATTTGCTCTCTTCCTTATGACCATTTATATTAATTAATCTGTATTCAGTTGTTGTAAACTAGCTCAATTTCTTTTTCTCTATCCATTTTCTGTTATTTTGCACTGATACTTGATTTAGGTAATATTGAATTATTTAAATTGGATGTAATGATTTTCATTCTTTTTTTGAATTTTGCATTAATTTTGAACTTTGTTCTAATGAATTAGTGATATGACTTTATAAAGATAGCTTATTTAGGAATGATGACCACATCAGTAGTGAATCATTCCCTGTTTGTTAAAAGATAATAAATTTCATTTTTTTGGTGCTACTGTTTGGTATTTGTCATGTCCAGTACCTTATAATTCTTTTTTCAAGTGAAATGTTCTTGATATATAGATACAATGCTTCTGTGTCAGTTACAAGGAAGTAAGAGAATAAGCATTTATGAAATACTTACAATGTGTCCAGGCAATAAAGTGCTTAAGCACTTTATAAATATTATTAGAGCATTATAAATCTTTGACAAAACATTAGAAATAATTCCTGCCTCACAACCATATTTTCCAATATTTTAAAATATTTTCATGTAATGACAATTCCATATTGAAATCATCAAGTATCAAAGGATGTGTTCATTTCATATGGATTTCTTGTTAAGTTCTTTTGCTTCTTCATCTACTGCAACTAATACTGTCACATAAAGTATAATTATTTTCATGGTGGTCTTTTTGTAAATACTTATAATTTTTGCAATATAATATAACCAAATGTTTTATGAAATCATGTTTCTTGATGACCAACAATAATTATTAGCTTGGGGTAGTATATTATAGGGATATAGTGTGAGAGGAACTAGGCATAATGAACTCCCAGAGGAAGAAATGCCTTTCATCAAAACAGGTTAGTTCTATGCAACTATGTAATGGTTATTAAAGAGTTGTCTAGAACATTGAACTGTTAAGTGACTTGCCTAGGATGACATAGTATATCTGTGTAGGATTTGAACTCAGGTCTTCCTATATTTGAGGTTGACTATCCACTAAGCCACACCCCCTATCATGGAAACGACATGTTATATATATAAATGTTTACATTGAATATTAGGGAATTACATACAAAAAGATGAAGGCTCACACCCTTATATTCAATTTATTCTACCTTTATGATATATAAGGCAACTGTTCCTTCTTTCAATTGTCATTTATATTATCTTTGTTAAGCTTTCATTAATAAATTTATGAACTATTAGCTTGTCTTTCTAACTCCAAACTCCCCACATTCCTTTTCAATTTAATCATAGCTAGGGACCACTTTCAAAGTAATTTTCCTATTGTAGCACTCTAGTCATATCACTTCAGTACTCAACAATTTTCTATGACTCCCTATTGTCCACCAAATAAAGTCCACAATTTATAGCCAGAGAGCCAATTTAAGATTCTCTGTGATCTGACTTCTACTTACTTTTGATCCTTTTCTTTCTAATCTCCCTGACTTTTTCTATATTTCTTAATATACAATACTTACCTCATTAACCTACAATGTCAGTATATATGGCAAGCTATTTTTATAATGTTCTATCCCAGAAGATCACTTTTTTACTAATATGAAAGGCAGAATGGTGTGGATGGAGAACTGACCTCTTCATCAGAAAAACCTGGGTTCAATGTCCACATCTTATGCCTACTGGCTGTGTCACTCAGGGCAAGTAATTTAACCTCTCAATGACCCAGAGAATTCTTGAAAACTATATGATACACAGAAGATGCCAATCTACATTCCTAGATGAAATATCTCACTGCAGGCTCCCTATACCAATAAAATTTCAGGTACTGCACAAAAATGTATGTATGTATGTATGTATTTATCTATTTCTACATAATTACTTTAAGGATCCATGTTTTCTCCTGTGTAGACAGCTTACCCCACCTTCCAATAATCTACGTAGCAACCTTTTAAGGTTTACTATTGGTTTTCTGGTTTACTATGGCTGAACTGTTTGGCCATTGTGACCATATGTCTCTCTGAACTTAATCAAATGTAATTAGAATGCCCATCTGATTACAAACACATGGTCACTCACAAGACTTGTACTTTAAGCCTTTCTAACTCAGATCCTACTGTCATAGCCTTTGAGAACCCAGACTGACCTCCATGTCATGATGAGGCATCAAAGTGGAGCTTTGAATATAATTTTAGCTAATATGGCTGACCTAAAAAATTTTTTGTTGTGGAGATGTGCTGTGTTTGATGCACTCTCTTTGAGTCATGGGCAAAATGTATTTTCTCTCAGCTATCTCTCTCAAATGAGCAATATTCAACATCTAAAAGCAATAATAACAGAACTCCACACAAATGCTTAGAATGGGGCTACCATGGAGACCACATTTTCTCTGATCTATCTTAGCTACAAATGCCTTCAGGATTAGTGGTTATAGAAATGAATGATTTTAGTCAACACTGCCTCTCAACAATCCAAAGGAAGAGAATCCTATTTTGAGAATCATATCTGTTTGAAGCTTCAGTAATTTTAAATTCCAAAATCAGCAGTGAAGCCACTGTAGGAAATGTGCCATAAAATGAAAGTCCTTGTCAACATGTGGGCATTCTACCATCATTATTGTTTTTTAAACTAACCTTTTAATTTTTAAGTTTCTCTGTTAGACTTAAAATATGAATGATATTTTCATCTAGTTTTTTCATTTGTGCTATTTTGGGTTTTTAATAAGTGGCTTGAAGAGATTCTGGTAGCAGTATCTTGGTTGTCTTAAAGAGGGGAAGAAGGAACTAATCAAAGAAGGCAACACATCCCCTCAATGAGTAACAAAAGTTGAAATCTAAGATTTCTAACTCTGACTAAGGAAAAGGAAAACTTTGTGCTTTGATATTTTAAGTTTAATAAATTTGTTCTTCTGGGAAATGTCTAAGAAAGAAATTTTCCAGTGTTTTACAGGGCTTTAGAATCATAATCATGGAATCTCCGAATAGCCAGGGACCCCAGGGATCACCTAGCTGGGGGGAGTTTGCATTCAGTCATATGGCCTAGAGGATCTAGAGGGCCACATGTGGCCTCAGTCCTGCAGGTTCCTCACTCCTAAAAGTCCTAAACTAACCCATTTCTAAACAGGAATCCTTTATGTTATAACTATATCATAGTGTTATTTAGTCTCCAGCTGAAGATCACCAGTACTGGGGAATCTGCTCCCACCTTAGTTCCCTGTTCCACTTTATATTTATAATTTTTCTTTAACATTTCATTCATTTCCAAATAGAACCCTACTTATTCAGTCATCCCTTATAGTAAGATTTAAGCAGGAGGAGCAAAGAAAAGGTTTAGCAAATCCAACTGATACATCAACCATGTCTGACAGTACATACAACAAATTTGGTTTTTGAATAGTTCTAGTCATTAGAAAGATTTTCCTTGCATTTAGCGGAGATCTACCTTTGATACTTCTACCCATTGTTCCCAGTTCTGCCCTCTGGAGCCAAGTGGAAAAAGTCTGATCCCTTTGCTCAAACCCTTCAAATGCTTGAAGACAAAGCTGGCAAATCTTCAGGCAAAGAAGGGGAAAGGAAAATGATCTGGTGAGTGGAATAAAGGACAATTAGGATTTTTTTTTTACCATTTGCCATTAAAATTCTGAACAAAGAGTGTTAACTAAAATTAAAGAGATTCAAAGGTTTTTTTTTTTTTTTGAGCTAAGTTCTTTTTGATCCCCAACATTTTGTAGACAGGAGAATATAGTTATAATTGCATATTAGTATACATTCTGTGTAGTAAAAGAACTCTGTGATTACAATCAGGAGACCTAGCTTTGAATTCTTGCTTTGTTAATTAGGGTCTCCAGACTCTGTGTGAATTTAGGCAGAGCTCAGTTTTCTTATCTGTAAAATGGGAATAAAAATACTTATATTATTATGAAGTTGTTATGAGAAAAGAGTTTTGTAAAACTTCTAGCACTATAGTAATACATGGGCATAGTAGAATATTTATACAATAGCCCCTTCTGTATTTAAAAATCATGCGTTGGCACTCAATAAATATTTTCCCTCCATTTATTCATAAATGCTTTTTGTTCTTTATATGAATGTGAAAATTACAACTGGCTGTATTGCAAAATGGTTTTATAGAGGGAAGGTTTTATGTATATATATATATATATATATATGTATACACACACACACACACACACACACATATATATATATGCATGTATAATAAAATGGGTAATGTAAGTTTACATAATACTACCAGAGAATTTGAGAGTTGGAAGGGACCTTAACAGCCATTTTGTGCAGCTTGTATGTGAAAAGAATACCTATTGTAGCATACCTGGGGAGTAGTCATCTAGCCTTTAAGCAGAGACTTTCAAGAAGGGGGAAGCCACTACCTCCCAGCACAGGACATTTGACTTTTGGACAACTCTAATTGCTGGGGAGTTTTTCTTGACATCAAGTCAAACTCTCTTTTTTGCCAGTCTCACACATTGCTCCTAGTTCTGCCGTCTAGATTCAAATGATTCTAATCTTTCATCCACATGACAGTCCTTCACACACTTGAAGATAGTTTTCATGCATTTTCCCTGCCCCTGTCTTATCTTCTCCAAGTTAAACACCCCCAATTCCTTTTGACTGAGCCATATTGATATAATGTATATTACATGCCTATGCATACAAATGAACATACACATGTTTAGGGTTGTTTATTGCCCATGTGTATGCCCACATAGGTTTACTTAAATGTTCAAATGGAAGCATAAATAGATATATCTTTAGATTTTCATTTACCCCTCTCCAAGGAGGATACTTTGATTCCTTCCTGGAGGAGAGTCAGAAGAGGGATGACTAAGTCTGACCACTCTGCTCAACTCAGGAAGAGGGCAAGATGTGGTTACCTGTTTGGAAGGTTAGACATTACATATGTTTGTGAATCCTTCAATTAGACTTTACAGTTTTATTCTACACATAGTTTCCTAGATCTAGAATGGTATTGGTCTTAAGGGACATATATTTTTAGATCTGAACTTATTTTCGGATTGCTCTCCTGTAAGGGGGAAAGAGTATCTTAAACTTATTTGTGAAGATTTGAGTCTCTTCTAACCAAACCCTAGTCATACAAAAGAATATCACAGTGAAGAAACCCATTTATCCAAGCAGATAGCAACAGAAATCAGAGAAGATATTCACACACGTATGAATATATATATATATATATATATATATATATATATATACACACACACACACACACATATATACTCACACAAACATATATAACTATATCAGACAATATATAAAAAAATCTCTCACTGGGAATGAAATACTTCATTTTAACAAGAGAAGATTCCCAATCTCCCACAAGGACAAATTCCCTGAAGTCTCTAAGGTAAAGTTACTGTCTTTTACATATCTACCTGCCAAAATCTCTTCTCTTCCTCCCCCATATTTCTTTTTAAAAGAGTGTATGGAAACTTGTGTGCACTCTTTTGAATCAGGAAGGAAGAAGTCCTCTTTTCCTCCAAGTTCTCACACCAATTCCAGTCCTCACTCAGTCACAGAGCATCAAGTCATCATTCTTTCCTGCAAAGAGAAGAATTATATACAAATGAGCCAGGTTTGAAACCCAGGATATAAAAATATGCAAATCCTACACTTATATATCCTGCTATTCTTTGGTTTTATGGCTAAAATCCCTCATACCATGACACTGAACTATCACCAGTAGAATATAGATTTCTGTCTGGCTTCATTCACTATAATGAATAAGAGCAACCACATTTCTCATTGCTGCAAAATGGATGGACTTATTTTGGGCCCTTCTTTCTCAGTCATCTGCTGATCTGCCTAGCTATGTTCTGCCCACTTACTTGAAGTGGTGCTTTCATGAGTCCTGCAGGGCTTGCTTCTCTCCATCTTGTCAGCATCTGTTTCTATTTAAGTCCACCCTAGAGTGGTTGCATGGATGTTCTGTTGTCCTTCTTTCTTCACATATGTCCCACTTAGCAGTCTGACAATACCTCATCATAATGGAAAACTTCACTTCAGCATTAGAAGATGGGCTGAATTCCAGGATCTTGTTTGTAGCAACACTGCCTGCCTACTTAATGTTAAATGCTGTCAAGACTTTTCACATTGTAAGTGTGGGTGTTGGTAAAGAAGATTTTTCAAGATATGCATAACTGTTTGGAAAGTTAAACATTACATGTCTGTGAATTCTTCAATTAGACCTACAGTTTTATTTTACACATAGTCTCCTAGATGTAGAATGATATAGATCATAGGAAGATAAAATTCAACCTCTTAAAGAAAAAACAAGAACCTTATTTTTCTGTTCTTAGCAAAAGACTGTTTGAAAGCAGCCAAAAACAGTAAACTCATTACGTAAGTCAACTATTCATTCCTCTGATAGGCAGCTACCCTAGTGGCTCATTAGAATATTCTTGTGTTAACTCCAAATCTGCCTCCCTATAATTTTTACTTATTGGTTCCTAGTCTTTGGTACTGCACAGAATAAATCTTATTCCTCTTCTATGTGAAAACATTCCAACTCTTTCAAGACAGGCACTTATCTTTCCTTAATCTTTTCTTATACAGGTTAATTCATCCAACTATTACTCCTATAAGCACCATTTTTTTAGTTCCCTATTTATCTTGGTTGTCCTTAGTCTGGCTTATCAACACCCTTCTTAAAATGTGACTAGAACTCAGAATTGAACTCAAAACTTAAAGTGTGATCTGATTCAGGGCAGTGTATGATATGGGGAGAGGATCCTAAGGTATGGGAGATATACATCTGCTAATACAGCTTTAGTTTGTAGGTTCTCCACTACATAAGATCATAGATTTACATTTAGAAGATACCTTACAGACTATGTAGTCCAAGCTCTTCATTTTACAAATGGGAAGACTGAGACCCAGACAATTGAAGAGACTTGATCAAAGTCCCATAGGGAGTGAAAAGGAAAGTCAAGATCTGAACACAGGTCTTCAGATTGAGCATCCTTTATATTTTACCACATTGCTTCCTACAGTCTTTTTGGATGCTTCATTGTAGTGTGGAAATGACCCTAAGCTCTGAAAAACTAACAGTAGTTAGAGCACATGTTCTTGTGGACCCTGTGATCCTGAAAAGGCTTCATGGTGTTCATGTTGTTAGCAACACACTGTTTCTATCTAGGCATTACCCTTTCTGTATTCAGCTAGGCTCCTCACCAGGTTGATTTCACTGTGATGAATGGTTTGGCCATAACAATTCATGGAGAATATACTTATTTTAAGGAATTGCTCTTAAATTTTTTTGTGTCATAGACTTTTGGTAGTCTGGTAACTTCAATGGATCCTTCTAAGGAAAATGCTTTTGAATGCATAAAATGCATAAGATTACAAAGAAAATAAAAAAATACTGAAAATAAAGATGGACAACCTCATAGAAATTAACCCTTTGACATTTCAGTAGACTCTATGTTAAGGACAGTTCTAAAACATAGAGATACTGTCCTACATTGGGGGTGGGGGAGAGAGGGTTCTTTTATATATATATACACACCATTATGCCATCATCGATCCTTGAAATATCAAAGAATTGTATTGTCTTTTTTTTAAGCAACTGGACCATACTATTGGCTTAGCTTAAGCTTTCAGACAACCAGATTCCTTAGCTCTTCACATGGAATGTTAAAAAATAAAATTCTGCCCCTCACCCTCCCATTTTAAACATATGCAGGTGATTTTAAAAAACCTGATTATAGGTCTTTATATTTTCCCATTTAAAATTTCACCTAATTATTTCAGCCAGGTATCCTCTCCTGTTGAAAGCATAGTAGCTTTAATTCTCTGATTTATCAAATTAATTCTTCTTTGAAATTTTGTGTCATCTACAAATTTGATAACCATGCCAATTGTGCTTTTACTTAAATTATTGATAAAGATTTTGAATAGGAAAGGACTAAAGGAAGAGCCCTGTAGCATACCATGAGAGAATTCTAACTAGTTCACCCAGAGCAGTTAATCATCACTCTTTGGTCATAATTGTCCAACCAGCTATAAATATAGCTTTCCCCATCTTGTCCACAAGGATATCTTGGGAGACTTTTTTAGATTATTTGTTGAAAAGTTGTCCACTGATCTGTTTTCCTTGATTTATTATTTTTGAGCAGCCTGCTGCATCATCCAGGCAGCTGGGCTGTGTTTCTAGATGTAAATTCTGAAGAGGAAGTCCATAGTTTAACATATCTCCTATTCCCCTTTTCTCACTAATGCATCCCAGAACATTGCACTGTTGCCTTGTTGATGTCTTATCCAGTCTCTTCAAATAAATGAAAGTGATGATATGGAATTCCTATTGCTTGCTTCTACACATGTGGAGGTAGTTGTTATGGTGATTAGTAAGGTGGTAAGCAAGGACAAGCGGACATTGGGTCCAAGATCACTCTAACTGATATGTAGCATTTTCTTTTTTCATTTTATAGCAATGAAAGAAAATGTTCCTATCTTCCTAATGTGATATTCTTATCTTACTACTACAACATAATACTCTCCTACAATATTCAGCAATGGAAATTTTACTTATATTTCTAGTTCTAGCTTCTTCCTCAGAGCCTTACTTGATATTTCTAAATGGAAGTGATCCTTGCAAAGTTAGACTTCTCTTAATACCTTATTCAGAAATTTATTTTTGAATTATAATTAGTTTTTTTTAAGTTAGAATCCTTTCCTTTCCACTAAATTATAAACTCTGTGAAGGAAGAGACCGATTATTATTTACTTCTGTATTTCCTCACCCCACATCCTAAGTGTTTAGTACAGGTCTTACAGGCAGTAAATGTTCAATAATTGTTTAATGAAAAATAATGAAAGATTGAATGAATCAAGTCTCTTGTATAGCATTTTACAATACAAATCTCTTGTATAGCATTTATATAGCATTTCATCTGTAGTTTCAGAGTTGGCTTGCAGGATTTGGGGTAAAGGGAAGAAAGAATTATAGTGCAGCATATCAGCAAAAACAATCACCACTCAAGTATATCACCTGGGTGGAGTGTCCTATGTGGGTGTGCACTAAGCCATGGTTATGCATGACTCATAGGACTCCTACAACACAACATTTCTTTGGGTTTGGGACATCTGCTCACTTTCTGATCTGGTGTTATTCTAACATGTTCTCATACTGGCAGGTCTGGATTCCTAGAGAAAGATTGTAGTTAATAACGTGGTTACACTCAAATTCTTTTTAAGGTCCTAAAGTAGTATTCCTGTTGTGGAGAAATATACTAGGCCTACTCATCATCATTAGCTTCCAAGTCCCTACTGGTGCACTTCCATTTATACAAAACCGTCACTTATAATCATGATACCATTAGACCTTAAACATAATCATTTAATTAACAACAAGGGAAAACAACAGTGTATCCTAAGCACTAAATATAAATCAAATGAAAAATCAACATATCACAGTCCACTTAAATAAACTTGAGTTACATTGTCCAATCAATGAACTCAGCATCTATGGAGGGAAGGTGGGCACTCACAGAAACCTAGCCTAGAGACACTATTGTAGAGGAAACCTATTTTCCCACAACTATGGTCTGTAGGTCCTTCTGTAATTGGTCTGTTTGGCAACATCTATACCACATAATGCTGGTTAGTTATCAAAACTCCTCTTTTGATGTTAGGCAAATCCTCTTCTATTCTACAATGAAATTTATGAAACACTGACAAGCTTTTAAACTAACAATCATTTTTATTTTTTTTCAAGAAAAATATAGTATTTTATTTTTTCCCCAGTTACATGTCAAGAAAATTTTTAACATTCATTTTTACAAGATTTTGAGTTCCAAATTTTTTTTCCTCCCTCCTCTCTCCTCCCCTCTTCTGAAAATGGTAGGCAGTTTTGATATAGTTTATGCATGTGCTAAAATGTAAAAAAATCTATATTAGTCACAGTTGTGAAAGAAGAAACAGAAAAGAAAAACCTATGAGAAAGAATGAAGTGAGTAAAAAAAAAATATGCTTCTATCTCCATTCAGAGTCCATCAGTTCTTTATCTGGATATGGATAGCATTTTCTTTCTTTGGTCCTTTGTACTTATTTTGGATCATTGTGTTGCTGAGAAGAGCTGAGTCATTCATAGTTGATCATCATGCAATGTTGCTGATACTGCTAACAATCATTTTAAAAATGATATTGAGAAAATCTTATTTTATTGAGTAACTTTTCACTTTAATCTAGAGAACTGCAAAACTCAGTAGGCTGATTCTCTCTGGGTAATATAGACAAGCACAACCAGCTTTATTTCAATAAGCTATCAGCTTTCTAATTCAACAGCAAATCAGCTTAATAGCCTATATTTTTCCTTTTATTTCCCACACTTTACCCAATAGAGCAACAACAGAGAATAAGTTACTACTGAGAGCCTTGACCTCTCTTACTCTATAGATTGAACAAGAGGGCAATAGCTGAGAGAATCATTCTTTTCCCAGCCAAAGAGAATCAGTCTTTCCCCAGCCAATCAGGAACTAGTGGCTAGTCCACTTCCCAAGCGACTCTTTTGCTGCAGTTTTCCTCATGCAACTCTTAGCTTTTCAATCTCTATTGAGTTGAATCTGCTCAGTTCTCTCCTCCTGCCACTTATGGACACTTCAATGGGTTCTAATTATTTTGATTTCTCAAATCAGTGGCTTCTCGTACTTGGTGACTCATCTTTTCCTTATGAGATAAAACAAACCCCCCACCAAATTTCTAATATGTTCATTTATATTAAATATAAAGCAAAAAATATCCTTATTTAATCAACCCATAGCCTTCAAACAGTTACGTGTTTTAATCATTTTGTGAGTTTTAAACTTTTAAGTCTTAAAATAGTTTGGGTATCATAGAGCCATACATTCCTCAAACAAGACTACTTAAAATTATGTAATTTGAAAACCACATTTCATCATACTTGCATTTTTGTTTGTTTTTAAATAATATTTTATTTTTCTCCAATTACATGTAAAAACAATTTTTAAAAAGAGTTTTGAATTCCAAGTTGTACTCTTTCAGTGGAGCCAAGAGAGCAGAAAGGAAGCAGTAATTTCTCTAAGCTTCTCCGTGAATCCCATCACTAAACCTTAAAAAGCAAATCTGAATGGATTCTGGAGTGACAGAATCCACTTCGAGATGGAGTGTGGCATAATCCATCCCAGGAACGTGCCCAGTGGGTCCAGACAGGGGGAGCATGGAGCATGTGGGGTCTGTACAGCTCAGACTTGAGAGCAGACAAGCAGACTACACCAGAGAGAGAAGAAGCACCAGCCGACTGACTTACCAAGGACAAATCCCAGTCATCTCACAGACATCTCAGGAGGGGAAAGGAGGAATCATTGGCACCAGGTAAGAGAGGGCTTGGGGCCCCCAGCAGAGACAGCAGCTTCTCATGGGACTATCAGCCCCCAGCCTGGAAGTTTAGAAATTTCCTGCCTGTATATGCAGGGGCTAGAATGGAAAAGTAAATTCTAGTTGTTCAGATCCTTCATCCCTCCTTCATGAAGTAGAGAACCCAAAGATAAGTCTCCCATCCAGATTGAAATCCTAAGTTAGTGGAAATAGCCTCAGGCTTGGGAGTCTTCAAGAAGGCATGTAACTGAGACAGCCAGGAGTCTGAAGAGAAGAGAGGGAGGGGTCCCAACAAGCCCCACCTCACCTGACCAACAAAAGCCTGCCTGAGCTATAGCCCAGAGGTATAGAGGCGGAAATCTGAAGTGGCCAGACCACCCCTCCTCCACAGACTAGTCACCCAGAGGCTACAGCATTCAAAGTCAATGACCAGGCCCTTAGCTCACTGCCTGAGAAATTAAGAAATAAGCAGTCACAATGGAAAGGAAAGAAGCTGAGAAGGAGAAGGGGAAGGCAAGAAAATCGATCTGAGCTTATTATGTAGGTCAAGAAAAACCAAATACACAGGACAACTTGGAGTCTTTACCCACACCTGAGACCACAGAAGGAAATATGAACTGGTCTCAAGACCAAATAGCTTGGAGGAGCTTAAGAAAGATTTTAAAGACCAAATCAGGGAGGCAGTGACCAACTTGGAAAAAAGTTTCACTGAAGAAAACAAATCCTTCAAAAGTAAAATTAGTGAAGTAATTGGAGAAAATACCTCCCTAAAAAAAGGACCTTCAAAAACTAACCAAAGACTATAATTCGCTAAAAATAAAAATCAATCAAATTGAAACTCAGAACTCTATGATGCACCAAGAGTCAATCAAAAAAATATGGTGATTGAAAAATTGGAAGAAAATGTAAAATATCTCACTGGAAAAACAACTGACCTAGAGAACAGATCCAGGAGTGATAACTTAAGAATTATTGGTCTATGGGGCGGCTAGGTGGCGCAGTGAATAGAGTGCCGGCCCTGGAGTCAGAAGGACCTGAGTTTGGAGCTGGCCTCAGACACTTAATCCACACAAACAAAAACCTAGCCGTGTAACCTTGGGCAAGTTACTTAACCCCAATTGCCCTAAAGGGGCGGCTAGGTGGCGCAGTGAGTAAGAGTGCCGGCCTCGGAGTTGGGATGACCCGAGATCAAATCCGGCCTCAGAAAATGAGCACCCACACATAAATAATTACTAGCCGTGTAACCTTGAGCAAGTTACTTAACCCCAATTGCTTTAAAAAAAAAAAGAATTATTGGTCTACCAGAAAACCATGATGAAAAAAGCAGCCTAGACAACATCCTCCAAGAGATTGTCAAAGAAAACTGTCCTGAAGTCCTGGAATCAGAAGATAAAATAGTTATCAAAAGAATTCACCTCACTCCTCCTGAAAGAGATCCCAAATTGAAAACTCCAAGAAATATAGAAGCCAAATCCCAGAATTAAAAGATTAAGGAAAAAATTCTGCAAGCAGCCAAAAAGAAACAATTTAAATGTCACAGAACTACAGTTAAGATCACACAGGACCTAGCAGCTTTTGCATTAAAAGAGCGGAGGGACTGGAATTTGATATTCCTTAGGGCAAGAGAGCTAGGACTACAACCAAGGATTAACTACCCAGCAAAACTGAACATAATCTTTCAGGCAAGGAAATGGTCGTTTAATGAAATAAGGGACTTCCAGACTTTCCTGATGAAAAAGCCAGAGCTCAATGGAAAATTTGATCTCTAATTACAAGACTCAAGAAAGACATAAAAAGGTAAACAAGGAAAACACAGACTCACACATACATACAAGCACACATCCACACTCATATACACATGCACATAACTTGGGATGCAACAAGAGCAAAATGTTCACATCCCTATATGAGGAGCTGATAACTGTCAATATTGAAATTTTTATGATTATCAAAAAGGGTTATCCTTAGATAGAGGGTGTGGGTATGAATGCTCTAACCTGAAGACTTAAAAAAAAAACTTATTAAGGGGATCAAAGGGACTGTAGTGGGATAAAAGGAAAGGATGAGATAGGAAAAGGTAAAATATGCCATTCAAAGAGGCATAAAAACACACTATAGTAGAGGGGAAAGAAAGAGGGAGAGGAACATCATTTAAACACTATTCTCACTGGTTCTGGTTCAAAGAGGGATCAACTTAATCAGTAAAGTTTAAGATTCTAATGTGAATAGACATGTAAATTCACTAAATAGAGGAAAAGGAGGGAGGGAGAGGAGCACTGTTTGTAATTTACTCTCATTGGTTTGATGTCAAACAGGCAGTAACTTACTCTGATAAGTATAAAAATTTATTGTGTCCTATAGGCAGGTGGAGGTTAAGGGTGGGGTTAAAAAGGAGGAGACTAAAGGGGGGGATTAGAGGGGAGAGAAATAGTAGTAAAGGGAGAGGGTAGTTTAAGAAGGGGGGTCACTGGGTGGGAACACTGAGGGAGAGGGAGGTCAAAAGGGAAGAATTCAAGGAGGTGAAGGGAGAAGGAAGAAACAAAAACATAAGCAGGGGGAGGGAATAGGATGGAGGGGAAAAGACAGATAGTCATCATTACTGTGAATATGAATGAGATGAACTCTCCCATAAAACAGAGGCAGATAGCAGCATGGATTAAAAACCATAATCCTACAATATGCTGTCTACAAGAAACACATTTAAAACAAAGGGATACCCACAGGGTAAAGGTAAAAGGTTGGAGTAGAACTTATTATGCCTCAGCTAAAGTCAAAAAAGCAGGGGTAGCAATACTTATCTCAGATAAAGCAAGAGCAAAAATAGATCTAATTAAAAGAGATAAGGAAGGAAACTATATCCTGCTAAAAGGCACCATCAAGAATGAAGCAATACCCCCGCTTTTTTGCAGCCTGTGGTGCTTGGGGTCGAGCATGCTTCCTCCTTGCTGTGCCCGACCTGAGGCGGGGGCTGTTGGGCCAGAGCTAGGGCCTGGGGCTGAGCCGGGCTGGGCAGGATGCGCCAACTCTAGGCTGGGATGAGCTGCGGCTTTACTGCCTCAGGGCAGCACTGGCCAAGCCATGGCCAGCACAATGGTAGCTGTGGGACTGACAATCGCTGCTGCAGGATTCACAGGCCGATATATTTTGCAAACAATGAAGCATATGGAGCCTCAAGTAAAGCAAGCTATCTAAAGTCTACCAAAATGTGCTTTCAGTGGTGGCTATTGCAGAGGTGGGTTTGAACCCAAAATTACAAAATGAGAAGCTGCACTAATATTAGGAGTAAGCCCTACAGCCAATAAAGGGAAAATCAGGGATGCTCACCGAGGAATCATGCTCTTAAACCACCCAGACAAGGGAGGATCTCCTTATATGGCATCCAAAATCAATGAAGCTAAAGATTTATTAGAAAGTCAAGCTAAGAAGTAAAATTAATACAGAGATAATGTTAAATTTATATATACATCAATTACTTTATGTATAGGAGTTCTGATGTTTTATAATAACTTCATAAAAGCTGTAATATTTCTTTAAAAAAAGAATGAAGCAATATCATTACTTAATATATATGCACCAAGTGGTATAGCATCCAAATTCCTAGAGGAGAAGTTAAAGGAATTAGAGGAAGAAATAGATAGCAAAACTATACTAGTGGGGGACCTTAATCTCCCCCTTTCTGAACTTGATAAATCTAACCTCAAAATAAACAAGAAAGAAGTTAAGGAGGTGAATAGAATCTTAGAGACACTAGATATGATGGATCTCTGGAGAAAACTGAATGGGGATAAAAAGGAATTTACTTTCTTCTCAGCAGTGCATGGTACATACTCAAAAACAGACTATGTACTAGGGCATAAAAACCTCACAATTCAGTGCAGAAAGGCAGAAATATTAAATGCATCATTTTCAGATCATGATGCAATAAAAATTATATGCAATAAAGGGCCATGGAAAGATAGAATAAAAACTAATTGGAAATTAAACAATTTAATCCTAAAGAATGAGTGGGTCAAACAAGAAGTTATAGAAACAATCAGTAATTTCATTCAAGAGAATGATAATAATGAGACAACATACAAAAATTTGTGGGATGCAGTAAAGGCAGTTCTTAGGGGAAGTTTTATATCCCTGAGTGCATACTTGAATAAATTAGAGTAAAGGGAGGTTAATGAATTGGATATGCAAATTGAAAAAGCTAGAAAAAGAACAAATTGAAAACCTCCAGTTTAGTACTAAATTAGAAATATTGAAAATCAAAGGAGAGATTAATAAAATTGAAATTAATAAAATTATTGAATTAATAAATAAAAGTAAGAGTTGGTTTTATGAAAAAAACAATAAAATTGATAGACCCTTAGTCAATATGATAAATAAAGAGAAAGATGAAAACCAAATTATGAGTATCAAAAATGAAAAGGGTGAATCTACCTCCAATGAAGAGGAAATCAAAACAATAATTAGGAATTGTTTTTCCCAATTGTATGCACATAAATATGACAATCTTAGTGAAATGGATGAATATTTACAAAAATACAAGTTGTCCAGATTAACTGAAGAGTAAGTGAATTACCTAAATAACCCCATCTCATAAAAAGAAATCAAACAAGCCATCAATGAACTCCCTAGGAAAAAATCTCCAGGGCCAGATGGGTTTACTAGTGAATTCTATCAAACATTTAAAGAACAGAAAGAATTAAAGTATCTTCACAAAACAATCTATAGCAATAAACTAGTACATCCATTGGTGAAAGCAATGCCTATACCTTTAGATGAGACAGACTCCCAATAGGGTCAAATTGATAAAAGTCCCATCTGTACCTAAACATTTTTCATAGTAGTAAATAACAGAAAAATAAATAGACGCCTATTAGTTGGGGAAATCACTATATACACTGTGGTACATTAATGTAATAGAATATTAATTTGCCACCAGAAGCAGTGAATATAAAATGCAAAGAAACATTTGAAGATATATGATTTGATACAAATTGAAGTGTGCAGAACAAAGAAAAAAAATACACTGTGACTATAAGGATATAAATGGAAAAGGTGAAAACAACAATAACAAAAATGAATGTTATGAAATTATAATTTTTGTTTTAAAGAATAATTAAAATATAACCATTTCCTTTTGCACAAATGGCACAGTATTAATGTACCACATATACTGTCAGACTTGGATAATATACAGGATAGTTTTGTGAAGATACTTTAATTCTTTTTGTTCTTTGTTAGAAGGGATGGCTCTTTGAAGAGGGGAAGTATATATTTGGAATCAATGAAGCTGTAGAAAATAGAATATCAGTAAATACTTTTTAAATGTGCATTTAAAAATGATGCTGTCACTGCTTTCAAGTATATAACTTTCAATTATATAGCCTAATTAGGGGCTATGACATATACACATAAAAATAAAATACATATTAGAGAGAGACAAGAACAAAATAAAACTTTAGACAAAGTGTTCCATTCCTCACTCTCTAGATTTTGTCCCTTTTTTCAACAGTCTATCTGTCTTTCTATTTCTAGGAGAAAAATGGCCTCTTTCATCTGCAACAATCAAGGAAGGGTTCAGAAACCAGAGGATAACTGAATTGGACCTTGAAAACAGGTAAGAATTCTGAAACACTGACATGAGGGCACACATTCCAGGCATATGGGTTAACTTGTGTAAATATAAGTAGGTGTGAATTGGAATGTCAAGTTCAGCAATGGGCTAAAACTCTAGTTTGGCTGGAGCATAATATGTATGAAGGGGACTGATGTGAAATATTGTTTCTTGTTCATCCTTTGTTCTCAAAGAGGACCAATGACATCATGAGGGTGATATCTTAACTTGTGTGCAAATTAGGTTTAAGTAAGCCAGAACTGTACAAAGTCATCAACCTCACTCTCTCCTCCAGAGTCATTGAAGGCCCATGACAAGACAAGATTCACGATGACTTGTGATAACCCAGGATGCAGTGAATAACATAGATCTTTTAAAATTACGATCTTTCCCAGGTTTCACCTTGTCTGAAGCAATATTCAATGACTAAGGCCTAAGTAAGAACTAAGACAAAAGATAGATTAGTTTGGCATCACAAAAGAAGACTCTCAGTTTCTGGCCAGGATAGAAAACAATTGCTATTTGTACTCTAAGCCATGAAAACCCAAACAATGAGCAACAGAGGCTTGGGTTGGGGTCTATTATTGGCCATTCAGTGAAAGAGTGGTTTGGGTTTAGAGGCATAATCAAGTAACTCCATATGAATCATAATGGATCTTTTAAAAGTCTGTTATTTCAGAGTCACAATTCAATAAATCATAAATAGCAACTGCATAGAGCAAAGAGAAAATTGTCCTAGCTTTTTGAAAAAAAAAACCCAGCTCTTCAAACCCCAAGATATTTTTCAAAATATAAATGACCAAGTCATATTCCTTTAGGACAAAGCACCTACATGTAAGGGTATGATGCTGTAAGTGGAGAGAGGGACTATATGTGGCAATCGAAGAAGAAGGAGGAGGAGGAAGATGAGGAGGAGGAAGGAAGAAAAGGAGAAGGAAGAGGAAGGGAGGAGGAGGAGGAAGAAGAAGGGAAAGAAGTAGGAGGAGGAGGAAGAAGAGAAGAGGAGATAGTAGTAGTAGTAGTAGTAGTAGTAGTAGTAGTAGTAGTAGTAGTAGTAGTAGTAGTAGTAGTGAAATAAGACTGAAAAGGTAGGTGCATAGTACCATTATAGAAAAATCAATATTTCCCTGTTAAAAAGGAGGAAGATGATGGATAGACATTCTCAGAGTAAAGGGCAAATAGATTAAAACTTACAGAAATACTTTTGAAAAAAAAAAGCCCACAGACCTCCATGTTCAAGACAACCATAAAGACTGACAATTGGTATTTGATATCAAATTTGTTGAATCTAACAAAAAAAGTTTATCCTTGGAAAAAGCTTATGAGAATGGTAATGATCTAAAAGTGGAATCAAAAGGTCCTTCATGGGCAACCTCTCCATGAATTCCAGTAATAATTTGTTAACAAAAACATTCAACAAATGACTGAGCCATAGTAATTTGTTTATGGAAATGAAATAGTGATTCAGAGTGGTCATTGCCACCAGAAATTATAGAAAGGTATTCCCTGAATAGCCTGGACTTATTGATCATTTCAGCTGATACAATGTTGTTATTTTGTAATTAGGTCAAGAGAATGAGAATGTATGTTGAAATCTGCTGAGACATGCAATGCTCTTCATTTCAAGCTGTTTTGGTTTCTAGGGCAAAAGGATATAATATACTGGCATATGTATGACTTTAGATAAGTTTAATAAGATGATGGTAATAACTCTCTTAAAGTCTAAATCATTGA
This sequence comes from Gymnobelideus leadbeateri, assembly GCA_011680675.1. Taxonomy (NCBI): domain Eukaryota; kingdom Metazoa; phylum Chordata; class Mammalia; order Diprotodontia; family Petauridae; genus Gymnobelideus; species Gymnobelideus leadbeateri. Next base: position 78,081 of record WOXC01005882.1, on the reverse strand, counting down.
CCATGGTGTGGCAGAAAATACAATGGCAAAATAGAAGAATGTCAGGAAGTGTTATGTATAGGAATAGCACATATCCAAAGACCCTTGTGGAAGCTAAGAAATTCTGTCAGGAACCTTGAAACTCTGGAGAATTAAGTTCTGGTGATACTACTAATTGGGTTAGCATAGCAGTTCATGTGATACAACCACTCCCAATAGTCAAAGAAATAATACAATATAAGGTTTTGTGTGAACTCTGGTAAAAACCACCAACTTTGAGGGGAAAGATAACAGTGAATTTTCTAGGATAATAAGGAGGCAAGATATACTATAACAAGTCAGAAATACCAATCCTCTACCTATTGGAAATGTTTCAGAGCAGATGGCACCATCTATTTAAGTGGGTAAACTACAAATGTTCATGAAATGACTGGTGAAATGAATACTTTGATTATAGTATTATAACAAAATTGGAAATAGCATCTTGCTAGTTATAGTAAAAATTTTCATACTACTTCTCAACAGTAGCCTCAGCTACAGGTCAAAAAAACAAGGTCATGCTAACTGTTGTAGAGCAATGGTATAAAACCCCCAACAAAACAACAACAACAATAAAAACAAACTTCATCCCTAATTCCAGATTAAAAAGAAAAATGAGATAAAAAATCAAGAAGCTACTAAGTTTGAAGAAACTCATTGAAAATGAATTTCAGGAAAATCCTTTTTTTGAAATAGAATGGAATGAAGTAGTCCTAAGGCAGCATGGTAGAGCACTTGGGTAAACATTTTGTAGAAGAAACTTTTGGGACCCCTGAAGTGAAAGCACACAAGAATGTCCTGACTCTGCTTATTCTTAGACCCCAACCACAGATTCCTCATCAGCTACATTTTGTAAGAAATGTGATGATCATGAAGAAAAGCAAGTTTTTTGATGATGTTGTAGGACAAAACTGAGGCTTTTACAAGTCCAACACAGACTTTTCATAGAGCTTCTGGCTTATGAAGTGCCATGTTTTCATGATCAAAATCTTTGAATGGAATGCAGCTGCACTTGTCAGACTTTGGCTGCCTGCACTGCCTCTCATGCAATGGACAGCAATTAAACTAGTCATTGAATGCAACAGCTTTCAAAGGAAAGAGTTTTCTAATTATTGAAGCCATTTTTGATGATACTAGGAATGAAATCTTTTCAGTTCCTAGAAAATAACTCTGTGTGTGTGTGTGTGTGTGTGTGTGTGTTTTTTTTTAATGACAGTACTTGCTGACATTATGGAATCTCTTTAAGAAAAAAAAAATTCCTGACATTTTAGTTTTGCTTTTCTTTATTAATGTCCCATATTTTAAATGTACCATATGCTGATGTGAGGATCTAATAAGGAAAAAGGGACTATTCCACCATGTCAGGTTAGGTTTGACTTATGGCAGTCTTTCCGTGTTTATGATTTTTCAAATCTCCAGTGGTTTTTCAAAGTTTTGGGATTCTATGAAGTGAAGTACTTTTTTTTTCATTCCAAACTTCTCCTGTTTTGTTTTTAAACTATTTAATTCTAAACTACATCTTTTAAGATGCCATGGAATCCTAATATTTAGGATTCATTCATACAAATCATAAAGTTGCCATTTTACCAAGAGCTATTTAAAACACTAAATAGGCATTATGACATAGTGGATAGAGAACTGGCCTGGTCAGATAGTTGTCAAATTTTGCTTCTGACACTAATTGTGTGACCATGGGCAAATCATTTAACTTTTCAGGGCTGTAGGCAATTCTCTAAGACTATGAATTTAAGATGCATTGTAATTTTCATTGGTGGAATAAGTTTCCATAAAAGGAAGATCCTTATACCTGTGGATTTTTTTTTTTTTGGAGGGGGTGTATAAGCTATGAGACAGGCACTTTATGGATCCAATCCCAATACTATTGGCATGGGACCTTTGACCTACTCTTTCTGACCAGGGAAAATTTATACTTCCTTTGGCAGCCTATAAACCTCACTGTTCCCAGGCCATTACCACACTGAAGCTGCACTTGTGAAAACCTAATATATATAATCTACTGTAGCTCAGAACTCCGAAACTCAAGCTATCTACTAACTTCAGCCTCCATAACAGCAGGGTTTTCAGGCATGTTCTACCACACCTAATGAAATGCTTACGTTTTCCTACACTTGCCCCACACATACCTATTCCCCCAATATGACTCGCTAAGAAAAGTGATTCATAAATCATAGGGTTAGAGTTAAATAGGATCTTTAAGGTCATTTAATCTAACCTTATTTTATAGATGAGAAAATTGAGATCTTGATATATAAAATTACATTCTTGAAATCATAGAGGTAGTAAGTTGTAGAACTATGATTTGCCTATAATCTAGTAGTCTTGCTTTATTGGGATTCTTTCCTTTAGAAATAAAATTTATGTTTTCTTCTTGAAAAAAATTTTATAATGTATTTGTCTTAGTTCCCTATAAGAAAAGAGTAAAAAAATTCTAATTAGTCCAGTCAAAAAGATAAGGGCTGCATATTCTAGTGTTAAAAGTTAGTCCTCTTCTCTAGATTAAACAGAAACCAAAATTTCCCACTGCTTTTTCCTTAGGGAGATTTCACCGCATATTCCATGATGTAAACAGGAAACTGGGCCTGAAATGAAAATTTGTAAAGACAGTTTCTTCATTTTTTTTAGGGTGTCCCATTTTGTATGTAAAGAAAATGTGTACATGTTTTTGAGAAACTGTGGCACTAAATTAAATAAACACCATGGGGTGAGACTTAAATCTTAATGATTTAAGGTTTCAGGCCCTTGGTGTTTTCCTCTGAAACCACACTGACTAAGGCACCTGTCTCCAGGGCAGCACACTAATCAATTCTGTCAGCAGGGCTTTTCCAATAATGTTTTGAGGATCTAAACGTGATCAACAATTGCATTGCTTTGGGGAAATAACCCATGCTTCAGACCTTGAAATTATGTTCCCCAGGAAAGCTCAATGGTGAAACAGGCAGCATCTGTTTTTTATTGGGGTCTTGCTTCTACCTAATTGTACAGCTGGGTTGAGTGAGGAAAAAGCATGTCATGAAAATTTGCTTGAAATCACATGGGGAGGAAGTGATTCGGCTTCTATCTGAACTCTAGAAAGGTCCCTAGAAATAAGTCCTAGGTCACTTCATTTCCCCTATTAAATAATGTGTGACTCAGTATTAGAAAAAAAAAAAAAACTTCCCAAAATTACCTTTTTTATTAAGATAGACAAAATCAATAACTCAATAAAAATGAGTAATTTGTTAGTAAAGAGTTTTGATGCTTTAATTTTTAATTGCATCCCTAATATAGATCTAAATTATTCTTCTAGACTCCATCACATTGTTTCCCTTGTTTAGAGACAAATTAGACAATTAGCTTCTACCAAGTACAGAAATAGTATCTCTGATCTCCATTCATTTGTGTAATTTATGTGCCGTGTATGGAATATACTCTATCTAGAATATCTAGGCCTTTCAGAATTTTATTTTATTCTGTGATTCTTGTCTGGTGATATATGTATATATGTGTATTGTATATATTATGTGTGTATATATGTGTATTATGTATATTGTATATATTATGTGTATATATGTATATCATGCATATTGTATATATATTATGTATATATACATTTATATACACAATAACATTCTTAGTTGTGGGGATAGGATGGGGGATGGTTCAAAGGATGCTTCATACACACACACACACACATATAATACACATAAATGTTGTCCTGCTTAAATCCCCTCAGAAAATTTTTCTCAATCCCTCTTTTTAATAATTTCCTATGTTATACTATACTTATATCATGAATTTGAAGGTATTCCCCACTTTGGACATGCTCCTCTGAGTGCTTTCTAATTCCTTAAATTTCCTTACTAAAATGTGGTACCCAGAACTGAACACAAAGCTCCATATATGGTCTGACCAAGGCAGAGAACAATGGGACTAGCCTCTCCTTGTTCTGGGACACTATGCCTCTCCTAAGGTAGTCTAAGATTTTATTTGTTAGTTGAATCTCATACCACATTGTTGACTCAGAGTGAACTTGCAGTTGACTAAAACCCCCAGACTATTTTCAGAAGAGTTTCTGTCTACTCAGTCCTTACAACAGTACAGATCGTAAACCATCCTTTTCATTTGACCTCTGAAACACAGAAGCAAACACAGGAATGAACCATGATTTTGTCATCATAAGGAACCCCCAATATGATAACTTCTTCCCCTATTCCAAATCATAACCTATGGACTTCAGAAAAGTTTCTTAGGGAGTCACCTAAGAAAACAGATTAATAAAAGTAGCTAACATTTTCATATCACTTTGAAGTTTGTGTAGTGATTCATGTATATATGTATGTACATATTTATACAATGCTATATTTATATTTTTACATATATATGTATGCACACTCACATATAATTTCTTTTTATCCTCAAAATAACTATATGCTATTGTTATTATTATTATTTTATAGATAAGGAAAATAAGACTGAAAAAGGATAAATAACTTGTCCAATCAAGTAAGTATTTGAGGCAGAATTTAAATTCAGATTTTCTTTACTCCAAGTTCAGTGTTCTATTCACTATAAGATGCTATTTCTGAAACATATCTGTAGCAATATTAATCATAACTCATATTAATATTTTTTGAGGATTTAAAATTACTTTCCTGACAGCGTTGGGAAGGGGGTAATGAGTAGTGCAGGTATTGTTATCCCTATTTTATAGAGGAAGAAACTGAAGCTCTAAGAAATTGAGTATTTTGCTAAAAGTCACACAATTGGTAAAGTTGTAAAGGAATTTAAGTACTTGACAAAATCAGAGAGGAAAATGCCTTTTCCCAAATGATGGTAAGATCATTTATCATATCATGGATTATAGATATAGTAGGGACCCTTAGAGATCAACTTGCCCAATCCATCATTTTAAAGGAGTAGAATCTGAGACTTAGAAAGGGGAAATTGGTTGCTCCCAGTTGGGCAGAAAGTAGAACCAAGTTCTGATTCCAAATCAAGTGTTCTTTCTATTGTACCTTATGACAGTGTAGAATTCCATTTTAAAGGTTCCAAGTTGCATTGATCTTTACATATAAAATGCAAAAAACAGGTTGATTTTCATATTCCTATGTATATCCCTCATACTTTATTCCAGGCATATAGTCTTTAAACTAATTTGAGGATTTTTGTGACAGTACCCTCTTACTAATGCTTTTATAAAAATCATATTTCTTCTTTAAAACTCAACTTAGGAGTCATTTACTCCATGAAGTTTTCCTTCATTACTCCATTTTGTAATTCCTTGCTTCAATTTTTTTTCCTAGAGAATTTTATCTGTATATCTGCTTTGCCCATTGCATTCTAACCTGTATCATACTTACTGGAGAGCATCCCTCTCTTTGTTAGATTGAAAACTCTGGTCAAAGATAGTGATATTTTTCATGTTTGTGTCCCTACTGCCTATTATAAAGCCTCATACAAAAGAGGTACTTGATAAAGTGTTTTAAAAATTAATTGTTAATTTAATTCTAGTAATTGAAATAACAAAAGTACAATCAAGTAAATTTCCAAAATGATAGCTAGTTTAAAAAAAATAGAATGAAGAGAAGTCATCAAATACTTGGAATAGGTGGCAATGAATGGCTAACATTTTTTCCTTAGAAAGCGCAAGGTGAGTAATTTACTCATCTTAGTAGATTGCTTGAATAATCGATTCTTGGGAAGATCTGGAGAGATTTGAAAATTATACCTCTTCCCTACCCAGGATGAAAGAAGCATTGTTTTATAAGGAGATATACAGATTAGACATCATTTTGTTCTGTTTGTTTTGTTTTTGAGCTAACCTTTGAAATTTCAAAGGGAAAATGCAAAGAAGACATTAAACATATTGCGTTCTCATTGTTCTATAATTATAAATGGCTATCCCCTATGACTGAAATGATCTCCCTCTTCATCTCAGCCTCTTGGCTTTCCTGGCTTCTTTTAAGTTCCAGCTAAAATCCTAGTTTCAACAAGAAACCCATCCCAATGTCATTTAATGTTAATTCATTCCCTATCTTGATTATCTCCAATTTGTCTTGTCTATAACTTGTTTGCACACAATTGTTTTTATGTTGTCTCCCCTCATTAGTTTGTGAACTCATTGAGAACAGAAACTCTTTTGCCTTTATTCCCAGTGCTTCATACAGTGCTAGGCACATAGTGAGTGCTTAATAAAAGTTGCTAAATGACTGACTGAGCACTCAGAGGAATAACCAATGCATTTTGGGAATTATCACCAGGTCATCAAACTATTCCAGAATCTTGGCCCACCATGAAGATTGTGAATTAGTTATTCCCATATAGATAACAGTTCCAGAATAATGTTCTTAAAATGCCAGCCTAAACAGAAAGTATATATCTTTTGGAAGAAAATGTCAGTAAGGTGACTTAAAATTTTTACTAGGTTTGTATACTAGGAGATAATGTGGTCCAGTTTAACATATCAGAGCCCTGGAATTCCTTTCTAGGGAGCGTCTTTAGTTCAGAGCAGTTAGGTCTGAAGATGATTTTTAGACCATCCAACCCAACTCTTTCATTTGGATAGAAGAAGAAAATGAGACTCAGAAAGAAGACAAACCTTGTTCAAATCTACATTGGTAATATTTACTAGAACAGTGATTTGAACTCAGGACCTCTGATTTCAGTTTCCACTGGAGTTCTTTCATCACTTCATGATTTCTTCACTTTGAATTACAAGGACCTGTATATTGCAGTGTCATTCTGAGGTCATTATTAAAGGGGTAATGATAATAATTCACATTTATATAGCACTTTGAGGCTTTTGAAGAATCTTCATCACAAAAAGCCTGGCAAGACATGTAATGAGAATATTTTTACCTTCATTTTATGCATAAGAAAACAGACTTAGGAAAATAAAGGGCCTTGCCTAGTCTTACATCATTAGATATCTCACATAACATATATTATGTGAGATCCAGGACACAAACTCAAGTCCTTATGACTGTAAGGAAAGTAGTCTTTTCACTCCTTTCTCAATAAAAGCTTAATGAATGACTGCATGACCACATAGAGAAACAACTATTATATCCTGGGGATTATCACTTGGACATTAAAATATTCCAAAATCTGAACCCTTTGTGACTGCAATGGGCATGGTGCATTAGTTATTCCCATAATGGATAACAGATCCATAAAGTGTTCTGAAAATGCCATCTTAAAAAGATAGTACAAAGATTTGTACAATACTGTGATGAGGGGCTTGGACTAGATGATATTGAAGGTACCTTCCAGATATAAATCTATGATCTTCTGATACTATCATATCTGACACAACAAATACTAAAAAAGTGTAGTAGAAGTAATGATAATAACAATGTTAGTAATATCAATAAAAACTATAATAAAATTAAACAGTACTGGAAGAAGTCAATTAGAAAATTATTGTCCCATATAAAACACATTGAAATATAACTATCACAACCACACCTTCCATTGTAGAAATAATTGGCAGCTCTGATGAATTGCTTTTATTTGGGACTAGCCCTAGCCAAACTTGTAAAGCAGCTAGACTTTGCCATCAAAAACTCCTCTTCATCTTGCTACATTATTTCCCTCACTGTCATTAATTCCTTTTACCTCTCTGATAGCCAAGGCTTTCTTGGTGAGTCTGTCCCTTCAGTTTCTGGGAGCTATTTAATCACATATTACAGAATCACACAGTTGCAAAGAATTGGTATTCTTTATCTGAACAGGAAACTGTAGCTGTAGAAAGAGGAATCAGAGGAACTGAGTATAAATCCCACCTTTTCTACTTGTATGTGACCTTGGGTGAGTCACACATAACTTGCCTGAACTTTGACTTTCTCCTATAAAATGAAGGAAGTGAACCAAATTATCTGTGAGATTACCATGCAGATATTTATCTATGATCCTACCATAGATTTCATGACACAATGGGAAAAGAACTAGACCTGGAATCAATAAGCCTGGGTTTAAGTTCTGCCTCTATTTCCTGTGTAATCTTGGGTAAGTCATTTAGACTCTTAGGTCCTTGGTTATCTCATTTTAAAAATGAACATGTTGGACTGGATGGACTTTGAAGTTCCTTTTCGCTTTAAATCTTTGATTTTATCATCTTATCTTCCTGTATTTTATCCCTAAGAAGTGACAGTGTTCTGTGGAAAGAGGTAGCATAATAGTCAGTTGAAAGCATTGGAGTAAAGGGAATCAGGCTTGACACCAAGGGCTACCTTGTAAACCCTAATAAATATGGCATTCAGTTTTATTTTCTATAAAATTATGAGTTATAATAGATACTCATTTTATTTTAAATTTTCAAAATTAGTAAAAATTTAAAAATTAATCTGTTAGGTGGACTGCAGGTAAATGTTTTACAACTGGCGTCTAAAGGGAATAAAATGAATGAATGACACATTTTTAAGTTTATTATGCATTGTTATTCATTATGAATTGCAACATTTTCTCCATCACTTAATTGGTCTGAACAATCAACAAAGCAATAAATTAAGCAGTGATGTAAAGGATTTGATAATTCCCAAGGTGTAAATGCTCGTGTTAAAACATATAACAATTGGCTTTTGCAAGCTGGTTCAAGCTGACATTAGTCCAGCACTGACTCTATCCCTCCTACTACCCCTGTTAAACAAATAAAAAAAAATAAAGTACCTAATACATAGCTGCATAATCTAGCAAAATAAATTCTGACAGTCATTCAAAAATATATGTCTTTCTGAATTTTAAGTTTGTCACTTCTCTGTCAGGAGGTGAATGTATGTTGCATTTTTCACTCTTTTGGTTTATCATTGTGTTCATCAGAATTATACATTCTTTCAGTTATTTTTCTTAATGATGTCACTATCTTTGAATAATTTGACATCCTCTTTCCATTCACTTTGTTCTCTATCACCTCACTGAGGTTTTCTTAGTTTCTTTTGAAATGGTATATTTCTTCATTTCTTATGACACAGTGATATTCTATTACAAGCACACACCACAATTCATTTAGCCATTCCCCAGAAAATATGCACCCCTTAGTTTCTAATTTAAAAGAACTATTTAACATATTTTTATATCTATAGAGCCCTTCCCTCTTTTATTTCTTTTGGACATAGATCTATAGTATATCTCAGTCAAAGTATATACATAGTTTGGTAAATTTCTGGACAGATTTCTAGATTTCTTTCAAAAATGGTTGGATGAATTCATAGCTCTACCAACAGGGCACTAGTATACCTGATTTTCCACAACCATTCCAACATTTGTTACCTCTCTTACTTCAGGTACATATAGTATGTTTCATCTTGGTGCCTCTGGAATCGTGGTTTGTCATTGCATTGATAAGTTATAAAATTTTCCAAACTTTTTCTCCCCTTATGCATAAATTATTCTCCTATTTCTATTCGATTTATTCTGAATCATCTTAACAGTCATTGCTAGTTTTCTCTAATGTAATTTATTTCATCATTACTTATGTTTAAAAATTCCATTACATCTATATACAATCTATAACTTATTTACACATTCACTGCAGATGGCCATCTTTTTAGTTCCCTGTTTTTTTGTTGTTAACAAAAGTTCTTCTATAAATATTTTTGTACACATTATTTCTTTTCTTTCTCTGATATCTTTCGGACATAGATGTAGGAGAGATATTGATGATTCAAAAGGTATGCTCAGTTTAATGACTTTTTGAGAAAAGTTCCAAATTGATTTACCAAATAGACCAGTGCATTCATTAGTGTACCAAATACATTATTGATACCAAAAAGTGGCTAGCCACAGAGGATTTGGGTTATGAGCAGACTCAACAGGATTTCCATAATGGTAGAGTATAATTGGAAATTGCTGAGAAAATTCCTATCTACTTCCTGGTTGGGGTACATTGCAATGTAGACATCTCCAGTGAAATGCTTTACCCCAAAGGCCTTTAGTCTGTGCAGTGGCAGCAAACATAGATGGGTCTGGCTTCCAGCCTTATGGGTTTTATAGCTGAATTTCCAAATAGTTTTATGAAAGCCAGATTTATAGTAAAGGCTTTTCATCATTACTTTGTTTTATATATTCAGGAAGAACAAATGCTGCTTTGCTCACACCCCACATTTTTACAAGCAATTAATCTTACTCCTACTATGGATATGGCTGACTCAGTGATCAAGTACAAATTTTCTGGAGATTCTTTCTTTCTTTCTTTCTTTCTTTCTTTCTTTCTTTCTTTCTTTCTTTCTTTCTTTCTTTCTTTCTTTCTTTCTTTCTTTCTTTCCTTCTTTCTTTCTTTCTTTCTTTTCATACTTCCAGGACTTATAATTTCCTCAGTACAATGAAGACATCAATTCTTTTACAACTAAAAAAAATCATCTTTGAGGGCTATTGTGGCTCTAGAATTTATCACCCTGAAACCAACCTGTTGATAAGTCATCCTGAATTTAGCTAGGCTGGATAAACAAAGATAAATCAACAGTATTATTTCCTATTAATTGTTCACTACACACACACACACACACACACACACACACACACACACACACACACATATATTCCTGGCTATCTAACAGTTTCTTTGCCACACTATAGCTCACTAAATTATAAGCCATCCAAAGGACTTCATAGCTATTATCTCACTTGATCCCCACCAGAAACCCTGAAGAACATAGTACAGATATAATTTTCATTTGATAAGTGAGAAAATGAGTCTCAGAGTTTTGTGAATCATCCAAGGTCATATTACAGTAACCAAGGTTACTTTAGAATGTAGATGTGGCAGAGATGAGATTCAAGCCCAGATCTTCCGATTCAAAATCTAGTGTTGTTTCTATTATACTATAATTGACTCTCCCTGCATGGATAAGTCCATTTATATGCACAATTCAAATAAATGTCTCTGTACTATCTTTTTCAGCTCAACTCCAGAGCTGAGACATTTATGCCTATGGACATTTCTTCCTTCTAGCACTTATCTCATTTCCTCACCTCTCCTTTTGATTTCTCAGTGGAAGAACTGTTGTATAATTTTTCATATCATACAAAAGAGAAATAAACTACTGACTGAGGAGGCAGCTTTATTCACAGCTTAGTGGACCAGAACTTGGACTGAAAAGAGCAAATTCCAAAGAGGCAGCATCAGGACAGATTGTGTTCAAATAGCCTTTCTCCAAGCTATCACTTTTTAATTGCTAGATTAACGTCGCTACTGCTATCAAGAGAAACATGTATATAGTAAGACTATACCACTTGAAGAGCCAAGACACTATACCACTAATATTTGCATTGAATAAATCCATGCTTATTGGTGGTATCTCTGGAACCATATTTTTATAAAAATATACTTAATCTTGGGTTATTCTCTTCTTCCAGTCTCAGTTTTCTCTTTTGAAAAATTAAGGAATTTTACTAGTTTTCCATGATAATTCCAACATAATCTAATCCTATCAAATCTTCTCCTCCCTGCCCTGTCCCCTCCTTTCCTGCCCTGTCCTGTCCTTCCCTGTCCTATCTTATCCTATCCAATCCCATTCTATGCTTCATTTTATCTCTAGCTGCAATATAATCCTCATCCTACAGGTAATAAGTATACATGCTTTCCTGATGATATACAGCTTTTTTAAAAACAATGATTTACCATGAATAAGAATAGAATGAAAGGTGGAGTATATTTCATATTCAAGGGTTACTGCCCAATTTCTTTTACCTTTGGGCATGCAAAGTTATTTTCATTTTTCTTAGTTACCTGAATAGAACTCAGTTTGTCATAATGATTCACTAGGGAGGGGTAAAAGCCAACCATAGGGAGGGCTTAAAAAATGAAAACACTTGATTTGGCCCCCAAACTGAGATGAAGTTAATGCACAGAGTGGAACATAAATATAACTCGCCATTGAGGCCTAACACCTGGAATAAGTTGGCTGTTAACAGTCTCAATACTTGTGTAGTGTCTATGAGACTGCAGGGATTTCTTTTCTCCAGCATGTCTGGAGTTGTTGCCACAAGTTGAAAACTTAATAATGATTCAGTTTGGAGGATTCTGAGGTGTGAAAACAGGAGGGAAGATAATTTTCCCCTTTTGTGAGAAATACATATTACTTGAATATTAGAGTAATTGTGTAGTCAAAGAAAAAAGCAACTTCAAAAAAGAACATCACATACTTAGGTCATTGATGACATGAACTCAAGAAAAACTAGTTTTAGAGCCAATTTATGGCATGTTACTGCCTGTGTGACCATGGAAATTTATATAAACTCAGTGAATCTCTATTTTATTTGTAAATGAACAATTTTAATGTCTTTGTTATCTACCTAAAATATCATTATAAGTATGAGATAAGCTAATTTAGGCCATGTTTTGGAAAACTGAAAGGTAAAATGCTTTGTATATAAATATAACAATATCATGATCCAGAGTAAAAGTGCATGAAGTCTAGAAAAGGAAGATAAAGAACTTTTAAAACCAATGTTTTAATAATATTAATTTGACACCAGCAGGAAGGATGGAGCTGAGGTGAAATAATGACACATCTATTACTCTGCACTCTTAGCATCATCATATCTTATACTTCATCATCATCCTAAATTGTTCCAATTTTAGAATATTAAATACTAATAAAAATCTTTTTGCTTCCACTTTGTCCTCTAATTTTCCCTAACTTGATCACATCTACCTCTATATTTATCTGTATCATTGATACCCATATATGTCTATATACTTATGCATCTATTTTTCACCTATCTTTTAACCATTAGTCATTTGTCTCCTAATCCCTAACCTAATATCATCCAGACAAATACATTTAAAAAAAAACCCTTTAATTCTTAATCAATCAGGAATTTTTACCTTGAGGAAGCAACATGAGGTCATGAATTTCTAATGTTATTTAAAAATGAAAAGGTTGGTAGAGCCAAGATGTCAGAGTAAAAGCAGGTCCTTGCTTGAGATCTCCCCCAAACCACTAAAAATACCTGTAAAAATGACTCTAAACAAAATTTAGAGCAGTAGAACCCACAAAATTACAGAGCGAAATAAATTTCTAGCCTAAGACAACCTGAAAGGTTGATAGGAAAGGTTTGTTGCATCAGTCTGAGAGAAGAGTTCAGTATAGCATGGATCGCTCTGGCAGAAATGGAACCAGAGCAGGCCTCAGGGGACTGAATCACTGGTAGCTGGGGGTGGTTTCCAGACTTTTCAATCCCAAAATGTCAAAGACAACTTAGAAGGTCAGTAGGAAAAGTCTGTCAGACCTGGGTGAGAGAAGAGCACAGTCCAGGCCCAGTCCTAGGGCAGTGGCAGCATTGGCAACAGTGGCAGAGGCTATGTCCAGAGCTCTTGGCCTACTAACTACAGGGGGATCCAGCAGCTGATCAGAGGTCAATTACAGAGGTCTCTTTGGTAGCACCAAGGCAGGATTCTCTTGCTTTACCTATGCTTGGATCTGGGTCACAGTCTTGGATAACTGTCCTGGGGTGAGGAGGAGTACTGGCTTGGTGGAGCTTGTGGTGGTGGTGGAGAGGGAATCCTCCTTATAGTTCCAAGGCAGAAAAGTGGGCTGGTAGTTACTCACAGACAAGAGCACAGATCAAGAGAGGAGTAAACACTTCTTCTTTCATCATACAACCTTGGGAGGACTGAACATTTACAGGTCCCTTCAAATATCTCTGAAAACATCTGCACAAAAATTCTGAAGGTTGGGAAAGAATACCCTCCGCATTGAAAGCAAAGACCTAGTTCAACAAAGAACTAAAAAGTCAAGTAATTGGTTGGGAAAATGAGTAAACAACAGAAACAATATCAGACCACAGAATCTTACTTTAGTGACAAGGAAGATCAAAACATACAACCAGAAGAAGACAGCAAAGTCAAAGCTCCTTCATGCAAAGCCTCCAAGAAACAATATGAATTGGTTGCAGTTTGTGGAAGAGCTCAAAAAGGATTTTGAAAATTAAGAGAAATAGAGGAAAAATTGGGAAGAAAAATGAGTGATGCAAGAAAATCATGAAAAAATGAGTCAACAGCTTGCTAAAGGAGACACAAAAAATGCTGAAGAAAATAACATTTTAAAAAATAGACTAATTGAAATGGCAAAAGAGGTCCAAAAAGCCAATGAGGAGAAGAATGCCTTAAAAATCAGTATTGGCCAAATGGAGAAGGAGGTCCAAAAGCTCACTGAAGAAAAAAAATCCTTAAAAATGGAGCAAATAGATGCTAATACTTTGCAAGAAATCAAAAAGTATAAAACAAAACTAAAAGAATTAAAAAATATATAGAACACAATGTGAAATATCTCATTGGCAAAACCATTGACTTGGAAAATAGATCTAGGAGAGATAATTTAAAAATTATTGGAATACCTGAAAGCCATGATCAAAAAAAGAGACTGGACATCATCTTTCAAGAAATTAGCAAGGAAAAGGGTCCTGATATTCTAGAACCAGAGGGCAAAATAGAAATGGAAAGTTTTCACTGATCACATGCGAAAAGAGATCCCAAAAGGAAAACTCCTAGGAATATTGTAACCAAATTCCAGAGTTCCCAGGTTAAAGAGAAAATATTGAAAGCAGCCAGAAAAACAATTCAAGTATTATGGAAAAACAATTAGGATAATGTAAGATTTAGTAGCTTCTACATTAAGGGATTGGAGGGATTAGAATATGATATTCTGGAGGTCAAAGGAGCTAGGACTAAAACCAAGAATCTCCTACCCAGCAAAACAGAATATAATACTCCAGGGGAAAAATGAACATTCAATAAAATAGAGGACTTTCAAGCATTCTTGATGAAAAGACCAGAGCTGAATAGAAAATTTGATTTTCAAATACAAGAATAAAGGGAAGCATGAAAAAGTAAACAAGAAAGATAAATCATAAGAGACTTATTAAAGTTGAACTATACATTCCTATACAAAAAGATAATATCTGTAACTCATGAGACCTTTCTCAGTATTAGAGTAGTTGGAGGGAAGATAGATAGATAGATAGATAGATAGATAGATAGATAGATAGATAGACATCCAGACAGATAGATAGATAGATGGTACAGGGTGAGTTGAATATGAAGGGATAATATCTAAAAATAGAATTAAGGGGTGAGATAGGAATATAGAGGGAGAAGGAGAAAGGCAGAGGTAGAATGGGATAAATTATCTCACATAAAAGAGGCAAAAAGCTTTTACAATGGAGGGGAAGAATGGGGGAGGTAAGAGAGAATGAGTGAACCTTACTCTAATGACATTTGACTTAAGGAGGGAATAACACACACTCAATTGATTATGGAAATCACTCATCTTACAGGAAAGTAGGGGGGAAGGGGATAGGAGGAGGAATGGTATAAGGGAGGGAAAAAGAGAGAAGGGACCAAACACTTTTGAGGAGGGACAGGGTCAAAGGAGAGAAAAGAATAAATGAGGGGAAAGGTAGGATTGAGGGAAATATGGTTAGCTTTTCACAACATTTCTATTGAGGGAAATATAGTTAGCTTTTCACAACATTGCTATTATGAAAGTGTTTCACATGACTACATATATATATATACACACACATATGCATATATATATGTATGTGTGTATATGTATATATATATATATATATATATATATATATATATATATATATATATATATATATATATATATAATTGATTTCCTTCTCAACGAGGGAGGGTTGGGAGAGAGGATGGGAGAGAATGTGGGGCTCAACATTTTAAAAATGAATGTTGAAAATTGTTTTCACATGCAACTTGGAAATAAGATATGCAGGCAATTATGTGCAGAAATCTATCTTTCTCTACAGGGAAACAGAGTGGGAAGGGGATAAAGGAGGGGGTTATAGAAGGGATGGCAGATTGGGGGAAGCAATAATCAGAATATATGCCATCTTGGAGTTTGGGAAGGGGAGAGATGGATAAAAAATTTGATTATCAAAATCTTGTGGAAGTGAATGTTGAAAACTAAAAATAAATTAATTAATTTAAAAAATAAATGAGAGGGACGTCAGAAGATGAGATCACCAGCAGCGATGGCAATTGCCAGAATTATCAACCCATAAATGCCAAAGACAACGTGAGCAGTGAGTGGACTTTGTGAGAATAGGGGGTCTGGGCCTCTAACCCTGGAGGGAGACATGGCTTAAGTGTGGTGGCCACCACCATGTGGCTTCAGAGGTCCTGGCCTGCAGATTGTAGGGGGACCAAGAAACTATTCTGAGGGGTAATCACTCTTGCTTTAACCTGCTTGGATCTGGATTGCTGTCTAGGGTGGAGGTCCTGGGGTGCATGACAGTATGCCAGAGCCAGTGGAGGCTTCAGAGAGGGCAGCCAACTGATAGCTCTGGCATCTGTGAAAACCCCAGCAATTTGGGACAAAGCTCTCCTCTCTGGAAGCAGAGTTCTACTGTGGCAAAAAGCTTAAAAGTCAAATAATTGAGTGGCAAAATGAGTAAGTAAAGGAAACAAAACAATCACAGCAATCCAAGTTTAGACTCCTATTTTGGGGACAAAAAGGATCAAAGCATGGAATAGGAAGAAGACAAAAAAGTCAGAACTCCTGTACAAAAAGGTTCCAAGAAAAATATGAACTGGTTATAGGCCATAGAGGAGCTTAAGAAGGATTTTGAAAACCAAAGAAGAGAAGTGGAGGAAAAATTGGGAAGAGAAATAAGAATGATGCAAGAAAATCATGGAAAGAGTGTCAACAACCTGACTGAAGAAAATAACACCTTAAAAATAGATTAACTCAAATGGCAAAAGAGGCTCAAAAAGGCAATGAGGAGAAGAATGCCTTAAAAAGCCAAATTCACCAGATGAAAAAGGAATTTCAAAAGCTCACTGAAGAGAATAATTCCTTCAGAATTAGATTGGAGCAAATGGAAGCTAGTGATTTTATGAGAAATCAAAAGACAATTAAACAGAGGCAAACAAATGAAAAAATAGAAGGCAATGTGAAATATCTCATTGGAAAAACCATGGACCTGGAAAATAGATCCAGGAGGGATAATTTAAAGATTATTGGACTACCTGAAAGCCATGATTAAAAAAAAGGAACCTAGAAATCATCCAAGAGATTCTCAAGGAAAATTGCCCTGATGTTTTAGAACCAGAGCGCAAAATAGAGGTTAAAGGAATCCACTGATCACCTCTTAAAAAAGATCCCAAAAAGAAAACTCCTAGGAATATTATAGCCAGGTTCTGGAGTTCACAGATCAAGGAGAAAATATTACAAGCAGCCAAGAAGAAACAATTTGATTATTGTGGAAACACAATCAGGATAACACAGGATCTGGCAGCTTCCACACTGAGGGATCAAAAGGCTTGGAATATAATGTTCCAGAGATTAAATGAGCTAGGATTAAAACCAAGAATCACTTACCCAGCAAAAATGAATATCGTGTTTCAGGTAAAATATGACCTTTCAATAAAATAGAGAATTTTCAAGCATTCTTGGTGAAAAAAACCAAAGTTGAATAGAAAATTTGACACTCAGATACAAGAAGCAAGAGAAGCATGAGAAGGTAAACAGGGAAAAGAAATCATAAGGAACTTATCAAAGTTGAACTATTTACATTCCTACATGGAAAAATGATAATTGTAACTTATGAAACTTTTCTCAGTATGAGAATAGTTGAAAGGAACATAAATGTGTATATATATGTATACATACATATATATCTATATAGGAGGGTATATGGGCATATGAATTCATATGTGAGTGTGTGTATATATGTCTACAGATATACATAGATAGCACAGAATCAATTAAGTACGAAGGGATGGTACTTAAAAGGTGAAATTGAGAGGTGAGAGAGGAGTATACTCAGAGGAGATGGGGAGTGACACAATGGTGTAAACTATCTCAAATGGAAGAGGAAGGGAAAACTGTTACAATGGAGGGGAAGAACAGGAAGAAAAAAGGGAATGCATCAACCTTACTCTCATTGAATTTGGCTTAAGGAGGGAATGACATACACACTAAATAGTGTATCTCACCCTACAGGAGAGTAGGGATGGAAGGGGGTGAGAGGGAGGATAATGGAGGAGAGTGCAGGTTGGGGGGGGGAGGGAAGTTAGAAGCACACACTTTTGAAAAGGGACAGGGTCAAAGTAGATAATAGAACAAGTGGGGGGTGGATAGGATGGAGGAAAATATATTCAGTCTTTCACAATATATCCACTATGGAAATGTTTTGCGTTGCTTCACTGTGTTGTTATATTGAATTGGCTATCTTCCCAGTAAATGTTGGTGATAAGAGAGGAAGGGAAAGAATCTGGAATTCAAAGTTTTCAAATCCAATGTTTAAAATATATGTATGTATTATTATTTTTTACCTGCAACTGGGAAATAAAATATACAGGCACTGGGATATAGAGAGCCTTCTTGCCCTACTAGAAAGTTGGAGTGGGTATGGGGGAGGTTATAGGAGAGAGTAGATTGGGAGAGAGGGTATACAGTGGGATCCCTGTTTTGGGGTGGTGGGTAGGGGAAAGGCAGGGAGAAAATTTATAACTCAAAATCTTGTGGAAATGAATGATGTAAACTAAAAATAAACAAAATTTAATTTAAAAAATAAATAAAAATGAAGAGGTCTCCTGTTTCTTACTATATATGCATATCTTTGCTAATAAGCAAAATCTTAAATAATTCAGAGATAATACAGCTTCACTTTCTTTGATGTCCTTTCCCTTTCATTATAAAGTATATATCTTTTTTAAATCTACAAATTAATAATTGTGTTAATCGCTGTTCTCTTAATTTCTGAAACTATAAAAACCTCTGTGAAGTTTTTCTTTATCAAGAAATGTCTTATCTAATTTCAGGTCTCAATTTTTTCTTTATCATGGAATTAAAAAATAAAGTCTCACTTTTCCAGTGGTAGTTCATTTCCCTAGGAACTATTTTTTCCCCTTTACAATCCCTGCCATCTCCCTTTGCTCAATTACTTCAGAATTGCTTTTGGCAGAAACTGCTGACTTAATCTACTAAAATTTTGATGTATGATAATTCTTTTATTCATCTTTGACTTATTCCCAATCACAATATCTATGGTTTCTGTTCCAATCTTGTTTCTCTTTTCAAGTCTTCAATTCATTTGAACCTCACTCTTTTTCTCAGCAGATACCTTCACTTACTTTAAGTAAAAAATTGAAACCATTTGTCCTGAACAACCTCATTCCTCATACTCTGCTCTCTAAATCTCAAGGCATTTTTGCCCATATTTTTTCCCACTTTATTTATTTATTCTTAGTTTTCTACATTCATTTCCACAAGATTTTGAGTTACACATTTTTTCTCCATATTTCCCCTACCCCACCCCGATATAGCAAGCCTCCTGAATACCCTGACTCCAATATGTTCTCTCTTATTTCCTTCCTCCTTCCCTCCTTGACTTTCTAGTAGGGCAAGATGGATTTCTGTACCCCAGTGCCTGTAAATCTTATTTCCCAGTTGCATACAAAAAGCAATAAAAAGAACATTTGTTTTTAAAACTTTGAGTTCCAGGTTTTTTCCCTTCTTCCCTCCTCACCCATCCCCACTGGGAAGATAAGCAATTCAATATAGGTTGTACATGCATAGTTACACAAAGCATTTCTATAGGAGTTATATTGTGAAAGACTAACTATAATTCCCTCCATCCTATCCCACCACCCACTTATTCTATTTTCTCCTTTGACCCTGTCCCTTTTCAAATGTTTTTGCTTCTAACTACCCTCTCCCCTCATCTGCCCTCCCTTCTGTCATCCCTCCGTTTATCCTCTTTCCCCTATTTTCCTGTAGGATAAGATACGCAATTGAGTGTGTATGTTGTTCCCTCATTAAGCCAAATTCAATGAGAGTAAGGTTGACCCATTCCCTTTCACCTTCCTGCTCTTTCCCTTCATTGTCACAGTTTTCTCTTACCTCTTTTATATGAAATAATTTACCCTGATCTATCTCTCCCTTTCTCCTTCTCCCAGTATATTCCTCTTTCAACTCTTGATTTAATCTTTTTAGCTATCATCCATTCATATTCAATTCCTCCTGTGCCCTCTGTCTATGTATACATGTACATACATATGCACACACTCACATATAAACTTATACACATACACCCTGTTACACATACATACTTATACATACATACATATATGTGTGTATATATATACATATATACACACATACATACATATATACATATATACATACATATATACATATATATATACATACATACATACATACATATATATTCCCTTCAACTATCCTCATACTGAGAAAAGTCTTATGAGTTACAATTATTATTTTTCCATGTAGGGATGTAAATAGTTCAACTTTAATAAGTTCCTTAAGATTTCTTTTTCCTGTTTACTTTCTTATGCTTCTCTTGCTTCTCTTATTTTTTCTTATTTGAAAGTCAAGTTTTCTGTTCAGCAATCAAGAATTCTTGAAAGTCCTCTATTTCATTGAATTACCATATTTTCCACTAAAACATTATACTCAGTTTTGCTGGGTAGGTGATTCTTGGTTTTAGTCCTAACTCCTTTTACCTCCAGAATATCATATTCCAAGCCCTTTGATCTATTAATGTAGAAGCTACTAGGTCTTGTGTCATACAGATTGTGTTTTTACAATAATCAAATTGTTTCTTCCTGGCTGCTTGTAATATTTTCTCCTTTACCTGGGAACTCTTGAATTTGGCTATAATATTCCTAGGAGTTTTCTTTTTGGGATCTTTTTCAAGAGGTGATCAGTGAATTCTTTCAATTTCTATTTTGCCCTCTGATTCTAGAATATCAGGGCAATTTTTCTTGAGAATTTCTTGAAGGATGATTTCTAGGCTCTTTTTTTGATCATGACATTCACATAGTCCAAAATTTTTAAATGATCTCTCCTGGATTTGTTTCCCAGGTCCATGGTTTTTCCAATGAGATATTTCACATTGCTTTCTATTTTTTCATTTCTTCAGATCTGTTTTATAGTATCTTGATTCCTCATAAAGTTATTAGCTTCCCTTTGCTCTAATCTGATTTTGAAGGAATTATTCTCTTCAGTGAGTTTTTGAAATTCCTTTTCCAGACATCTGACAAATTGGCGTTTTAAGGCATTCTTCTCCTTATTGGTTTTTTAGGCCTCTTTTGCCATTTGGGTTAATCTAATTTTTTTTTTTTTTTGCTTTTTGGAGGGGCAATTGGTGTTAAATGACTTGCCCAAAGTCACATGGCTAGTTAAGTGTTAAGTGTCTCAGGCCAGATTTCAACTCCAGTCCTCCTGTATCCAGGGATAGTTCTCTATTCACTGTGCCACCTAGCTGCCTGTTAGTCTAATTTTTAAGGTGTTATTTTCTTCAAAATTTTTTTTGGGTTTCCTTTAGCAATCTGTTGACTCACTTTTCGTAATATTCTTGTATCATTCTCATTTCTCTTCCCAATTTTCCCTCCACTTCTCTTTCTTGATTTTCAAAATCCTTCTTGAGTGCCTCCATGGCTTTTAACCAGCTTGTATTTTTCTTGGAAGATTTTGGTGTGGGGTTCTGACTTCACTGTCTTCCTCCTGTCCCATGCTTTGATCCTTTTTGTCCCTAAAATAGGAGAAGAGCACAGTCTGACATTGACACCTCCTATGGTACAGATCCTTACTTACCTCACTCTTGGACTACTGAAACAGCCTATGGGTGATTTTCTTTGATTCAGGGTTTTCCTTACTCTAAATCATCCTCCACTCAGCTGTCAAATTGATCTTTCTAAAGTATAGGTCTGATCATGTTGTATCCCTGCCTCCTCATTCCATAAATGCCAGTGTCTATCATTTCCATTATCAAGTATAAACTACTTTTTGACCTTCAAAGTCCTTTTTTACTTTTTCAGTGTTCTTATACCTTACTTTCATGTGTTCTTTGATATATTTGCCCCAGTTTTCTCAACTGTAAAATGGTAATAATAATAATAATAATAATACATACTCTTCATGGTTGGTGTGAGGATCAAATAAGATAATATTTGTCAAGTGCTTTATAGTGGGTACTATGTAAATGTTAGTTGCTGTTGCTTCTTCTTGTTCTTATTCTACTACTACTACTACTACTACTACTACTACTACTACTACTACTACTACTACTACTACTACTACTTCTCTGCTGCTTGGTGAACATTCTTAATTTCTTCAACTGATCCTTTAATTCCACCTTATGTGCCTTGACCTTTCTTATTAACCTCCAGATACCTTGTGAGTCATAGGTGTTGACTGAATGACTAGAGAACATGGAACAATAAAGGAGCATAAATGCTAAAAGCATTCCTAGGATTATTTACAAAATATATTTTCTTTAAATACTTCAACACATAGCATTGTAAGTCATTATTAACTATGACTTCCTAAAATTTCTATAGAAAGATGGCATTGGTTTTAAATGCACAATGCAAAACATTGAATAAAAGAACTCTCTATGTGGGTTCTAGGAGTTTTAAAATGATGATATGATCAAAAATTCCTACTCATTTTAATTCCTAAATTTGATGGAAAAGAGCTCTCAATAGTAGTTATTATGTAATAATTCAGTATCCACACTAGGGAAGAGAGAAGAAGAAATCCTATGCACAAGACTTAAATGTCAAAATGAGCTTGGTTAAAGGAAATCCTATATAGATGAAGTCCTCAGTAATGCTTGCCATAGGAAGTGAGCTCTATGGTCTTTCTAATCTGTTTCTATAAAGGGGTATTGTTGCAACTTTCAATAAAACTTCCTAATTTTTCCTTTTGTACAAAAAAAGTTCTACCTCATATGTGTTAGGGTGATCCCTTATTTTTAAGTCATTTCTTGATAGTTATTGGTGAGAAGAGATGGCATCTGATGTTTTTTTTTTTTTTTTGCAAATCTACATTTTGGGATCCTTGAACTACATAAAAGGTAAAAGAAAGAAGGGAAGAAAGTGAGCATTTATTAACCACCTACTCTGTGCCATGCCCTGTGCTAAATGTTTTGTAAATATTTTCTCTTTTAATCCTTACAATATCCCTGGAGGTAGGTAGTATCATTATCTCCACTTTACAGATGAGGCAACTGAAGTTCATAGGATTGGAATCCTGTGAATTGGGAACATTTTCCAACCTAGGTGAATATTACAGAAGGATTAGGAAGAATTTTATTTATGACCCAAGTTGTTATAAGATCTCTTAGGCCAAGCTGGATTCTTATCTATGAAGCTATATTTAAGCATATGGGATTAACCTTCTTTTCTGGTTTTAAGGAAGAAACCAGTATGAAATAATTAAAACTATATAGGTATATAGTAGACTAGTCAATTAACATGATCATAAGCCGTCTCAAGGAGTTCTGCCTTTCAACTTCCTGGCCATTGCTAGGAGGATAGCCTCGGGTTGTTCTCTGTTATGAAGATAAAATCCCTTCTAATGGAGGCATTTATAGTTTTCCCCTGGGATTCTATATTTATATATTGACTTAGAGACTCTGTGGGGAGGGGAATGTTCTAACCTCCAATACATAAGGATCTTAACATGGAGAAAAGGCCTAGGTTATGAATATAATGGCACATAAATATAATCATGAAGTTATATATTCTCTATTTAGGAATATAAATTAATTTACATTCTTCAGAGAATGATGGTAGTTACAGTTAGAAAATTCTAAGAAGTTAAAACATACTTCTATTTGTCAAAAAAAGAGTCATAGAAATCACTAACAAGATGCTATAAAATGAATTATGGCAATCATAATTTAATGGGCCCTGTAACACCATCATTCTGTGGAGAGACTTCTAGTATTGGGATTAAAAGATCTGGGATCAAGTGCCAGCTCTAGTACTTAAAAGTTGTATGAACAACCAGTATTTCAGAATTTTCATTTCCCTATTATGAAAACAAGGGTAATAATACTTTGATTCCCTACTCCTAAGTTTTTATTATGAGAGAAGTGCTTTACAGATTTTAATGTGCTATGGAAACATGAGTAATTATTATTCATTATAGATTCAAAAAGTGATTCAGAGTTGTAATGTATATTGTAGATCATTTGATTAACTCCCATATTTTATAAATGAGTAAATCAGAGGTCCAGAGAATTCAATGACTTGTCCAAAAGCATAAGTATGAAAAGAAAACATTCAATATTTGAACCCAGGTGCTTTGAGTTTGAACCTAGTGTTTTTCTTTTAATAATATAGATGATGATGATGATGATGATGATGATGTTTATGACAATGCTCATACTTCAGTTTCATTAGTGCAAGCAAATGGGAGTATGGCCATGTTGAAAATATGACACTTCTTTCACAAGAAAACATTCTAAGATGCTGCTTATGAAAGATAAGGAAAACATTCAGTTCAGTTCAGATGACTACAAAACACTTATATATTTTCTCCCTTTAAAAATTTCATTTGTATAGCAAAGAATCTATTCAAAATACAAATGGAGAAGAAAAGCAAAATAATATTTATCTGAAACAATTGTTACTTTCTTATCTCTACTTTTATGTTTTTTAAAATGTTTTTCCAAATGCTTTATTAACTTCTGATTTACATTATTTATTTACACCAGATTTTGAGTTACAATTTTTTCCTCCATTTTCCCCCTACCTATCACCCCAGAATAGCAGTCCCACAGGATATCCCCTCATCCAATCTGCTCTCTCCCATATCTTCTCTCATACCCCCTTTGGCTTTTCCATTAGGGCAAGGTATATCTCTGTGCCCCAATGCCTATATATCTTATTTCCCAATTATATGTAAAATAGTATTAATAATGGTATTTATATATATTTAAAACATTTGATTTTAAAACTTTGAATTCCAGATTCATTCCCTTCCTCCTTTGTCACCCACTCTTGCTGGGAAGATAAGGGATACAGAATAAGTTGTACATGTATAGCTATGCAAAACATTACCATAGTAGATATAGTGTAAAAGACTGGCTATATTTCCCTCCCACCTATCCCACACCCTACTTGGTCCATTCCCTACTTTGATCCTGCCCCTTTTCAAATGTGGGTACTTCTAACCTCCCTCCCCCCCAACCTGCCCTCCCTTCAATCATCCCCCCTCTTGTACCGCTCCCCCCTACTGTCCTGTAGGGTGAGATATCCCATTTAGTGTGTATGTCATTCCCTTCCTGTGCCAAATTCAATGAGAATATGGTTTTGACTTTTTGTCTTTCTGTTCTTCCCCTCCCTTGCAACTACTTCCCCTTGCCTCTTCTATATGAGATAGTTTACCCCTTTCTGTCTCTCCCCATCTCCTCTCATTATATTCCTCTCTCACCTCTTAATTTCACCTTTTGAATATCATCCCTTCCCATTAAATTCGACCTGTGCCCTCTATCTATGTATACCTGTAAACATATATACACACATTCACATATGTATTTATATGTCCATATACTCTTATTTAACTATTTTCATACTGAGAAAGGGTTCATCACTTACAGTCATTGTTTTTCGACATAGGAATGTAAATAGTTCAACTTTGATAAGTTCCTTATGATTTCTTTTCCCTGTTTACCTTCTCAAGCACCTTTTGCTTCTTGTGTCTGAATGTCGAATTTTCTATTCAACTCTGGTTTTTTCCTCAAGAATGCTTGAAAGTCCACTCTTCCACTGAATGACCATATTTTCCCCTGCAACATGATACTCAGTTTTGCTGGGTAGGTGATTCTTGGTTTTAATCCCAGCTCCTTTGCCCTCTGGAATATTATATTCCATGCCCTTCTGTCCTTCAATGTAGAAGCTGCCAGATCCTATGTTATCCTTATTGTGTTTCCACAATACTGAAATTAATTCCTGGCTGCTTGTAATATTTTCTCCTTGATCTGGGAATTCTGGAACCTGGCTATAATATTCCTAGGAGTTTTCTTTTTGAGATCTTTTTCAGGAGGTTATTGGTGGATTCTTTCAATTTCTATTTTTCCCTCCGGTTATAAAACATCAGGGCAATTTTCCT
Organism: Gymnobelideus leadbeateri; assembly: GCA_011680675.1. Classification (NCBI taxonomy): domain Eukaryota; kingdom Metazoa; phylum Chordata; class Mammalia; order Diprotodontia; family Petauridae; genus Gymnobelideus; species Gymnobelideus leadbeateri. Next base: position 52,162 of record WOXC01005882.1, on the reverse strand, counting down.
TAAGAATTTCTTGAAGGATGATTTCTAGGTTCTTTCTTTGATCATGGCTTTCAGGTAGTGCAATAATTTTAAAATTATCTCTCCTGGATCTATTTTCTAGGTCAGTGGTTTTTCCCATGAGATATTTCACATTGCCTTCTGTTCTTTCATTTGTTTGGATCTGTTTAACAGCATATTGATTTCTCATAAAGTCACTAGCTTCCATTTGCTCCAGTCTAATTCTGAAGGAATGATCCTCCTCAGTGAGATTTTGAGATTCTTTTTCCATCTGGCAAAGTTGGCTTTTTAAGGCATTCTTCTCCTCATTGCCTTTTTGATACTCTTTTGCCATTTGAGTTAGTCTATTTTTTAAGGTGTTTTTTCCCTCAGTCAGGCTGTTGACTCTCATTTCATACTTTTCTTACATCTTTCTCATTTCTCTTCCCAATTTCCCCCCCCCCCCCCACTTCACTTATCTGCTTCTTAAGGTCCTATATGGCCTGCCTGCTCGTATTTTCATTTGGGGCTTTTTGTGTAGGAGTTCTGACCTCCCAGTTCTCTTCCTATTCCATGTTTCAATCCTCTTTGCCCCCCAAATAGGAGTTTAATGTTGAATTTTTCTGTTTATTTTGTTTCCTTTGCCTAGCCATGTTGCCACTCAAGTTACTTGACTTTTGGGCTTGTTGCCACAGTAGAACTCTGCAACCAACCAGGGGAGCTTCTATCCCAAATGCTGGAGGTATTAGTTAGGTGCCTCTCTGAAGCCCCCACATGCTCTAGCAAGCTGGTCACACACCCCAAGACCTCTACCCCAGACTGCAATCCATATCCAAGAAGGTTAAAGCAAGAGCGATTACCACCCCCCCTCCCCAGGCTGATCACCAGTTCCCCTACAGTCTGCAGGCCAGGAACTGAAGCTGTGACATGGCGGCTGTGCCAAGGCTATTCTGTGGCTTCTCACCCCCACTGGAAGAAGCTGATGTGCTCTCAAATACTGGTCCCAAAGTCCTTAAGGCACTGACTTCTCACTTTGTCCTAGGCATGTATGTGTTGGTAATTCTGGAAATGCAATAGCTGCTGGTGTTCTGGGGTCCCTCCAGCTGGCTGCTGGTCCAGCTGCCCTGGGGCTAAAACCTCAAACTCCTGCAGGCCTGGGCTTGCCTCCCAGAGTGCTGTGCTGGTTTTTCCCTGCCAGGCTGCTGGGCTGTCCTCAGTGGGAGGTTAGCTTCTCTGTGTCATTTTGTGGTTTCTGGAGCTCCAGAGTTTTTTCAGAGTCCCCATTTACATATATATACATACATACATACATACATACATACATACATATACATATTGGAAGTGGTGTGGGCAGGAGTGCCAGGGAAGTGCTGTTTCTATTCCTCCATCTTGGATCTGCCCCCTCTACTTTTAATTTTTAAAAATGATTATCATCATTATTATTATTTTCTTCTTCAAAACAGCAACCTCTGATTCTGGCAGACTGCTGAAGGAAACCAATGAACTTTTTTTTTCTGTGTGTTATTAGATGATATTTTTTCTTTATTTCAGATTAAATTATGTAATATCTTCTATTTTACATCAACTTTTTTCCTCAGTATAGCTGAATTATCCCTTATAACAAAGAATAAAAAAGGAATAGAAAAAAGTACTCCAGCAGAAGCAATTAAGGCAGTAATGAAATTTGAAAGTATATACAGTGTTCTATATCTAGCATCCCAAAGACATTCAAGGATGAATATGGAAAAATATATAAACTGAGCAAAAATAGAAAATGCTTGTAAAAACATTTCAACCAATTGTTTTCTCTACCACCAACCCACTGGCATTCATTACTAACTGAGGGACCCATGAACTCCTGCTTTCTCAAACTTAAATATCTATATTGTGGTTGTTGTTGTTTTACTTATATTCATGGACAGAAATACAAATCAGAAGAGGCAGCCAGGTTCTTGATATACATTCTCAGGTTTACTTAGCCAGGTTTACTTATGTGTTTGATGCTATTACAATCTCCCCATGGTGAATTCCATGAAGAATTCAAACATTTACATGCAAAAAATTGGTATAATAATGAAAGTAGTAGAATTTTATCTCCTTTTAAACTTTACTGATTGGGCAACTCCTCTTGGTGGTAAATCCTATTTGGGTCAAATCCAGACTTTTTTACCTTTGCTATATCAGGGGGTAAGGTATTGTGACATGATCTCTAATTTCTTCAGTGCTGAGTAAATAGTTGTAGGAAGTAGCCAGAAGCAAGTCATCTCAGGTTCAGACATCCTCTATGAAGTAGTCTCTACCCATTTATATAGCACAATAGTTATCAATTATATTCATATGTCACAACTTGTTTAGTCAGTAAACAATGGTCATCTATAATATTTCCAGTTCTTTGATATTATAAGAGAAATTCTATAAATACTTTGTTTTATATATAACCTTTTGTTACAGTATATTACTGACTTCCTTGGGGTATATGCCAGGAATAAGGGTGGAAAAAAGTTAGGCACTCATTATATAATTCCAAATTCTTCCCCAGAATGGTTGGATCAATTCATAGTTCCATTAAGAGTGGACTAGTGTATCCATCTTTCCATAATCCTTTTAATATTTGTTATTCCCCTCTTTTGTTATCTTTGACAAATTGCTGTGTATGGTGAATCAGAGTTATTTTGGTTTGCCTTTCTCTTATTGAAATTTGGAACATTTTTTGATATGGTCATTAATGGTTTAATATTCTTTATTTGAAGACTATTCATTCTTATCCTCTGGCCAATAATTTATTGGAAAAGGGTTTTTGGTCTTATATATTTGTTTTTATATATAACTGATTACATATCTTGAATAGCAGCAATTTCTTAAAGATACTGGATATAAGGGCTATTTACCTGGATATAAGGCTATTTACCTATTCCCTTTCTTCTCATAGTCACACTAATTTTGTTTATGCAAAATTTTTAAAATGTCATCACATACTTGAAATTGCCTCTGTTCTAATCACCTCTATCTTGTGATTGATTAAGAATCAATCCTCTGCCTGTTGCTATGAAAGGTGATTGATCTGGCTTTCTTCTATTTTTTTACAGTCCTATTTTTAATATTCAGACCACATGTCCATTTGGAGTTTATTGTGACACATAGTATAAAATTTTAGTCTAAGTCTGATGTCTGCCTAACTACTTTTCAATTTTTCCAGAAATTGCAAATTTAACATTTGTTAAATACCTATAACATGTTAGGCCTTGTGCTAATCACTGAAGATGTAAAAATAAGAGATGAAATGACAAAGCCCATACTCTTTAAGTGCCTTACAATATAGTAAAAAAAAATTAAACCACATGTAATACAAATGAGTATAATACATGTGAGAATAGATTATGTGCAGAGTTGATTTAAAACAGATGTCTGACATTTATTGAGTGAATATTTCTAATTGGAGTGACTAGAAGATAACATTTATGCTAGGATTTGATAGAAGAAAAAGATTTAAACAAATGATTTCAAGGGAATAAAATGCTTTAGTCCCAGAGGTCAGCATGTATGGAGGCCAGATAATGAAGGATAAGTATGTGAAGAGGAGTGATAGAAAATAGGATTAGGGTGGGTTGATGCTAATTTATATTAATTTATTAGTCTATTAGGCTAAGGAGTTTCTTTTTTGTTCACCAGAATATGGAGAGCCACTGATGATTTTTGAGCCAGGTGAGTGATACTGTCAGATCTGTATATTTGGAAGCTTACTTAGAAAGCTACCTAAGTGGGAGAATCTAAGAGAGGTTTGGCTGCAGGAAGACTGTTCAAAGTACCCGTTTTGATAGTTCAGGAGAAGTGGTAAGTGAAATGGAGCCAAATATGAAATAGGGCCAAACCTCAGGAGATTATAGAATAACCTTGTTTTTTCTTGAAGAATGCATGCTTTCCCAACCCTAACCACAATGTCATGTTGACCTATAAGATTCGGGAACTGAGTCAACTGCCTCAACTGCCCCCCCCCACCTGACACCTGTTTGCTCTCACCCCTCCCCTATAGCCCATGAAGTTGGCATCAAGCCTCTATCTCCAAGACTCAACTAAGTCTGCTAGCCAATCATTTCCCGCCAACTCCTTGTCTCTAAGAGTTAGCTGAGTCTCACTAAGCCAATCAGTGAGCTCAATATTTCCTGCTTTCCCCTCATAATTGTATAAAAAAGCACCCGAGGAGACACTCGGGGTCCTCCATCTAAAATGTATGGTGGGACCCGGGTTCGAACTCGTAATAAATTTTTTTTCTTTTTCTTGCCTCAGTGGTCACGGTTTGTCTATTATTCCACTCCACGTTTCAGTAAGTACCTACAATTATTTGATGTCTGTATTTGAATGGAGAGAAAGGGAGAAGTGGGAGGTAGTTTGTGGTTTTGCTGGGTAGGTGATTCTTGGTTTCAATCCCAGCTCCTTTGCCCTCTAGAATATCATATTGCATGCCCTTCTATCCCTCAGTGTAGAAGCTGCCAGATCCTGTGTTATCCTTATTGTGTTTCCACAATATTGAAATTGTTTCTTCCTGGCTGCTTGCAATATTTTCTCCTTGATCTGGGAATTCTGGAACCTGGCTACAATATTCCTAGGAGTTTTCTTTTTGGGATCTTTTTCAGGAGGTGATTTGTGGATTCTTTCAAGTTCTATTTTGCCATCTGGTTCTAAAACATTAGGGCAATTTTCCTTGAGAATTTCTTGAAGGATGATTTCTAGATTCTTTCTTTGGTCCTGGTTTTCTGGTAGTCCAATAACTTTTAGATTATCTCTCCTGGATCTATTTTCTAGGTCAGCGGTTTTTCCCATAAGATATTTCACATTGCTTTTTATCCTTTCATTTGTTTGTATCTGCTTAATAGCATCTTGATTTCTCATAAAGCCACTAGCTTCCATTTGCTCCAGTCTAAATCTGAAGGTATGATTCTCCTCAGTGAGCTTTTGAGATTCTTTTTCCATCTGGCAAATTTGGGTTTTTAAGGCATTCTTCTCCTCATTGCCCTTTTGACCCTCTTTTGCCATTTAAGTTAGTCTATTTTTTAAGGTGTTATTTTCCTTAGTCAGGCTGTTGACTTATTTCATACTTTTCTTGCATCTTTCTCATTTCTATTCCCACTTTTCCCCCTACTTCTTTTATCTGCTTTTTAAGGTTGTCTATGGCCTGTAGCCAGCTCGTATTTTCATATGGGGCTTTTGATGCAGGATTTCTGACCTCACAGTTCTCCTCCTGTTCCATGCTTTGATCCTCTTTGTCCCCAAAATATGAGTCTAATTTTGAATCTTTCTTTTTATTTTGTTTCCTTTGCCTAGGCATGTTGGCATTCAATTGCTTGAATTTTGGGCTTGTTGCCACAGTAGAACTCTGCAACCAGCCAGGGGAACTTCTGTCTCTAACGTTGGGGTTTTCTCAACTGCCTGAGGTATTAATTAGGTGGCCTCTCTGAAGCCTCCACACACTCTGGCAAGCTGGTCACACACCCCAAGACCTCCACCTCAGACTGCAATCCACATCCAAGAAGGGTAAAGCAAGAGCACTTACCCCCCAGACCGATTGCTGGATCCCCCTACAGTTCACAGGCCAGGAGCTGAAGCTGCAAAGTGGCAATGTGGTGCAAGCTTCATGGGCTCCTCAGCTGCTTCTCACCCCCCATAGGAAGAAGCTGACACATTCTCCCAACCAGTCCCAAAGTCCATAGGGCAGTGACCTCTCACTTTGTCGTAGGCATGTATGTGTTGATAATTCTGGAAACACCACAGCTGCTGGTGTTCTGGGGTCCCTCCAGCTGTCTGCTGGTCCGGCCACCCTGGGGCTAAAACCTCAGACTCCTGCAGGCCTGGGCTTGCCTCCCAGAGTGCTGTGCTGGCTGTTCCCTGCCAGGATGCTGGGCTGTCCTCAGTGGGAGGTTAGCTTCTCTGTATCATTTTGTGGGTTCTGGTGCTCCAGAGGTCATTCAGAGACCCCTATTTGTATGTATTGGAAGTGGTGTTGGCAGGAGTGCCAGGAAGTGCTGTCTCTACTCCGCCATCTTAACCTCACCCCCTAACTTAAATTTTCTAAAAAGAATAATCTGATCTATAGAGAAATCAAATATGAGGGACATTATCTTCTCCATATGTCCTTCTTTTTCACTAATTGGTCCTTTACTCTTCAGAATGTAAATTTTTTTTAGATTTCTTTTTTTTAATTTCTTTTTCTTTCTTTTTTTGGAGGGAGGAGGGCAGTGCAATTGGGGTTAAGTGACTTGCCCAAAGTCACATGGACAGTTTTGTGTTAAGTGTTTGAGGTCAGATTTGAACTAAGGTCCTCCTGACTCCAATCCTGGTGCTCTATTCACTGTGCCACCTAGCTGCCCTAAGAATTTTAAATTCTTAATGTAAGCAACTCAAGTTTTTTCTTGTGCTTAACAGTATCTGGAACATTATAGGTAATTAATAAGTGTTTATTAATTGATTTTAACTGAATATTGAAGTATTAAGATTTAGCTGGTGGGAGCAAAAGTGGAATGAGTTCTGCAGTATAAAGGGAATGGTATGGAAAAAAAAGTTCTAGAGACAGGAAAACTGGAGTGGGGGGTTGTTTGGGAAAATGCTTTATAATTTTTAGAGTAGGCAATAGGTTAAATTTAAAAGGAAATTTTTGCCACTACACCCTAAGTACCATAGGACTTTTATGTTTTATTAGCTGCTAAGATCTTCCATATATTTTGGCTGACTCATTAGAATGAACATTGAGATGATATGCTGCCTCATTTTACTCTTTGCAACCCCAGAATTTAGCACAATGCTTTGCATACAGTAATGTTTAATATCAGTGGCTAGGATGGGGGGGGGCATGAACTAGTTATTAATCATTCTGTTATACCCCCAAAGTTCCTGCCTTTAGTTTATCCCCTACTCTTTTTCCCCCTTAATTCTTCTTTCTATTTCATTGCCCTTTTCCCAGTAATATCTTTCATATTCTGTGGGTAAATATGCACAGTTGTCTAAGACTGAAATTCATGTCTAATCCTTATTCTCATGAAGAGTTAAAGGAAACCATATTCTAAATGTTTCAAAGTCACATTTTCATTGCTTTCTAAGTTATATTGTCTGTCTCTTTATACTATTATAAAATCATGTTATTTTAGAGTTTGTAGGAACCTTAGTAGGATCTATTCCAATTCATACCCAGAATCTATACTCCATGTGGTCATGCAACCATTTCCTGAAGATCCCCTGTGAATGCAGAACCCACCACCACCTGAGGAAGTCATTCTATTTTTGGACAGCTCCACTTTTTAAGAAATTTTTCCTGATGTCAATACAAAAATTACGTCTTTGCAATTGCTATCTATTGTTCCTGTTTCTACCCTTTGTGACCAAATAGAACAATTCCAATTCCTTCTCTATGTGATATGTCTTCAAATACCTAAAGGCAACTATCATATTTCCCTGAGTCTTCTTTCTAGGATAAACCCCTTTAGTTTCTTCAAATGATCTCCATATGACATATTTTCAAGTCCCTCACCATCCTGGTTGTCTTTCTTTGGGATATTCTCCAGCTTGTTGATTATCTCCAATTTGTAAATATATTTCTTTTTTTGTACATAATTATGTTCACAATAAGCATCTTTCCCCACCCCCAATTAGACTATGGTGTCCTCAAGAGTAGGAATTTTCTTTTGGTTTTCTTTGTATCCTCAGTCATTAACACAGTTCCTGGTACAAGTTGGAGTTTAAGAAGTTCTTATTGACAAAATACCTGCTTTATTTGGCCTCTCAAAGATCAGGTTAAAACAAATACCCAGATTCCAGATTTCTAGATAATTGGTACTCATGATACAATCATGAACTTTATTGTTGGAATCAATTCTCATCTAAATTCAGGATCCCAACCTATGAATTTATCTTTGGTTTCTCATTTGAACTTTAGTATCATATATTTATTGTCTTCTAGATATCTCAGCCTAGATTTTGGTGTGACCAAAATATAATTCATTATCTTTTATCCTAAACCTTCCCTACACCAAACTTCCTGTTTCTACTGAGAACATTACTACCATATTCCTATTCACTAAGATTTATAACCACATTTTTATTTTGATTTGCTTCTAGATCATAATATCCAACCAATTTTCAAGTCTTCCTGTTTCTACCTTCACAAACTTCTTTCACTTTTATCTCATTTTTTCCACTCCTATAACCATCATTGCCATATCCTATCAGACACAGCCAACGTGAACAGTCTCCTTGTTGGTTTTCTTTTCTTTGGTCACACATCTTTCAGATAATTTTATTCCTGTTGATTGCCTCATGCTAATAATATTTCCAAGACATGGGTCTGGTCATGCCACTTTCCTGTTCAGAAACCTTCATTGTATCCCAGTTGCTTCCAAAATAATATACAAACTTCTCAAAGTAATATTTAGGAATTCGACAATCTGCCTCTAATTTAATTTTGTAGCTATATTTCATATTCTCTTTTATGCATTGTCCAGGTCAGATAAATTGGACAAGCAGCTGTTCTGAAACTCAACAATTAATTTCCAGTCTTTCTACCTCTATATCAACCTCTCTTTTCTACCCCCAATTCCCTCACTTTTCATCTCCACATCTTTCACTTCTTATTATCTGTTAAGACTTAATTCAAGTTTTATTTCCTCATTTTGTCTTCACATTTTCCCACCTTCCTTCTTTTCTTATGTTACCTTGTGTACATTATAGGTGTACATTTTATATTTCTTCTAATATAATGAAAATGTCTTGAAGAGAGAAACTATTATATCTGTGTCTTTCTAACTCTAAAACCTAGAACAATACTCTGTATATAGTAGGGTCTTTATAAGTATTTATTGATTTGAATTCAGGTTACTTCTATGTTTTTCCACCTCTTTCTCTCAGGAAATCCTATGCTTTGAAGACCCCATTCTTTTTCTATTTCTTGTTCTTATAGTGTTTCTATGACTGAAAAGAAGCCTCAAGCTAAAAGCTGGGAAGTCATGCTTGACAAGTACTTGAGTACTTGTAATAATACTAGGACCTCAAAGTTACATATTTTTGTCTTATGAATGAAAATTTAATAATTAAACATAGACTATAATTTCCTCAGATTTCTGATATCACTTCTCTATGAAAATCTAGTCATCATATGCAAGGTGGGTTGTCAGGTGGGAAGTAGGGGGTGATCTGTCACATTCCTCTAATGTCTTTGAGAACGAAGCTAAAATCAGGAGCTGTATTTTCAACTTCTTATTTCCGGTGTTTTCATTAAAATTTTAAGTTCCCATTAAAACACAGCTACTAGCTACTACAATGAATCATGAATTACTATCTTCCCCCAGATCTTTGAGGACAATGAGTATATTTGTGAAATCTGACATGTGAACACTTCCTTTTAAATATACTACATAATTTTAAAGTAAAAAGAAAAATATGAACAACAAATATTTCCCAAACCATGGGAGCCCAAAGATTTTATGAAATGATGATCCAGATGTGTCCCTTCCATGAACTGTAACATATTGGAGAATTAGCCCCTCATAACTGAATTACTCAGCTGAATGTGAGACAAAATTACAAAAAAAAAAAAAATAAAATTAAAAACTCTTGCCTGGGGGCAGCATTGTACACAACACGTGGTTGTACGAGTTACTTGCCATCAGAGTGGTTTTTCAGTATTAAGGGGACTGTCTGATCTCTAGAAAACAAGAAAGAAAAAGTGCTTCCTATATTTGTGTAAGATACATTCTCTTGAGTTAATGAGGAAAATATCTGTCTGAGATGAAATGGCTAGAACATCTCCAAACATAATTTCCAGTAGAATGTATGCTTATTACTTAGAAAGGCAACATGGTACAGTTGGTATAATAATAGGTAAAGTCATAAAGAAATGGGTTCACACCTTGCCTTGGATACTTCCAATTTGTAGGACTGTGGGCGAAAGCAATTAACTCCTGTGCATTTCACTTTCCACGGGTATAAAATGATGGGATTATGCTTGATGACTTCTAAGGTTCCTTTCAGCTTAAAATCTATTATCATATGATCCTCTAAGGTAGTGAATGTTTTTTTCCTTTCTTCGTGTTTAGAGAATTAAGCAATGTCTATTGTTAATGAGTTCTGAATAACACCTCCTTGAATTACCAAACTTCCATTTTCATGATGTTATTTATTAATTTAGTATAAACCTTATGGTGATCATTCCAAATTTCTAATGTCATGTTAATGACTAGTTAGTCTTAGTTTTCACTATTCTCTAATATGCTTTCTTATCTTTGCTCCTCAACTCCTCACCTAAACTGATTGGTTCTCTTCATACTGTCCCACAGATATTCAATGCTTATTCTTATTCTCCTGTTTTCACATATTATTCCCCTCTTTAGATTTGCTTAGTTATTCAGTTGTGTCCCAACTCATCATCACCCCACAGATCATTGCATGCCATGAACTTCTTTCCTCTACTATGTTCAAAAGTTCATTCAAGCTCAGGTTCATTCCTTCCATGACATTATCTATCCTTCTTATCCCCAGACATCTCTTTCTCCTTTTGCCTTCAGTCTTTCCCAGCATTAGAATCTTTTCCAAAGAGTCCTGTTTCCTTATTATGTGGCCAAAATATTTCAGCTTCAACATTTGTCCATCCAAAGATTACTCAGACTTAATTATTTTAAGAATTAGCTTATTCGACCTCCTTGCTATCCAAGGACTCTCAAAAGTTTTCTCCAAGATCACAATTCAAAAGCATCTATTCTGTAGTGCTCAGCTTTCCTTATAGTCCAAGTTTCACAGACACAGTTTTTCACTGGAAAAACCATAGCTTTGGCTATATGGACCTTTGTTGGCAAGGCAATGTCTCTGCTTAGATTCTTACTATGCTGTATAGATTTGCCATTACTTTCCTTCCAAGGAGAAAGCATCTTTTAATTTCATGGCTTCAGTCACAATCTGCAGTGATCTTTAAATCCAAGAATACAAAATCTGTCACTGCTACCATTTCTTTTCCCTATATGTGCCAGGAAGTGATGGAACCAGGTGCCATGATCTTAGTGTTTTTGTTTTAATGTTAAGCTTCAAACCAGCTTCTATCCTCTCCTCTTTCACTTTCATCAAGAACCTTCTTAATTCTTCACTTTCTGCCAAAAGAGTGGTATCATCTGTATATCAGAAATTTTTGATGTTTCTCCTGGCAACATTAATTCTGGCTTTTGATTCATCCAGACTGAAATTTCACAAGATTTACCTTACATATAAGTTCAATAGATAAGGTGACACTATATAGCAGTCTTGTACTCCTTCCTCAATCTTAAACCAATAAAATGTTCTGTGTTCAGTTCTATTTCTTCTTTACTTATATACAGGCTCCTCAGGAGACAAATAAGATGATCTTTTGCTCCCATCCCTTTGAGTAATTGTTGCAATTTGTTATGATCCACACAGGGAAATTATTTAGTGTAGTCAATGAAGCAGAAGTAGATTCCAACCCCCCCAGAACTCCCTTGATTTCTTCACAATTCAGTGAATGTTGTTAATTTGGTCTCTAGTTCCTCTGCCTTTTTGAAAACCAGTCTGCAGAGCCAAGATGGTAGAATAAAGGCAGAGACCCATTGAAATTTTCCTGAATTCCCCTCTAAATAACTTTAAAAGATGCCTCAAAATTAATTCTGAAATGCCAGAACCCACAAAGGGGGGGAGAAGTTGAAATAATTTTGTAGCCCAAGATAACTTAGATGGTGGGCATGAAAGCACCAGAGAGAGAGTGGAGCACAGTCTAGTGCAGGCCACCCCTGGCAAGCAAGCAGTGAGACCCTATGACATGGTGAAAGCCAACATCAAGGCCTGAGACCCAGCAAAAATCTGCAGTGAGGCTGTGCACCAGTTCAAGGCAGGAAGGCCCAGGACTGTGTAACAGCAAGTACCCTAGCTTACTCAGGTTGGCTGCTAGGAAAGGTTCTTTTATCTGCTTTTCTAAAGAAAAACAACTTCAAAAGGGTCACCAATCTTAATTAAACACACACACACACACACCCATACATAATTGTTTGTATATATACACATACATATATGTGTACACACACACACATACATATGAATATATCAATCATTCACTTAGTTTAGGGGAAAAAGCCAGCACCCTGAACTTCAGAAAATACAAACAGAAATTACAAGCAGACAAAAAATTACAGAGAAAATAATGCAATTCAACAGACCAACAGACAGGGCTTCTAGCTGTCTGATTATTACATAATACGTAGTTAGTTACCAGAAAGAGAAACACCAACATCTGGGTTTTACAAAGCCAGGGAGCTCAACAGCTACCTAGAGTCTCTTTTGACTATATCACACAACTCTTCCCATAAGTGAGACCCAAAGGAAAACCTCACCAGAGTATATATGCCCTTATTCAGAGTCAGAAGACATTATAACCTTTGTGACTCATTGCCCAACTACAAAGTAATGAAAGGTGTGGGCCTTCCTGAAAAATAGCCCCTCCCCCAATCAATTCCTTCCTGTTGGACTCCACTTGAGACCCATTAAGGGGCAGGGAAGATCTTCAAATTCCCTTACCATTAGGGACCCCTAGGAAGGCCCCATACCTGACACAAGCCAGTAACAGGCCTTAGGTATGACTGTATCTATAGGAATAGCTTCTGGAACTTTCAGTCCACAGATGATAAGGGATAGAACAACTGGTCAGAAGGATACTACAGGGGTCTCTTTTCTGGCATTGCATGCAAGACTCTGTTGTATTGCTCATATATTAATCCAAGTCATGGTCTTGAATTGCAGTCTCAAAGTGAGGAGAACTACTAATACACCAGATCTTTGGTCAACAGGAGAGCAGAAACCCTTGTCACAGTTCCAGGGTAGAAAAGAGTGCTTGTGGTTGCTCACATACTAGAGCACTGGCCATCAGAGTAGTAAACACACCATACATAGATCATACCACAATGGAAGAACAGAAAGCTTACAGACCCCAGAACTAATTCTAAAAACAGCTGCATAAAAAAATTCAGAAACTTAGGATAGTGCCTCTTCCACCCTGGGAGCTGAGTCCAACTTTAACATGAAGTTAAAAGTCAAGAAATGGGCTTGCAAAATGAGCAAACAACAACAGTCATGACTATAGTAAGTTACTTTGGTGACAAGGAAGATCAAAATTCATACTCAGAAGAAGGCAACAGAGTAAAAAGTGATACAACCAAAGACTCAAAGAAAAATATGAGTTGGTTCCAGGTACAAAAAAGAATTCCTGGAAGAACACAGCAAGATTTTTCAGAATCAAATCATAAAGAGGAAAAGTTCAAAATAAATGAGAGTGATGCATGAAAATCATGAGGAAAAAGTCAACAGCTTGGTAAATCAGACATAAAAAAGTACTGAAAAAAAATAATACCTTAAAAAAGGCCAGATAGTAAAAGATGCACAAAAATCAGTGGAAAAAATAACTCCTTAAAAAGTAATAATAAATAATAATTATAAAAATAATTACCTTAAGGGCAGAATTATCCACATTGAAAACAATGTGCTAAAATTCATTGAAGAAAAGAACTCCTTGAGAAGTAAAGTTGATTCAAATGGAAAAAGAGGTACAATACGCTGAAGAAATTTATTCCTTAAAAATTAGAATTGGGCAAGTGGAAGCTAATGACTTCATGAGACATTAAGAAACAATAAATCACATTCAAAAGAATAAAAAAGAAGAAAATGTGTAATATTTCATTGGTAAAACAATTGATTTGAAAAATAGATCTGGGAGAGATAATTTAAGTTGTTAGACTACTCTAAACTATTAAGGAATAGTTTAGATATTGCAAGAATTTATCAAGGAAAACTGACCTGTTATCCTAGAAACAGAGGGTAACACAGAAAATGAAAGAATCTACCAGGTCATCTCATGAAGGAGTTCCCAAAATGAAAACTCCTACATATAGAATAGCTGAATTTCAGAGTTCCCAGGTCAAGGAAAAATATTTTAGGAAACTAGAAAGAAACAATTCAAATATGATGGAGCCACACTCAGAATAGCACAGTATTTAGCAGCCTCTACATTAAAAAATCAAAGGACTTGAAATATGATATTTTGGAGGGCAAAGGAACTAGGATTACAATAAAAATTACTCACCATGAAAACTGAGTATAATCCTTCAAGGGGGTAGGGAATAGGTATTTAATGAAACCGAGGACCTTAAGCATTCCTTCTGAAAAGGCCAGGACTAAATAGAAAATTTGATTTTCAAATACAAGACTCAAGAGAAGATAAACAGGAAAGATAACCATAAGGGATTCAATGAGATAAAACCATTTACATTCCTACATGAGGAGATGATAGTTGTAACTCCTAATAAAGAAGAATGCACTGGGAGAATGGAAAACAGAGAGGTGGAATGTGGTAAATTATCTCATAAAAAGAGGCACAAAAAGCTTTTATAGTAGAGGGGAAGATGGAAGAAGGGGGTGTGTGCTTGAACCTTATTCTCATCACAATTGGTCCAAAGAGGGAACACCATACACACTCATTTGGGCATATTAATCTATCTTATCCTACAGGAATGTAGGAGAGTATGGGAACATGAGAAGGGGAAAAGGACAATACAAGGGGAAAGATTGGGGGAGATGGTAGTCAGAATAGAGCACTTATGAGAATAAACAGGATGAAAGGAGATAGAAAATAAGATATAGGGGGAAATGAGATAGAGGGAAAACCCACAGTAATCATAACTGTAAATTCATTTTTACATCATTTCTCTTTTGAAGGCCTCATTTATCAAATATATAGAGAACTGAGTTAAATTTGTAAGATTGCAGGTCATTCCTGAATTGATAAATGCTCAAAGATATAAACAGGCAGTTTTCAGATGAAGTAATCAAAACTGTCTATAATCATATGAAAAAAATCTTTAAATCACTATTTGTTAGAGAAATGCAATTTAAAACAACTGTGAGTTACCACCTCATACCTATCAGATTGACTAATATATAAGAAAAACAAAATGACAAATGTTGGAGGCGATATGGGAAGATTGAGATACTAATATACTGTTGGTGGAGTTGTGAACTAATTCAACCATTATGGAGAGCAATTTGGAGCTATGTCTAAAGGGCTATAAAACCATGCATACCCAGTAATTAACCCAGCAATACCACTCTTTGATCTGTATCCCAAAGAGATAAAAAACAAAAGGAGGACCTAGCTGTAGGTAAATATATGTAAATAAATACAAATAAAAATATTTACAGCAACTTTTTTGTGGTCACAAAAGATAGGTAACTGAGGAGATTGCTATTAGTTGGGGAATGGTTTGTTAATTGTGGTATATGATTGTGATGGAATACTGTTGTGCTATAAGAAATAAGCATAATGCTCTCAGAAAAACCTGGGAAGACTTACATGAACTGATATAAAATGAAATGAGCAAAATCAGAATGTAGTACATTGTGGCAACAATATGGTATGATGATAAACTCTGAATAACTTTGCTATTCTCAGAAAAACAATGATTCAAGATGGTTTTGAAGGACTTATGGTGAAAAATGCTATCCACTTCCAGAGAAAGGACTGGTGGTGTCTCAATATAGATCCAAACATATTTAAAAATCTTTCTCCCCCCCACTTTTTGGCTTATTTTCTTTCACAACATGACTAATATGGAAATATCTTTTGCATAACTACACATGTATAACCTAAATCAAATTGCTTGCCATTTTTGGGAGGGATAGAAAGGAGGAAAGAATTTGGAACTCAAAATTTAAAAAAATGTTGAAACTTGTTTTTGCATGTAATTGGGGAAAATAAAATATTAAATTAAAATTAAAGAAGAAAACCAACCTGTGATTCTGTTAATTCTTGGTTCACCTATTGTGAAGTTTAGCTTGCAAAATATTAAGCCATAAGCCCTGTGAAATGAGCACAATTCTTCATTCCTTGGCATTGCCCTTCTTTAGAATTAAAATGTAAACTGGCCTTTTCCACTCTGGTGGCCACTGTTGAGTTTTCCAAATCTGCTGTCTTATTGAGTGCAGCACTTTAGTAGCATCATTTTTTAGTATTTTAAACAGTTCAGCTGGAATTACACCACTTCTACTGGCCTTATTATTAGCAATGTATTCTAAGGCCCATTTGACTTCAGTCTCCAGGATGTATGGCTCTATGTCAGTAACTACACTATTGTGGTTATTGTTGATGTTAAGATCTTTCTTGGATAGTTCTTCTGTATAGTCTTGGTACTTCTTAATCCTTGTATTACTGTGATGTTTAATGGTTTGTCTTGGATTTGAACAGTTATCATTCTGTCATTTTGAGATTGTACCCCAGTAATGCTTTTTTCACCCTTTTGATTGACCATGAGTACTACTCCATTTCTCCCAAGAACTTCTTGCCCAGAGTAGTATATGTAATGATTTCTTGAATTCAATTTAACTATTCCCATCCATTTATAATTACTGACACCTAAGATGTCGATGTTTAATCTTTGCATATCCTGCAAGATCATGTCCATTTTACCTTGGTTTATAGATCTTATCTTCAAGCCACCTATGCAATATTGATTTTATAGCATCAAATTTTCATCATCAAGCATAGCTGATCTTCCTTTCAGTTTTAGTTTAACGACTTCACTCTTTCTGGAGCTATTTGTAGTTGCCATACACTCTGCACTAACATGTTGGGCACCTTCTAACCCAAGGGACTCATCTCCTGATGTTATTTCTAACATTTTAACATTTTAATATTGTCAATGGGATTTACTTGGCAGAGACACTAGAATGCTTTGCCATTTCCTTCTCTAGTGGATCACCTGTTGTACTTTTTAGAGTACCCCTAGTCTATACAGAGACTTCCCATCCTCCAAGAACTGACTTGGATTGCACTTACTCAACGCAAACTTTCCTGATAACCTCAACATTATGGATCTTCTTTTTCTTAATGTCTACCAATAATAATCAATTCTGGTTCAATAGTACTTTTTGCTTTAGAAAGCACTTTCCTCAAAACAACCTGTGAAATAGGTAGTTCAAATATTGTTAATTCTCATTTTACAGATGAAGACACTGAAGCTCAGAGAAGTTAAGGATTTTGTTCATAGATACATAGATAGTGGGTGTCAGAGCCAGGACTTGAACAGAATTTGCCTGACTTACAAGTCTAACAATACTAACTTGCCTTTTGCAATAGTTATGCTCAGCACCATGCAATTTAATACCTACTTGTATTTTGTCTTAATTCTTACATATTAATCTCATATTATCAATTAGACTGCAAATTCACTGAGGACAGAGTGCACTTTATTTCTTCTACATCTTCCACAATGCCTAGCAGAATATTAAATGCAATTTTTTGTATCCTCATTGGCATCACCTGTACATTTATTTATACTATATAGCAAGTATATGCTACTATGGTAGTATATGGTACAAATATATAGTACATTTGGTATATAATAGGGTACATATTACCATGTTCATTTATAGTCAATTATATACCATGCATTGATCTGGGCACTAAGAAAATGGATATAATACATGGCCCATTTTCTTTTTCAAAGCATTTAGTCTTGAGGAATAAAAATAATACCTAGAATTTTTAAGTACTTTCATATAGATGATCTCATACTGGACTTTTAACAAGGTGTTGTGTAGACACTATTAATCCCATTTCATAGACAAGGAAGCCAAATCTTATAGAAATGAAGAAACTTATCTGAGCATGTATATTCAACAAATTATAGAAGGGGTATTTACCTTCCCTAGATCTCATTCATTATAGTCAAATGAACATTCAATTCATCATCAGGGGAACCTGGTTTTGAAGCCTGGCTTTTCCATTTATTATGTGATTTTGAGCATGTCACTTTATTTCTCAATGTATCAGCTTTCTCATCAATAAATGTCAAGGGTGCAGATATAGTAGAGAAGAACTGGATTAGATCACCTCTAAAGTCTTTTTTGGAACCTAATCTACAATCTTATACATTCAATGTTGATTTTTATTCCAGTCAACAATATTTCTTTATGTATATTTGCATTTGGCTCTGAGAAGGATTACAAAAGAAATTGTAGCCATAGTTATAATGATTTCAGTTTTAGGCAACTGAAATATATTGAGCTGAACCTGAAGAGAATAATTGGTTCACTTTTTATAGGTATTTCCCATTTTGGGGTTACTATCACAAATACACGCCTCTTTACCCAGAGTGTGATATCATTAGCTTCCTTTTGAAGACATTCTATGATATTAGTTAGCAGCTCTATTTCTGCACTTAGTGTTGTAGGACAAGCATTTTTTGAGAATGAGTGAGGTACCCATCTCTGGCTTTGCAAAGATGACCAATTGTTTGTGGCTGTTCATCAGCTATCTTGCATTGTGCTGCATGGCTTCTAATGGGGCTATAAAATGCCTTAATGCCATTTCATTTTTTAAAACCCCTGGATTTCAGGGGTTTGCTAGCATTAACAGATCTCTAGAAGACATGAAAGGTATTCTTCCCACTGTCCCTACCTCCCACTCTAATAGTACTACTGTAAAATAACCCCTAATACTACCACTGTAAAACTGCCTTGTCCATTAACTCTTGGGGGGGGAAAAGTACTGTTCTGTCTCTCTGGAGAGTTCAAGAAAAAAATGATGGGATTCTTTGAAGAGAAGAGAAAATTTACCTTTCTTCATTCTTTTCAGCATTGGGGGATTAGTGTTGTAGCATATTGCTCATATTTTCCAACTTGGTTATTGTTTTGGTTAGTTGTATGTAACTTTTTTTCTCTTTTCTTTTTCTGTTCTTTGTCATAAGGGATAATTACTTTGGTTTGTAGCTGCAAGAGAAAGAATACATTCAGAAAAGAAGGTGTGATTAAAAGCAAGTGATATCTATAAGAGTAAAAGAAGGAAAAAAGGCCTGTTTTCTCTCCCTTCCCCCATTCATAAAACAGAAAATTCTTGGTATAAACCCTGATCCTGAATGTTTTCTTAAGGGGCTGATTTTGATCTTTGGGTATGCTTTCCTATGAATTGACTTAGCATGTCAGTAGAATAAAGTCTACATAGCTAAAAGCATTTTTATTCAGTTCAGATACTACTAAAGAGCAGTGCCTCAAAGTAGTCACTCAGAGAAAGTTCTGCCTTCAGTCTTAGTCTAGACACCATCTGATTTTAATAAGTGGATGTTAGAGATTGAAGTGATTACTAATTTACCTTTGTTTTTTTCTGCTCTCCTATCTCTCAGTCAATAAGACTTAGAGCTGATCAGTTAGTCACACACTCTAGAATTTAGAATACATTCTTTCTCTGTAAGCAAGAATGAGTCTAATATCCCCAGATACATGGTCAATATTTCAGATGAAGATTAAGATATGACAATACCTCTCAACTTGTATTATATAATTATTCAATTACCTTTCTAATTTAAGCTCAGGTCCCAGCCAGACCCTGTCAGTGTCAAAGTATTAGAAGACTTTAAACTGAAAGGTACCTTTAACTCTTCTAGGTCACTACTGAATTCTTTTGTAAAGGTATATACTGGTGTTATAGTTATCACATGATTGACAAGTTTTTATTACACATTTATCATTTCAAAGGTGCTACAGTGACAAGGGACAAGGGGAATATAAGAAAATTATCCCAAACCTTCCTTTGCGCAATAAGAGGCATTGGCAGGATTTGAACTTGAAGTCATAGGACCTGAGTTTAGACCTTGCCTCTGTCACTAACTTCATTTGTGATATCGAGTAATTTTTCTTAACATCTCTGGGACCCAGTTACTCATCTGTCAAAAGAGGGAGGTGAACCAAATTATCTCAAAAGATCCTTGCCATTCCCTATCTTTAGTCCTAATATTTCTTACAAAATAGTGAGGAGAACTGTAAGAAATGCTGAGTTCATATTCAGCCCACAACAGAGCAAATTGTGTGTTAACAGAGATCTGACCCAGTTGAATTCGTCCTTGTTACAGTGGGATTCCTACAAGGTGGTTTGGCCATTTTATTGGAAGACATGGTGTAATAGACAATTTATGTGTCAGACCACCTGAGTGGGAGTATAATCTCTGCCACTTCCTAACTGTGTCTTGTATAATTTGGTTATATTATATATGTTAGTTATCTACTATGTCAAATGGAAATAAAAATAGTGGGTTTTGCTTACTTGAAAAGAGGATTAATTTTTCATGAACTCAAAATTTTATTGTGGCCTAGAACCCATTAAGGATACTGGGTTCACATGTATCAGATCCAGTCCTGTTCTTTAACCCTACAAGGCTTAGTTTTTTGGCCTGTTGCTGCTATATGGAGTTGCTCCATGAAATATAGTCAGGGTGTAGCTTGTGTCTAGCTTCCCCCCAAATTAGTCAGCCTGTGTGCTAAGCAATGAGTTTACATAGAAATGTAAAAAACTATCCTTGCTCTCAAAAAGCTCACAGTCTAATGGGGAAGACATATAAAAAGCTATATTCAATCAAACTATATGCAGAATAGATATTAAATAATAGAATGAGGTCACTACAATTAAGTAGGATCTTGAAAGGCTTCCTATAGAAGGTCGAATTTTACCAGAAAAAAAGCCAGAAAAGTCAGGGGGCAGAATTGAGGAAGAAAGAACATTCCAGGAATGAGATATAGCCAGTGAATATGGCCAAATTCAGGAAATGAAATGTCTTGTTTGAGAAATAGCAAAGAAGATGATGCTATGGTCTTACAAATTATGGGTGCTGGAGGGATGAGGATGTAAGAACACTTGAAAGGTAGAAAGAGGCCAAGATATGGAAAGTTTTAAAAACCAGAAGGCTTTATATTTTATTCTGGAGGTGATGGTGAGCCACTGGAGTTGATAGACTAGGAGACTGATAAGATTTGACTTGTACTTAAAGCACATTCTGGCAGCACAGCACCAAGTGAGTAGAGAGGGGAGAGACCTGTGCTGAAAAAGACCACTTAGCAGGAGATTGCAATAGTCTGTTCATGAGGAGAGGCGATTAGCAACATGAGAGGAGAGAAAATGGTGTGCATGAGAAATGTTAAAAAGGTAGAAGCAACAAATTTTGGCAACATGTTGAATACGGGGTAGGGGCTGAGACAGTGAGGAGTTAAGGATGAAACCTAGGCCCAAGCCAGGCACAATGAAAGCACATTGGTGCCCTAAACAAAAGAGGGGAGGGTTTTGGAGGAAAGATAAGGAATTCAGTTTTGGACATATTAAGTTTAAGATTCTATAATGTCTCTAAGATATCTAGTTTGAGATTTTCAGAAAGCAATTGAAGATATGAGACTGGAGGCCAGCATAGAGGTTAGATAATGCTAGATATGCCTAGATAAGAAGATATGGGGTCAGCTAGGTGGTACAGTGGATATAATGCCAGGTCTAGAGTCAAGAAGACTCATCTTCCTGAGTTTAAATTTGGCCTCAGAAACTTAGTAGCTGTGTGACCCTAGGCAGATCCCTTAACATTCTTTGCCTCACTTTCCTCATCTGTGAAATGAACTGAAGAAGGAAATGGCAAACCATTTTAGTGTCTTTGCCAAGAAAACCCCAAATGGGGTCATGAAGAGTAAGACACGAATGGAAAATGACTAAACAGCAACAAAGAAAACACAAGCAGCATCAACATAGAGATGATATTTGAACCCATGGGAGTTTTTGAGTTCACAAAATGAAATAGTCTAAATGGAGAAGAGAATGGGAGCCAGAACAGAGCCCTGTGGGACAACCATGTCTCGGGGTCTGATAAGGATGAAGATTCAACAAAGGGGACTAAGAAGGAGGAGTCAAATTGTTAAGAGGAAAATATGAGAATAGCGTAATCAAAAAGTAAAAAGCATAAAACAGAAGAAAGTGATTGACAGTGTGAAAGGCTGAAGAGAGTCCAAGAAAGATGAAGACAACACAAAGGCCATTAGATTCAGAAACCATTGGTGACTGGAGGGAGCAGTATAATTTGAATGATAAGGTGGGAAGTCAGACTCCTATGCTCAAGTCATCAAATGCCAGAGAAAATAATATTAAATATAAAGGAAACAAGAGAGCCCAGAAACATAAAGAAAATGTATAGATAAATAATAGCTTCTCAACTGTCTGCCACTCCCTCCCTCCCCAAAGAAATTGACCTTGGGGGAGTTAGCTGGAACCTCACACATTCCAGTGAAATCTCTTTCTCTCAAAGTGCCATTCATAGTGACTTTAAGTCTCAGTTCTATCCTGTGATTTTAATCCCCCTGGAAGCTAAACATACTTTAGGTACTATTGATGAAGCAATTTTTTTCCCTAAAGACTTGCACTAATTTGCTATCTGTCTTTGCTTTTCAAATAAGAAACTAGGCATCAGTTCTGTGGATTATCCTCTTATTTTCCCAAGCATCAATGAGTCTGCATCAGGAAATATTCTTCTCTCTAGAATTCTCATCCCTAAAAGTTCAAATTTAGGAGCAATAAAACTTGGTGTTATCCAAATAACTATTTCCAAAGGTTATGGCTGTCCAGGAAGTCTTCCTACACTGACTAGAAGATTCAATTCCAGGATCAGAAAACTAACAGAATTGAAACTTTCCTCTGTTCTCCAAATAAGAACTGGGGCTCAAGAATATTGCCCATGAACTTTCCCCTTTGGTCATGGAAGCATATGTTCACTTTTATTATATGCTTCAGCAACAAATCACCATGAAACACTCCTGGGGAAGAGAAACAGGTGAGAACTTCTCATGGACATGTTTCCCCTCCCTTTGTCTCCCTTCCTGAACAAGGTTTGCTTTGATGCATGTTCATCTGTCTTCTGGAGGGGCGGGGGTGGAGAGAAGTAGAGAGACAGAG
Organism: Gymnobelideus leadbeateri; assembly: GCA_011680675.1. Classification (NCBI taxonomy): domain Eukaryota; kingdom Metazoa; phylum Chordata; class Mammalia; order Diprotodontia; family Petauridae; genus Gymnobelideus; species Gymnobelideus leadbeateri. Next base: position 29,412 of record WOXC01005882.1, on the reverse strand, counting down.
ACAAAGAAAGAGATATTGAGCAAATGAGACAGAGATAGACAGAGACACAGAAAGACAGGGTGAGAGAAACAGAATGAGAGAGGCAGTGAGACAAATTTAAAAAAGAGAAATAAACACAGAGGTAGACAGACATAAATACAGAGACATAAAGAAATAAAAACAGAGGAAAACAGATACATACAGATGAATAAGACTGAGCCAGATGGACACAGATACAACAGAGACAGAGAGTGCCAGAGACATAGAGACAGAAAGGTACAGACTGAGACAAATGGATACAGATACAAAAGAGACAGAGAGGGCCAGAGAAATAGAGAGATAGAAAGAAGAAGACAGAAAGACCTACTGACCTGATACATTACCGTGATAGCTTACTACAAAAAAATTTGGTAAAGCATAAATACGAAATAAACTAACAAATTAGCATCTAAGTGTCTATCATGTGCCAGCACCTGCTAAACCTCAGGGATAAAAAGAGAAAAATGAAAAGTTCACAGAGTTTAGCAAGGGTGGGGAACCTGTAACTAGAGGCCACATGTGGCCTAGGTCCTCAAATGTGGCCCTTTAATTGAATCTGCCTCAGGTTCCTGTGAAGTTTGGATTCAGTCAAGGGGCCAAACTTGAAGGCCTAGAGGGCCACATGTGTCCCCGAGGCCACAGGTTCCCCACCCCTAGTTTATAGTCTATTGAGAAAAAAAAAAACATTATGTACACACATATAGGATACAATCTAGACATTTTATTTTATTAGTATGGGGAAGTTACAGATAAAGGAACTTCCTTTATCCATGAAAGTCAACGCTTTCACTTAATTTTCTCCTCTTAGAGAGTTGCCTAGAGCAATGGTGTCAAACCCAGATAGAAACTGGGACCACTAATGCACACTTTAGGATCCCTGCCACCACATGTTGACTTAGTTTGAAAATGCAATAATATCTATGTTTATTGTATTTTGTTTACTTTCTTTTAAAATCTTTCAATTACATTTTAATCTGCTTCAGGCAACACTGAAGAATGTTACTGTGTTTGAACCCTCTGGACTAGAACACTGAAAGGCTGAATGTTTTCCCAGAATCACTTACCAAGTATGTGTCAGAAGCAGGTCTTGAACTCAGGTCTTCCTGGCTTAGAGAAAAAGCCTCTGTCTGTTTCCCTATACTGCCTCTTATATTAATGTAAGTAGACACAAAACATATACAAATTAGTTACAAGTTAATGGAGTAAGGTACTGCTAGCTGGAAGGACTAGAGAAGTCTTTATCTAGGAGGTGATTTTGAAACTGACCTTTGAAGGAAGTTAGGGACTCTACTAGGTAGAAATGAGGAGGGAGTGAATTCCAGGCATGGAGAGTAGTCTGTACAATGGTATTAAAATGGGAAATATTTTATTATGTATAATGTATGGCAAGATATCAAATCTAGTTAGAATGAAGAATGTATGAAGGAGAGTAATGGAGAAAGGTAGGCTTGAACTAGATTGTGAAAATATTTGAATGACAGAGAAGTTCACAACTGAACTTAGAGGCCATTAAGAGATGCTGTTTCTTGAGTAGCAGGGGTGGGGAGCCTGAGGCCTAACCTCCATGTATAGCCCTTTAGGTCCTCAAGTGCAGCCCTTTCACTGCATCCAAACTTCACAGAAGTAATTCCCTTAATAAAAGAATTTGTTGCATTCTTGTCTGTCTTCTGAAGAGAGGGGCGGGGAAAGAGAGAGAGAGAGAGAGAGAGAGAGAGAGAGAGAGAGAGAGAGAGAGAGAGAGAGAGAGATCCCCTTAATAAAAGTATTTGTTATGTGGAGTTTGAATTCAGTGAAAGGACAGGACCTAGAGGGTTACATGTGGCCTCAAGGCTGTAGGTTCCCCACTCCTGGAGTAAAGGAATGACATAAAAAGACCTCTGCTTCAGGAATATCACTTTGGAAGTTGAAGGAAGGAAAGATTAAAGTGGAGATCATTGAAAAGAGAAACAAATTGGGAGGATATAGCAATAGTGTAGGCAAAAATGACTGAGCTCAAGTGTGCATGTGCGTGTGCATGTGTGTGTGTGTGTGTGTGTATGTGTGTATGTATGTGCATGTGTATGTGCATGTGTGTAGTGAGATAAGAATCAAGACAAGTTATTGTGGAGATAAATAACTATGAAACTTGGCAATTGAATAGATATGTGGTTTGAAGGAAAATGAATGTAAAACTGTCACATTTTTTTTTTTTTAGTGATGATCTTTCATATGGAGTAGTATGGTGCTAAAAGGGTCAGAAAATTACTTTTGTTTAATGAAAATTATTTAATCTTCTGTTAAAGGAGGTAAGGCATTGCTTCTCTCATAGATGAACAGTTTGGAACCTGAAATGGAAGAGAAATAACTTGGTTTGTAAAAACTGCCAAAACTGGGGCAGCTAGGTGGCGCAGTGAGTAAGAGCACTGGCCCCAGAGTCGGGATGACCCAGGATCGGACCCGGCCTCAGAAAATGAGCACCCATAGATAAATAACGACTGGCTGTGTAACCTTGAGCAAATTACTTAACCCCAATTGCTTAAAAAAAACTGCCAAAACTAAAAAATAAACAAAAAATCCCAAAGCTTTTGTTTGGGATGTAAGAAATTTAGAGGAGAAAATTAATTAAAATATAGATATGAGGACCTAAAACAGATTTTTTACAGGATGCAATGTTCCTTTTTATGTAAATAGTTTTATGGTTTAAAAGGGGTTAGATTATCACAAATTAAAAAACTAAGTAAAAAGAAATAATTTCCAAAGATTTCCACATTATAGAAGATGACACATTCAAGAACCAATTAAACAGCAGAGCTGCGAGACATTTTGGTCCCCTGCAGCATTTGCACTATTTAAGATGTGAGAGGGTAAAAGTGACAAAATGAACAACTATGTAAATTTTTGAAGAATAAAGAGTAATTAAAAAAAAAAACCTTTGGTTTCATGCAGGAGAATTGTGAGCTTTTACCTCATAAATGAAATGTGAAGCACTGAATACCATGAGGCAATCATTTGAGCCATTGAAAGCATAATGAAGAATTTGAAAAAGTATGTGTGGGGTTGACAAGACTCAATAGGAAAAGAAAGACTGTCAGGGTATAGAAAAGCAGCTCTGTTAGAACTGTGTGAAGAAACCATCAGCAGGAGCAGTAAGCTGACAGCATTTCAGATTCTAATTCTTGATGGACTCAATAAAAACTGGAGCTTAGAGCTTCAGTTCCAGGTATTGCTTTTCAGAACCATCCAGAGTTTGAGAGAAGTGAATCCACTCATGGGGGCCTCTTTGCTATCCTTTGGTTTGAAAGTGAGAAATATTAAGTCTACTGTATACTTCCCGACTGCCTACGAGTATGCCCATGTCTCCCCTTATCCTCAAAATCCCCTCGCTTGATTCATCTCTCCCCTTTAACTTTCATCCTGTATCTCTTTTCTGGCTAAACAAATTGGAAAGGCTATTTACAATCCGTGCCTCTAATTCCTTTCGTCTCACTTCCTTCCTAACTTTCAGCAATATCTGATTTCTGATTCATCATTCAATTGAAATTGCTCTCTCCAAAGTTACCAATCATTTCTTAATTGCTAAATCTAATGGCCTTTCTTAATCATCATCCTTCTTAACCTTCCTGAAGCCATTGACTCTGCCAGTCACTTTCTTCTTAATACCACCTTCTCTAGGATTTTCTGACACTAATCATACTTATTCTTTTCCTACCTCTCTGACCATTACTTCTCCAACTCCTTTGCTGGATTTTCATCCAGTTCATGACTATTAACTGTGGTTGTCCTCCAACATTCTTTCCTTGACCCTGTCTCTCTCTAAACTATTTCACGTGGTGACTTCATCAGCTTCTAAGAATTCAGGTATAATCTCTATGCTGATGATTGTCAGATTGATTTGTCCAGTCCTAACCTGTCTCTGCATATCCAGTTGCATCTTCAGTTGGTAACTGGACATCTCAAACTGGATATTTCATAAATATAAATAATAATAATAAATAAATTAAACTCAATATATCTAAAACTAAATTCATTGTCTTTGCCCCTAAACTTTCCTCTCTTCTTAACTTTCTTATTATTATGGAGAATGTCATTTTCTTCCCAGTTATCCATGTTTGCAACCTAGGTGTCATTCTCAACTCCTCACTTTTTTTCACGTCCTATATCCTATCATTTACCAAGTTCTGACATTACAACCTTCATAACACTTCTCCTATGTGCCCCTGTCTCTCCTCTAACACTGACCCTGTAGAAGTGCAGGCCACCATCATCTCACACCTGGTCCCTTGAAATAGCCTGGCCTTTGGTCTCCCTGCCTCAAGTCTCTCCTTTCCCCAGTCCATTCTCCACTCATCTGTCAAAGTGATCTTCCTAAATCACAAGTCTGATTATATCACTGCCTTATTAAATAAACTCCAATGGCTTATTAATTGCATCTAGGATAAATTATAAAATCCTTTGTTTGGCTTTTAAAGTCTTTTGAATCTTTCTATATTTATACCTTTCCAGTCTTCTTACATCTGACAACTCTTCTCCCCATCCCCCAAACTGTGAACCAGTAAAACTGGTTTCTTCCTGTTTCTCAAAATGAACAGCTCATCTCCTGTTTGGGGATCTTTTCACTTGCTGCTCCCCATATCTGGGATTCTCTTCCTCCTCATTCCTAACTCCAAGCTTTTCTGGTTTCCTTTAAGTCTAAGCTAATGTCCCACTTTCTACAAGAAGTCTTTTTCTGTCCCCCTTAATGAGAATGCCTTCTCTCCTTTGATTATCTCCTGTCTCTGTACATAATTTTTTTTCAAGGGAGGCATTGGAGTTCAGGAGCTGTCTTTTACTTTTCTTTGTGTGCCTGGTACTTAGCATGCTGCCTGGTACATAGAAGGTACTTAATAAATGCTAGTTGATTTACTGATGGAAAGACAGGTTTTGCAATTTTTTAAAAAATTTTATTTGCTTACTTTTAGATTACAGCATTCAGCTCCACAATCCTTTGAGATCCAAATTTTCTCCACCTTCCTCTTCTCTCCCAGCCACTCCCATGGTGGCAAGCAATCCAACATAGGTTCTAACAGATACCTACACATTAAATATTAGTAGAGTTGTAAAGAAGAATTATAACCAATGGAGTGAACATTGACAAAGAAGGAAAAAAATGAAACAAAACACAAAAGAGAGGAGCAAGTAGTTTGCTTCAATCTTTGCAGACTTTCTTTTTGGCCTTTTTGGATGGGGGAAAGCAGAGCAATTGGCATTAAGTGATTTGCCCAAGGTCACACAGCTAGTAAGTATTAAGTGTCTGAGGTCAGATTTGAACTCAGGTCTTCCTGATACCAGGACTGGTGTACTATTCACTGTGCCACCTAGCTGTCACCAGATATTTTTGCTGTATATTAATGTTCATTTTAATAATGAAGAAACCAGAAGCTGTAGTCAATAAAGCTGAGAACTCACAATTTCTCTCTCTCCTTATTTTATTTTTGAGCAAGTTAATCAATCAATCAACCTTTGTTAAATTTCAGATCCATGCCAGACACTGTGTTAAGCACTGAGGATACAAAATAAGGCAAAAGATAGCTCCTGCCCTTAAGATACTTATAATATAGTGAGGAGATATCATTCAAGCAAATACATACAAATCAAACTGTCAGGGAAAGCTAATTTGATTTCCTTTTTCTCTTTTTGATCTTTTTTTTTTTTTGAGTGGGGGAAGGTGGGGCTATAGGGGTTGTTAAGTGACTTGCCCAAGGTCACACAGTTAGTAAGTGCTAAGTGTCTGAGGCCAGATTTGAATTCAAGTCCTCTTGACTCCATTGCCAGCGCTCTGCTCACTGAACCACCTAGCTGCCCCTGGGAAAGGTAATTTAAAAAATACATATGTCACTCCAAATTGAGCAAACAAACCTTTCAAATGACAATAACAATTACCTCAAGTATAGAAGAAATATTGTTTGTGTATCCCTTATTAATAAAGAACCTGGTGAGAGAAAAATAAACTGGGTCCCTTTTTCACTTAGTATTTATTTGCAAGGATATTCTATTCAGATACAAACTTCATTCATAGAGTAAGAATCTCAAATTGCATCGAGTATTGAAATTATTTATTTACTAGTCACTGTCTGTGAAACAGGAGAGTTTGCAGATGGGAAATTCTATAATTATAAATCATCCATTCATTTAACAACCATTTCTTAAGTGCCTATTATGTACAAAAATTGTGGCAAGCTTTGTTAAAGATAACACACATTTCTTCTTCTATAAAATGAGAAAGTTGGACTGGATGAACTTTAACATCTCTTCTGTTTCTAAATTCCTAAATCTCTGAAAGTCCCCAAAATTCAAAAAATCCTAAAAGTCTAGAATTTATTTGTATGAGGGATTACTTCCTTGCTTCATTGATGATTCTCTGCTACCTAAGATACCGGGTCACATTCCTGAGTAAGGACTGTGTTCTTACACCTCTGAACAGTGAAAACTGTAAGGAATCACGGTGACATATTCTAACATTGTGCAAAATTTCACCAATTTTTCACCTTACTTCTACCCAGAGTAGGTTTCTCCTGGATGCTCTGCTATGTGGTGGCAGGAGAGTGACCTATATCTCCTATCTCATTCAATAATGCAGTAGCTACTACCAGGTATCTCAGCCATGGCATCATTTCTGGACTAATCTGAAGAGCTCAGCTTTGATAGCCATAGAGATCTTCATTTACCACCTGTTTAATTCCTGAAACATCATCATCAGAGAATCATTCGTTTAGGAGAAGACTTTGCTCTGGAGTCAGAATGCTGCTAGATGATGCAATGAATTGAGTGTTTGACACAAAGTCAGGAAAATCTCAGGTCTCCCACCTAAAAACACTTGCTTTGTGACCCTGAGTAGTCAATTAACTTCTCTGAGCCCCAGTGTCCTCGTTGTATAATGGGGATAAAAATAAAACCCAAACTCATGTACACTTTGACTAACAATCCCTGAGATAGGAGGTTGATAATTGTCTGGAGAAACGTAGCAGGGTAAACATTTTATACTGCCTCTTGGGATTGGCCTTGGCCTCTTAGGTATTGATTGTATTTAGACGGAGCTAAAGTATCTTGTCTTGAGTGAACAACAGATGATGGTGCTAGAATGATCTCAATTTTGTTTTTCACTTCACTGTTTTGTGGCTAATAATTCCAGAGATAGCTAAGGACTTTGCCCTGTTATTAAAGAAGCAGCTAGTCAGCCAGGTACACATCAGAAGACAGTTAATGACATCATCGGTTCTTGATTGAAAATAAAAAAGACAACATAGATTTGAATGAGACATATTAATGTAAACTCCATTGGAAAGTAGAAATGAAGGCAAGGTTTGAGTAAGGGAAATAAGGTTAATATAGGGAGGCCTTTTAAAATTAGGCGTATATGGGAGTTTTATAAATATTGGTAGGGAAACATAAGCTTTTAAAATAGATGATAGCATTCCTTCAAGAGGTAATAATTTATAAAATCAAGATGAGACTTGATGTCAACAGGATATGCAACCTGCTAGTAAAATGAGCTCCTCCAAAGGTGGCAAACAAAAGTGTTTTTAAATTTTTTTAAATAGCTGAAAGTGAATTGTGATAAAATGATACTCATATGAAAAGGAACATTTTGTTTCACTTTTGATTCTATTTATATGTTTTGTGGGAACATGGGAGGACCTTGAAATAAGCTGGAAGAAGAGCAATGAGGTTCTGTGATAATCATATATAGTCTATATTTAACATTTTTGAGTGTGTTTGTTTACTTGAAGAATTGCTATATTGAAGGGTGACTGCGAAAAACACCCTTAACATGCCTCATAAGACTAATAGCCAGTATTTATTAGTACTTTGAATTTGCAAAGTACTTTACGTGTTATGTCAATTGATCCTCGAAACATTATTATCCCCATTTTCCTCATGAGCAAACAGGTAAAGGAAAGTTAAATGACTTGCTCAAGGTCACACAGCTAGTAAGTGTTTGAGGCAGCATTTAACTTGTGTCTGTCTTCTCATCTACCTGATTGGAGCCTACTGGTGGACTTGCTTCACTGTATCAGTGACGAGTGTATCAAGTTGCTTCAGGTCTTATGAAGCTACAAAAGTTTTAAATAGAGACTCATCACTGGACTGTGTGTCTCTGATCCTAGGAGTTTTTGTTTGTTTTGCTTTTTAGGACAATCTCTTTCTTCATATCCTAGGCTGGAAGTCTAGGGGCTACTCATTGGATCCTGAGATTTGACTTGCTCTGTTTCTGACCTAGAATGGTTTGCCTCTACTTAGGCAACATATTAATGCCAAACAATGCAGACAAGCAAATAGTTTAGCCTACTAAAACTCCCAACTTTAGATTTCAGGAGATCTCCCAAACTTAGCCTTACTGTTAGCAGGGATGACAGGATATCTGGCAAAAGACCAATCTGTTCAGGTGTGCAGAGGTTTATAGTCAGAAAGTAGATGAAGAGAAGATATATTTTCATAGTTTCCATATGCAAAGGCTGTTAGAGAGTATCTAGCACAACCCCTTCATTTTATAGATAAGGAAATTGAGGCCCAAATATATTAAATGATTTGTCTAACATTACACTGGCAATTCATAATAGAGCCAAGATTTGAACCCAGGATCTCTATTTCCAATGCAATGCTTTTTCTGCTACAACAAATCATATTAGTTCTTGGTGTTATCTTTTGTTTTTGGCTTTATGTTCTTTTGAGCCTTAGGGTAACAGATCCTGTTTCATTGTGGATTTACAAGATCTACGAAATGCTACCACACTATCAGTCACTGAGATAGCTCTAAACATTATTGAAATGTGTTCTTTAAGAACTAAAACTTCTGTGATTTACTTGTGATAATATCTGTTCTTAAAAATTGCAGAATTAAAGACAAAACAAAGAAAAATGGAGCATATGTGCAGAGTATGAAATCCAGCATTAAAATGATGGAGAACTAATGAAATCTGGGAATTCAGCCCAATCTGGGATCATCCAGTGATGATCTTGATGAATCAGATATTCTGATTAAGTCTATATCAGTAGAAACACACATATATCAAAATTATTTCTTCTCCTGAATATTTTTCACAGCATTATGTTTATGAACGTCATTAACATTTTTAGTTAATTCACCTAGGAATCTAACAAAAATGTAAAGGAATTAATTTATATGGCGAGTTTTGATTTTGACTTCTGTATTGAGTCTTTTAACTTGTATGTAGTAAGACTGCCTGTGAGACGGTAGAATGCTTTTTGCTAGCAAACACATCTGTCATATTATTTGACTGACTACTAAAAAATATCAAGCTAGTTTTGTATAAATATTTGTATGTGGCCACTTTGAATATTTTTCTTGCATTAGGCAGGTTTAATTCTTGGTAAATTCACTATTATTGTTCATTTCAGCTTGTTTAACGAAATTGATATGGAAGCAGAAGTAGGACAAGTAATTACCCTGTCATTTTTATTCTTTATAATGTTCCATAAATTATTACATGGATGAATAAAATTACTTTTTTGTATTTGAATAAAATTATTAGGACATAAGTACAACCTCTGTAGGCTAAGTGTAAATATCCTTAGTAAAATTCCAGCAACAAATAAGATACTAGGTATGGTATATATACAGTTCCTGTTCACATATGATTAAAAATATTTATTTTAAACATTCTTTTCTTTTTAAATTCTAAGTAGTAAATTCTCACCCTCTCTTTAACATCCTTCCCTATACACTGATAAGGCAAGTAATGTGATATCAACTATACATTCAAAATCATGCAAAACATATTTCCACATTAGAGATATCACAAAAAAAGCAAAAAACATACCATAATGAAAGCAAGAAAATTATACTTCAATTTGCACTTAGAGTTCATAAGTTCCCTTTCTGGAAGTGGGCAGAATTTATTCATCATGAGTTCTTTGGAATTAATTTAGAACATTGTATTGCTGAGAATAGCTAAGTCATCCATGATAAATCATTATATAATACTGCTGTTACTGTGTACAATGTTTTCCTGGCTCTGCTCACTTCACTGCACTTCAGTTCATGTAAAATTTTCCTAATTTTTCTGAACTAATCCTGCTTGTCCTTTCTTATAGCACAATAGTACTTCATTACAATCATATAATAAATATATTCATTATAGCCATATGTTCAGCCATCCCCCAAGTGATTATCATCCCTTCAATTTTCAATTCTTTTCATGAGAAAAGAGCTAGTATAAATACTTTTGTAAACATAAGTCCTTTCCCCTTAAAAAAATCTCTTTGGGATACAGATTTAGTAGTGGTATTGATTGGTCAGAGGGTATGATTGGTTTTTATAGCACCTTTGGCATAGTTCCAAATTGTTCTCCAGAATGATTGGACCAGTTAACAACTCTACCATCAATACATTAGTATTCCAATTTTCCCACATCCCCTCCAACGTTTATCATTTTACTTTTCTGTCATATTAGTCAATGTGAGAGGTGTGAGATGGCACCTTAGAGTTGTTTTTAATTTGCATTTCTCTAATCAATAGTAATTTGGAACATTTTTATATGACTATAGATAGCTTTTATTTCTTTATGCAAAAATTGCCTGTTCTTATTCATTAGCCTATTATCAATTGGGAAATGCCTTATTGTTTCTTGATGTCTTATGGAATCATTAGCTTCCACTTTCCCAATTCTCATAAAAAAAAAAGCTCTTTACTTCTTTAGTTTTTGTTTTTTCTTTTACATTTGACGAATTCTAATTTTTAAGGAGTAGTTTTCTTCAGTGAATTTTTGTACCTTTTTTTTCTGTTTGGTAAACTCTGCTTTTTAAATAATTCTTTTCAGTGGATGTTTTTTTTTTTTTTGCCTCCTTTACCACCTGGCCTACTCTATTTTAAGGTGTTATTTACTTCAATTTTTTTGCCTCTTTTATCAAACTGCTAATTTTCTTACATCATTCACATTAAAAATATTTCATTTTAAATTTATGGATTAAAACAAGCATTTCCATAATGTAATATAATAAAAAAGATGATAGCATATGAAACTGCAAATCTATTATGTACAACTTACTATTCTTCTTATGTTACATGTTATCATGTAAATTTCCTTTTTTTCTTCTATTCCCCCACCCCTCCCTGGAGATGACTACCATTAAACACAAATAGGAATATATAGATAAAATCATTCTGTACATTTAATTTATCTGTTCTTTCTCTGGATGCAGACAGTATCTTTCCCCTAATTTTCCCTCCACCTATTTTCTTTGGTTTTTAAAATCCTTTTTGTACTCTTCCAGGGACTGAGACAAATTCATTTTTTATTCTTTGAGGCTTTGGCTGCAGCAGTTTTGACTTTGTTGTCTTCTTTTGAGTTTGTGTTTTTATCCTCCCTGTCACCGTAATAACTTTCCATGGTTAGTTTCTTTTTTTGTTGTTGTTTGCTCATTTTCCCAGACTAATTTTATATTAAAGTTGGGATATACTCTATGGGTAGAGGGGGCACTGTCCCAAGCTTCAGGTTTTTATGCTGTTGTTTTCAGAGTTTTGGGCGTTAAGTTTCAATTCTGCCAAGCTGTTATGATCAAAGGAGAGGTATTCTCCCCTGGCCTGTGCCCTGGTATTCTTCTCTGCTCTGGAACTGTGTCCAGTATTCCTGTTCCTCCTAGTGCTTCTCTTTGTCCTAGAACTGTAACCTAGAACATCATATGGACAATACAACAGAGTTCTGCTCCCTATGCCACCCAAAGGTACCCTGTATTCTCTTTCTGGCCAATTGTCAGACTCCCTTACCATCTGTGTGCTGAACTTTCTTTCTTTCTTTCTTTCTTTCTTTCTTTCTTTCTTTCTTTCTTTCTTTCTTTCTTTCTTTCTTTCTTTCTTTCTTTCTTTCTTTCTTTCTTTCTTTCTTTCCTTTCTTTCTTTCTTTCTTTCTTTCTTTCTTTCTTTCTTTCTTTCTTTCTTTCTTTCTTTCTTTCTTTCTTTCTTTCTTTCTTTCTTTCTTTTTCTTTCGCTTTTTGGAGGGCAATTGGGGTTAAGTAACTTGCCCAGGGTCACATGGCAAGGTTTTTGTTTGTGTGTGTTAAGTGTCTGAGGCTGGATCCAAACTCAGGTCCTTCTGACTCCAGGGCCAGCGCTCTACTCTCTGTGCCACCTTGCCGCCCCATGTGGGCTGAACTTTCAAAAAGCAGTGTCACTGGTTCATTTGCCCCAAGGCCTGTCGCTGGCTTGTCGGGGAGAGGTCTATATTGGTATGGTCTGTGCTGGGGTGTACTGTACTTTATCCCAGTGAAACAGAGATGTCCCTCTGATTTTTTCTGTAGGCTGGGAAATTCTTTCTCCCCATCCTTTTATTTGTTCTGCTACTCCAGAACTTGTCTTGAGATGTTATTTTAATGTTATTCGGAAAGGAATTTGGGGGAGCTCAGACAAGTTCCTCTTCTTATTCTGTCACCTCCATCTTTTCACTTTAAATAAATTTTGTTAATGCCTGTATATAGTGAAAGGGCTTTTTGAAGAGTTATATGTAGGTTTGAGATAATTTATATTTTGGACATGTGTCCAAACACTTTTCTTAAAATTTTCTTTTTTTTTTTTTTTTTGGAGGTGGGAAGGCAGGGCAATTGGGGTTAAGTAACTTGCCCAAGGTCACATGGTTAGTAAATGTTAAGTGTTTGAGGCCAGATTTGAACTCAGGTCCTCCTGACTCCAGGGCTGGTGCCCTATTCACTGCGCCACCTAGCCACACCACCTTCACTATTTCTTATAGCCCAATAGTGTTCCATCACATTCTTTTACCACAACTTGTTCAGTCATTCGCCAATTGATAAGCATCCCCTCAGTTTTCAATTCTTTGAAACCACAAAGAACTGCTAAAATTTTTGTGTGTGTGTGTGTGTGGGCCCTTTCCCCTCTTTCTTTGATCTCCATTTAGTACAGCTCTAGGAATGGATTTGTTGGATCAAAGGGCACATTTAGTTTAATAGCTTTTTCAGCATATTTCCAAATTGCTTTCTAAACTGGTTTGACAAATTCACAGCACATCCAACAGTGCATTAGTGTGTCTGCTTTCCAATATCTCTTCCAGAATTTGTCACTTTACTTTTTTGTCATTTTATCCAACCTGATGGGTGCGAGTTGGTACCTTAGACTTCTTTTAATTTGAATTTTTCTAATTATTAATTATTTAGAGCATTTTTCATATGGCTATTGATTTATTTTCCTCTAAAACTATCTATTTATACCTTTGGCTACTTATCAATTGGGGAATGGGTCTGATTCTTATGAATTTGACTCAGTGCTCTATGTAGTTTAGAAATAGATCTTTATCAGAAAATCTTTCTGCAAAGACTTTCCCCTACTTTCCTGCTTTCTTCTAATGTCCTCTGTATTGTCATTAGTGCAAAAACTTTTATATAATAAAGCTTATCTCTTTTGCTTCCCATGAACCTCTTTATCTCTCATTTGATCCTGAACTCCTCCTTGTCCAATAAATTTCTTCTCTGGTTTATTAATTTGCTTATAATATTGCCCTTTATGCCTAAAACATGTACCTGTTATGAGTTGATCTTGGTAAACAGTGTGAGATATTGGTCTATACCTAGTTTCTGCCAAACTGCTTTCAAGTTTTCCCAAGAGGTTTTTTTTTCTTTTTGTGTGTATCAGATGATGAGTTCTTGACCTATAGTGGAGATCCTTGGGTTTAGGTAATTGTGTTCATTTGCTTCTGAATATTGTGTATCTAATCTGTTCCAATGATCAGCATCTCTGTTTCTTACTCAGTACCAAATTTATGGCTTTGCAGTATAGTTTAAGATCTGATTCTGCTGCTAAGCACCCTTTCTTCTATTTTTTTCTCTTTTTGGAGGGGGGAAAGCAGGGCAATTGGGGTTAAGTGACTTGCTCAAGGTCACACAACTAGTAAGTGTTAAGTGTCTTACTTTGGATTTGAACTCAGGTCCTTCATGGTCAACGCTCTATTCATTGCACCACCTAGCTGCCCCACCTTTCTTCTATTTTTAAAAATTGATTCCCCTGATTTTCTTAACCTATTGTTCTTCCAAAAGAATTTTGTTATCTTTTTTTCTAAATCTAAAGTATTCTTTGGTAGTTTGGAATGTGGCCAAATATTGGCTCAGACTAATCATGAGTAATGAATATTTCCCCAGTTATTTAGACATATATTTATTTATGTGAAGAGTGCTTTATAATTGTGTTCATATAGTTCTTGTGTACAGCTTGTGACAGCTAAAATCTGAAATAACTGGGCAAACAAAGGTTTGAGCTTCTAAGCATTTTGATTTATTAAGTAATGCATGCCAATTGCATAACAAATTGGGATCAGGCCTCCTCAGCTTTGGCACTGGACCCCATATGCAGAGGAGATGCATTTCTATGCATTAAAAAAGTTAATCAAATAATATCAATTAATTAAAAGAAAACAACTGGGTACAAACCAATATATGAGATTAGGTAATCTGAATTCTAATCGGAAGAAAAATTAAATTTCCAAGTTGGGAGGGGAGAGAATGAACAGTTGCAATTTCCTGAAATCAGAAGAAATGTATTACTCTCCCCAAGTTTGCATTTAGTCAAAATAATATGGAATTAATAACTAATTGATTAATATAGGTCCAGTTTTCAGATAAGACATATGAGTTGCTTGAGATGTATAATTGTTAGGAAACTCCATGCATCAGTTTTTGGATCTGACCAGGTTTCTGGCTAGCATAACCTGGGTCCTTAGTTAAAGGTCTCTAAGCAACAGGTAGAGGTGGTTCAGCTTTCTAGCCATACAGGGCTAGTTTCAAAGAAGGCAAGAAATTTTCCCACAATTATCATAATTGAATAAATTTTCTCAGAGGACATAAATTGGTCTATACCCATAATTATATAAAAGGGGAACTGATTTGATTCACAAGATGGAGTTAGTGTGATTCTCTAAATTCCCACAATTTCTTCAGTCTTGGCAGACACATTCCTAAGTTTTTTTTGATACTTTCTATACTTATTTTATTATTATTATTTTTTTGTAGGGCAATTGGGGTTAAGTAACTTGCCCAAGGTCACATGGCTAGGTTTTTTTGTTTGTTTGTGTGT
The DNA here is from genome assembly GCA_011680675.1 of Gymnobelideus leadbeateri. NCBI lineage: Eukaryota > Metazoa > Chordata > Mammalia > Diprotodontia > Petauridae > Gymnobelideus > Gymnobelideus leadbeateri. Next base: position 14,345 of record WOXC01005882.1, on the reverse strand, counting down.
GTTAAGTGTCTGAGGCCAGATCTGAACTCAGGTCCTTCTGACTCCAGGCCCTGTGCTCTACTCACTGTGCCACCTAGCCACGCCCCCCCATAGTTATTTTAAATGGAATTTCTCTTTTTATCTCCTATTACTAGATTTTGTTGTTAATATAGAGAAATGTTGATGATTTAGCATCTTTTTCATATGGAATTATTTATCTTTTTGTAATTGCCTTAGGCTTATAAGTTCCTTTGTTTTATTAATTGTACACTTGTTTTTTGAGTGGTTTCCATTTTTTCTTTCTCTTTTTTATATTTTTTTGTCTTTATTAATTTGGTTGTTTACTTTTAGTTTACAAGATTTAATTCCATAATTCCTTGAGTTTCAAATTTTCTTTCCCTTCCTTCGTCCCCCTGCCCAATGACAGCATACAATCCAGTATAGGATGTGCAAATACTTTCCCATTAGACAGTAGTCAGGTTACAAAGGCAGATTGTACTAGATGAAATAAAAAATGGTAAAGAGCAAATAAAACCAAACAATAAAAAGAAAAAGATCAATTAGTTTACTTCAATCATAATTCAAACTCAGTTCTTTCTAGTTCTTTCTCTGGATGTAGACATCTCTCTACATCATGAATCTTTTGGGATTGACTTATATCACTGCATTGCTGAGAAGAGTCCAGTGTATCATAGTTGGTCATCACACATATGTTGTGTCTGTGATTGTATAAAAATTTCTCCTGGTTCTACTCTTCTCACTCAGAATCAGTTTGATAAGCCTCTCCAGGTAAATATGAAATCTGTCTCCTCATCGTTTCTTATAGCACAACAATATTCCATTACATTCATATACCACAGTTTGTTTAGCCATTCCCCAATTGATGGGCACCCCTTTAATTTCCAATTCTTTGACACCACAAAAAGAGCTGCTATAAATATTTTTGTGCATATGGGTCTTCCTCCCACTTCTATGATCTCTTTGGGATATAACCCTAGAAGTGGTACTGTTGGGTCGAAGGGTATGAAATTATTTATAGCCCTTTAAGCATAATTCCAGATTGCTCTCCAGAAAGGTTGGATCAGTTCACAACTCCACCAGCAATGCATTAGCGTTTCAATTTGCCCACATCCTCTCCAGCATTAGTCATTTTCCTGTTTTGTCATCTTAGCTAATCTGACTGGTGAGATGTGGTACCTCAGAGTTGTTTTGATTTGCATTTCTCTAATTAATAGTGATTTAGAGCATTTCTTCATATGCTTATAGATATCTTTAATTTCTTTCTCTGAAAACTGCTTGTTCATATCCTTTGACCATTTATCAATTGGCTAATGACTTCTATTCTTACAGATTTGACTCAATTCCCTGTATATTTTAGAAATGAGTCCTTTATCAGAGACATATGTTGTAAAAATTCTTTCCCAATTTCCCACCTCTCTCTTGATCTTGGTAACATTGGCTTTGTTTGTACAGAAGATTTTCAATTTAATGTAACCAAAATTATCCATTTGGCATTTTATAATGTTCCCTAATTTTTGTTTGGTCATAAAGTCTTTCCCTCTCCACAAATCTGACAGGTAAACTATTCCATTGTCTCCCAGATTGCTTACAGTATTATCCTTTATGCCTAGATCATGTATCCATTTAGACTTGATTTTGGTAATGGTGTTAGATAATGGTCTATTCCCATTTTCTACCATACTATATTCCAGGTTTCCCAGCAGTTTTTGGTCAAATAGTGTGTTCTTATCCCAAAAACTGGGGTCTTTGGGTTTATCAAACAATGGATTACTATACTCACTGATTGCTGAATCTTGTGGGCCCGATCTATTCCATTGATCCACTACTCTATTCCTCAGCCAGTACCACGTAGTTTTTATGACTGCTGCTTTATAATACAGATTAAAATCTGGTATAGCTAGTCTACCTTCCCTAGCATTTCTTTTCATTAATTCCCTTGATATTATAGACCTTGTTCTTCCAAATAAATTTTGTTACTATTTTTTCTAGTTTTATAAAAGTTTCCAATTTTTAAGTAGTCCATTTTATAATTCTGAAAGTGTATGTTAAGCCTTATATTGAATAGGTGTTAATTGCTTTAAATATTCTTCACAGTTAGCATTGATTTCAGATTCTTAAAATATACAACCATGGCTTCTTTCCTTGAAATATTTAGCTCCAGTGTATTTTCCCAGGAGGATATTAAGGTATTTGTGACAATTGTATTCAGCCATTGCCTCAGTGTGACTTTTAGATTTGAGCTACAAGGATTGAACATTTATCTTTCTTTAGCTTACATTAAAATTTTTTACCCTTCCTGAGCCCCCCCCCCCAAATTAGATATCATTGAAGAAAGATTCCATGAAGTTAAAAAGCTGAGTAGCTTATTTTTTTCCAGTGGATTCACAAAGTTTTTTGTGTCATCCATATACATTAAGTGAAGAATAAAATGCTTTAGTTTAACTCTTAATTTGGAAGACATGGTTATAGACTGGAAGACAGGTGGAAACATAGCAGGCTTGAACTGTCTCCCTGGAAAATGCTACATTTTATATGAATAGTATTTGACATTGTTTCATTCAGTCAACAAATACTTATTACATGGTAAGCACTGTTTAAAGTACTGGGGCTACAAAGAAAGCTAAAAAATTGTCGTTGCTTTCAAGTAGCTCCCAGTTTAAAAGGAGGGGATAACATGTAAACAACTATGTACAATGTGTGTGTGTGTGTGTGTGTGTGTGTGTATGTGTGTCTGTTTTTATAGAAGAAAAGATTTTAGCTGTAATTTGAAAGAAGTATCAGAAGCCAGAAGATTGATGAGGAGAGAGAGACTTCTAGACATAGGGAACAGACTCTAAAAATTCTTCGAGATAACCAATAGAGTGACAATAGGGAGGCCAGTGTCCACCCACCTTGTGGAGGTGACATATTTTAGAAAGAGAAGAGTTGTTGAAATGAACCCCAAATGTTCTAGAATTCTCAGTATATTTCATATGTTTTTAGTGCATGAGCAAAAAGAGTATGAAAAAAGCGAGGAAATCAAAGGTTTTGGTGTAATCAACAAATACAGTATACATGTTATTATGCTTTCAAGCATTTTGTTTAATAATAATTTAATTGACAATAAATTACTCTTTATGCCCCTAGAAATTTTTGGCTCATTTTTTCGGTTCCTCAACCAGTTTTTTATGTATATGTGTATGTATAAGTTATGTAATCTGTGAATGCTTCGTAAAAGGCATAAATTAATATATCAACTCTTTTTTTTGTTTAAATTTTTATTTTTATGTAGGGAAAAATCAAATATACATTTAACCCAATTTGGTTGCAAGTTCCTTAGCTTTTGCCTTTTCTAGCTTGGCAATACGAGCCACTGATTTTGGACCCAGAACATTGCCACCCCAGTGACAACGGATCTCATTATATCTATCATTATAATTGGTTTTGATGGCTTCCACCAGCTCAGCCAGGGCTCCCTTATCTTCAGGGTTAACCTGTGTGAAGGCAATGCTTGTGCAGGTCTTTCTCTGAACTAAGCGACCAAGTCTCGCTTTACCTTTGATAATACAGTAAGGAACCCCCATTTTTCGGCACAAGGCAGGTAGGAAGACCACTAGCTCAATGGGGTCCACGTCATGTGCAATCACTACCAACTGTGCTTTCTCGTTTTCTACCAGGGTAGTAACAGTGTTGACACTTGCTCTGAGAACAGGTGGTCTCTTAGTGGGGACATTTCCTTTGCCTGCAGCCTTTTGTTCAGCCCGAGCCAGCAGCCTTTGCTTCTTGTCTTGCTTTGTCTCCGGTCTATACTTGTGAGCCAGTTTAAGCAGTTGAGTAGCTGTCTGACAATCCGAAGCCTGGGTGAACAGGTTAATTGCAGGCGGAACCTTCAAACGCTTATAAAGGATAGATCTTTGACGCTGCAGTCTGATGTACCGAGGCCATTTGACAAATCGAGTAAGGTCCCTTTTGGGCTGGATGTCCTGACCAATGCCAAAGTTCTTGGGATGCTTCTCAAACAAAGGATTGACCACTTTCTTGGCCTCCTGCTTCTTTACTACAGCAGGGGCCGGAGCCACCTTCTTCCCCTTGGCCTTCTTCCCTTTTGGCATCTTGGCCGGCTGAACAAGAAAAGCTATCAACTCTTTTTGAAGAGGTTGCTAGTGTTATCTTTTCACAAGAATTGTGATAACATCTGCTAAGAAAGGACAATGTTTTGTCTGTGAAGTTGTTTAAGTACCCTGATAGTGATTCATGAAACGTGAGAAATTTGTGACAATGGTCATGCATCATATCTGATCTTACCATTTTCCAGTATGGAAGATAAGTTAGAGCTTCTGTGCCTCTATTTATGTATAACAACTGTTATTCATTATATTCATCATGTACAAACTTTCCTTTTTCTTTATTTATTCCTGTATTTTCAAGATATTTTATATCTTGCAACTGTAAAAATTTTTTAATCAATATTGCATTGTTTATTTTGTTCTTTGGTGTGGTTTGACTCCTGGAGTCATCTTAACCTTTTAAATGTGCTTTTATTTTTTTAATTTTTACCTATCCATTCATTCATTTATTTATTTATTTATTTATTTATTTATTTATTTATTTATTTATTTATTGCTTTTTGGAGGGCAATTGGGGTAAAGTAACTTGCCCAAGGTCACACAGCTAGGATTTTGTGTGTGCATTAAGTGTCTGATGCTGGATCTGAACACAGGTCCTTCTGACTCCAGGGCCAGCGCCCTACTCACTGTGCCACCTAGCCGCCCCTATTTTTTTTTTTTATTAAAGGGAACCTAGAATTCTGTTTTACTTTCCCCTTCTCAAGTGTCTTCTTTTTTTCCTTTATTGTTATTCATTAAATGATAGAGCATCTGAATTTTGTAACGGATACTAGACAGATAGGGATATTATTATTCTTTTCTTTTAATATATTCATAGTCACTGTGTGTATTGTCATGAATCTCATTTCTTTACTTTGAGTAAATTGATGTCTGTCCATTTTTTCCCCACTCCGCCCCTTCTGACAAATGTTTGATAAATTAGATAAAATTTCTTAAGGAATGTTCCTTAGTTGTTTAACTCATGACTTGCTTCTGGATTGCTGTTATCAAGAGTGCTTATGAAATTTTTGTGTATATAGGGTTTTGTATAGTTAAGAGAATCCTTAGTCTGTGGTAATATTAGTATAAGCCTAAATTAAAGGGCCTGTAGAGTGTTTTTAAAACTCTTATTGCATATTGATATATTGCTTTCAAAAATCCCAATTCCCAGCATTCTCTAGCAATATAATAGTTTACTTTTTTTCTCCCTAGCTCCTCCAAAATGGAATTTTATCATCTTATGTATTTTTGACAAGCTAATGGGTATCAAGTGGTGCCTCATAGTTGTTTTATTTTTGCATTATTCTAATTATTAGAGAATCAGAGCAATTTTTTTCAGACTGTTATTGGCAATCTGCATTTCCTCCTGATTTCATAAACCCTGCATTACCTTTCTGAGCAAGCCTATGTACATCATTTACTGCCACTCTTCTTAATCAGTGATTCATTTTTAATAGGAAAGAGCAACAGTCTCAATGTTTCTCCTTAGGACATTAATGTGATTTCTGCTCTGTAATTTCCTTTCCATTGTTCTTTTTAAACCATTTAATATTTCATATTAGTTATTAGCAGATTCTCATTATTTAGTCCTAATTTTAATCATTCTATCTATTTTTATATTTAATGTTTTCAGTAAATACAAATACACATAATTTCTTCTAAAATCTGAATTTGTTCATTCTTATTATAGAAATGTAATTAAGTAAGATGATTATACTACTTTGGAAAATTAGTGTTGCTACCATAACCTCTTATTTAAAGAGGATTTTGCTTTCAGTGTAACTAGAGTCAACTCTTCTATACTGAATCAGTCTCATTTCCTTATTCATTCACTTATTCATACATTTTTTTCATCCACTTATTTCAGATTTTTTTTGAGCTCCTCTTAGGTGCACCGAAATGGACCCTAGCAGTACTGAGGCTAGGATAACATATAGACCCTGGTATCAACTTAAAAAAAATTAGATATTTAAAAGTAAATAATAATACCAGAAAGCATTTGTTTAAATGCAAAATAGGTATAATTTAGAGTCAGTTAGTGAAATGGGTTAATAAAACTGAGTGAGTAGATTTTCTCACTGCAAACTTACTAGAGCTATACTTGGAAACAAGAAGTTTTGTATTCAAATTATACTTTTGATATTAGTTTTGTGACCACCTGCTCTCTAGTCCTTGGTCTAATATGAAAAATGGGAATAAAAATGTTAGTATCTACATGTGTATTGGAGTCAGCTGTACTGTTAAATTTCTTTTCTTTTTTTTTCTTTTTTGCTTTTTGGAGGGAGGAAGGCAGGGAAATTAGAGTTAAGTGACTTGCCTAAAGTCACATGGCTAGTAAGTAAGTGTTAAGTGTCTGAGTCCGAATTTTAATTCAGGTCCTCCTGACTCCAGGGCCAGTGTTCTATTCACTGCACCACCTAGCCACCCCTGTACTATAACATTTCTGATGTGAGATTTTGTATTTCTTGAGTTATTTCAGTCATATCTGACTCTTTACAAGCCTATTTACAAGTTTCTTGGCAAAGATACTGGAGTGATTTGCCATTCATTTCTCTAGCTCATTTTAAAGAAGAAGAACTGAGCTAAACAGGGTTAAGTGCTTTGCCCAGAATCACATAGCTAGTAAGTGTCTGAGACTGATTTTGAACTCAGGAAGATCAGTCTTCCTGACTTAAAGGCTGGCATTCTTTCTACTGTACTACCCAGATGTCTTTATGTGAATCTTTATACCTTGTGAACCAGCAAGTGCTACTAATCATGGCTTTATTGTCTAGACTTAAGAACATGATGGAGAAAATGTTAATCATGCAGATTAAACTTAAAATTGTAATATGCATATATGCATATAGATCATAGATCATATATTTGTATCTATACATCCTTTGCTTTTTAGAGAAAGCCCTGATTAACATTTACCAGCAACCCCCTGACTATATTACAAAACTGTTGTGAGCTTTGAATCATGTAATATATGCTAAATACATTTATACTTTAAAATACTACTTAAAGATTAGTTATTGCTACTGCTACTGCTATTACTAAAACTCCCCTGGGAGAAATGGAGTTAGCAATAATACCCAGGGTCACTTACTACTGAACACTTGTATGTTTCATGATCTCTTCATCACCAACACCCTCTTCCATTTACCTAAATTCAATAAAACCTTGTGGATGCACCCTCTCAGTAAACACTGGTATTTAGTAGATTATGTCATCATAAGAGGTAAAGACAGACAGGCTGTGAGAATGACAAAGGTGATGTGTGAAGGCAACGTGATGGACAGATCAGACATCAAAGACTTATCCTTTCCTAGCTAAACATTTGCATTCAACAAAAGTAGTGGCCCTAAGGCAAGACAACTACCAGAAAAGGAAATGGGTTGTCCTGTAACAATCATAGGGGAGTGTCCCTTTAAATCATTGCCAGCAATATTCTTGCCAGTGTCCTTCTTAATCTTTCACCTACAAGATGGTCATCTGTTTGAGAGCCAGTGTAGCTTCAGAAAGGATTGAGGAATGGTCAATATGGTGTTTGCTACACAACAACTCCAGAAGAAATGCCAGGAGCATTTGATGCTATTAGTGGTAAAAACTTGTGGAAGATTATGGTGATATTTGTTTGCTTAGAGATGTTCATCAGTATTATATGACAATTTCATGATGGAACGATTGCATGGGTTCTGGATAATGAATGATGCTTTGAGCCCTCCCACTCATCAATGGAATAAAGCAGGGCTATATGATTACTCCCATGCTTTTTAACATGATGTTTTCATAATGTTCTTAGAGTCCTTCAAGTAGGACAATAACAGCATCATACCACATTGATGGTAAATTGTTTAAAATGAAAAGGTTATAAGCCAATACAAAAGTGGAGGGGGAGTTGATGTGTGACTTTTTGTTCAAATGTGGTTGTGTACTCAATGTAGCTTTTGAGGCTGAGATGCAAGAGGATAGATTGATTCTCTGCCACTTGTGCTAATTTTGTCCTGACAATTAACACACACACACACACACACACACACACACACACACACACACACACACACACCAAACATAAACAAAAAACCCCAGAGGTTCTCCATCAGCCCACACTCTATCATCCATACATGGAACCATTGGTTATAGGGAATGAAGAAATTTTGAATATTGTGGGTAATTTCACATACCTTGGCAATATACTTTCCAGGGATATACACATAGATGATAAAGTTGATGCACATATTCCAAGAGTTAGCTCAATGTTTGGGAAGCTGAAGAAATGTGGGGGAGAAGAGAGGTATTAGAGTGATTACCAAACTGAAGGCCTATTGAGCTGTTTGCTGACCTCATTGTCATATGCCTGTAAAGCCTACATGGTATACCAACCAGTGTCATGCCATGAAACTGATTGCCTTCATTTGAATTGTCTTAGGAAGATTCTGAAGATCACCTGGAAAGATAAGGTACTGAACACGGAGGTTCTTGAGCTTAATTGCCAAGCATTCAAAATCCACTACAGAGAGTGCAACCTTAACAGGCTGGATACATTGAATGCCAACTGTACTTTTCCCTAAAAGACTATTTCATGGAGAATTCATACAAGGCAAGAGCTCACACAGAGATCAGGAGAAGTGATACAGTGACACTCTCAAGGTCTCTCTAAAGAACTTGGAAACTGATTGAGAGACAAAGGAGATACTTGCTCAGGACCACTCAGCATGGTGTGTCTACCAAAGATAGAGCTGTGCTTCTATGAAAAAAAAACCAAAATTTCAGTAATTCAAATGAAATATGAGATGTGTGAATTTAGAGACATCTGCACTCCAAATGTTTATATGGTCTATTGATGCCCAACCTGTGGCAGGGCCTCCCAAACTCTTATTGGTCTATCAATCATAGTCAGACACAATGTACTTTGACCACAACATAGTGATGTCAATTTTGGTCCACTTTGAGCATGAAGGAAAACCACCACTAGCAATAACAACCTACAACTCCCTGTAGGTTATGAGGAATTTTACATAATTGACATTAAGTCTTTTAGGTTAATGATGGATTTTTAGAATAGATCATTTTAAGTCAGTGTAAAGGGAATAGAAATCAAGGGAATTAAAAAACACTTTTAAGTGTCAGATTCTTTTCCAATTATGACTATTTTTCTGCTAGTATGTGATATAGAACTATGCATATAGTAGATAGTTCATGAATTACTCCACCAAGACTCAGTTTTTTTGGGTTTAATGTAGCTACTTTGACGGATCCTTGATTTCATTATTGTCCATATTCTCCTTGCATCAGTATAGATTGCAACCCATCTAATTATCCCATGTTATTTTTATCTGTGGTTTTTCACAAATGGTCCATTTCATATCTACCCAAGGTATTAATAATAACAAAAACTAACATTTCTGTAGTGCTTATGATATAGGAAACACTATGGTAAGTATTTCACTATTATCTCATTTGATTCTCATAACTTCCCCCCAAGGCTATTATTTTTCCCATTTTGTAGATGAGGAAACTGAGGCAAATAGTTATAAAGTGACTTGACACAGTCACATACTTAATATGTGTCTGATTCTGGACTTGAACTCAGGTTTTCCTGACTGCTGGCCTGATGTTCACTCCACTGCGATTCCCAGCAGTCCTTTTAGAAACCTCAATAAAGGTCATTTATAATGAAATAACAATATTGATGTTTTTCATCTCCACCAATAGTGTTATTGGACATAGGAACAAAAACCTCACATTTGGACTAAAAACACTTAAATTAAGCTTCTTAGATTATATAAAAAAACTGTGTTTTTTTTTTGAACACCCTATGCTCTTTTTTGTTTCTACATGCCAATCATGGAGGAAGTGGGAGTCTCCTAGTTCTGAGGGACATTTATGTTGCATTGTAAATCGTGAATAAATAATTTCAGATTTGACTTTCTAGGTAATTGGCTGGTTAGCAAAGGTCAAAATTAATATCAATTAAAAAAGGGATAAAAATGAAACATTGTTATGCATTTACAATGGTGCCAAACAGATTTAATTAAATAAGTTGTCTATAATGATAAGTAGGAACTGGATAAGCATTTCTTTAGTGATTCAGATTACTTCCATTTCTTTTTTCTTTTTTGCTATTTGGAGGGGGGAATGCAGGGAAATTGGGGTTAAGTGACTTACCCAAGGTCATATGGCTAGTAAGTTAAGTGTCTGAGGCTGGATTTAAACTCAGGTCCTCCTGACTCCAGGGCCAGTACTCTATTCACTGTTCCACCTAGCCACCCCACTTCCATTTCTTAAGGGACTTAACTTATGTAAAACAATGGCCACAATAAGGAAGTCAAAAGACCCCCCAAACCACAGAATCAATAAATTTTAAAGTTATATGGAGTCTTCTTGGCTATTCAGACTAATCCACACCCAAACTGCTTCAACAAGAAAACAACAACAACAACAACAATAACTTTATCTCTTTCCCAAATAGAGAAGTTTGTCATGAAAGAACAACACTAGTTTAGAATATAAAACCATTCATAAAATATCATAGATACAACTGTTTGTTGTTCTCGTTTTCAGTTATGCAGAACTCATCATGACTCCATTTGGGGTTTTCTTGGCAAAGACAATGGAATGGTTTGCCATTTCCTTCTCCAGATCATTTTACAGATGAGAAACAGGGGCAAACAGGGTTAAGTGACTTGACCAGGATAACACAGCTAATAAAGATCTGAGTCTGGATTTGAACTTCATGACTCCAGGTCTGGCACTCTATTTTCTGTGTCACCTAGTTGCCCTAGAGGCTAGTGGTAGCAGGTTTTAATCAAAAGTATTTCTGTGTTGATTGCCTAATATGACAGGAAAGAAAAATGATAAATGTTGCAAGTGATGTGGGAAAATTGGGACACAATACACTGCTGTTGGAGTTGTGAACTGATGCAACCACTCTGGAGAACAATTTGGAACTATGTCCAAAGACTATAATATAAACTGCATACCTCTTGATCCAGCAATACAACTAATAGGTCTATATTCCAAAGAAATAAAAAGGGAGGGGGTACTATTTTTACAAAAACAGTTATAGAAGCTTTTTTTTTTGTGGTAGCCAGGAATTGGAAATTGAGGGGATACCCATCAACTGGGGAATGGCCGAACAAGTTGTAACATGTGACTGAATGAGTTATAGCATGTGATTGTAATGAAAATTATAGTGCTATAAGAAATGACAAGCAGGATGATTTCAGAAAAAATCTGGAAATAATTATATGAACTGATGCAGAGTCAAGTAAATAGAAAGAGAACTTTGTACGCAATAATAGCAATGCCATACAAAGATCAACTGTGAATGACTTAGCTTTTCTCAGAAATACAATCATCCAAGACAATCCCAAAGGACTCATAATGAAAAGTGCTATCTGCCTCCATCGAAAGAACTGATGGACTCCAAAGCATACTATTTTTCTTTTCCTTCCTTCCTTCCTTCCTTCCTTCCTTCCTTCCTTCTTTTCTGAATTTTTGTCCACAAAATGGCTAATATGGAAATATGTTTTACATGATTGCACATGTATAGCCTATATAAAATTCCTTATTATCTCAGGGAGGGAGGAGAGGAGAGAAGTAAAGTTAGAATTTGCAATTCAAAATTTAAACAAATGTTAAAATTCTTTTTATATGTGATTGGGGAAAAATAAAATATTAAGCTGGTTATGAAATATTTCTGAATTTTTGTCACCTCTTGTGGCCTACTAAATTTTTATTATATTTATTTGCTAAATTCCAATAAACACAGGAGTAATAATAGCTAGAATAATAAAAACAACAGTAGCAGCTAGTATTTATTTAGCACTTTAAAGATTGCAAAATCCTATACAAATATTATCACATTTTATCCTCAAACAACCCTGAGAAATAGTTGTTATTGGGGGGGCGGAGCCAAGATGGCGGAAAGGAAGCAGTAACCTCGCTGAGCTCCTCTGTCACTAAGTCCAAAAGGGTAAATCTGAGCAGATTCTGGAGTGACGAAGCCCAGTGGAAGACAGAGTGTGGCAGAATCCAGCCCAATAGGTTGCCCAGAGTGTCCGCACAGGTCGAGCGCAGAGCGCGTGGGGTCTGCACAGCTCAGACCTAAGAGCAGGCAAGCAGACTACACCAGAGAGAGAAAAAGCCCCAGCCTGCAGACTTACCAAGGACGAATCGCAATCATCTGGCAGAGGGAACGGATCATTGGAGCCAGGTAGGAGAGTCGGGCCCCCAGTGGAGAGAGTGGCTTCTCAGGCTGCATTCAGCCCCCAGCCTGGAAATTTAGAAACTGCCTGCCTGTATGATACAGGGGCTGGAATGGCAAAGTAAATTCTAGCTGCTCCGATCCTCCCATCCCTCCTTCATGAAGCAGAAAACCCAAAGATAAGTCTCCCACCCAGATTGAAATCCCAAGTTAATGGAAATAGCCTCAGGCTTGAGAATCTCCAAGAAAGGGTGTAACTGAGACAGCCAGGAATCTGAAGAGAAGAGAGGGAGGGGACCCAACTAGCCCCACCTCACCTCACCAACAAAAGACTACTTATAGCCCAGGGGTATAGAAGCAGAAATCTGAAGTGGTCAGACTCATCCCCACCTACACATCTACATTCCTCACTGACTTCCCTGACTTAGCCATAAACTAGCCACCCAGAGGTATTCAAAGTCAAGGATCAGGCCCCAAACTCATAGCCTGAGACACTAAGAAACAGGAAGTCACAATGGGAAGGAAGGAAGCTGAAAAGGAGAAGGGGAAGGCAAGAAAGTCTATTCGAGCATACTATGCAGGGCAAGAACAACAAAACACACAGGACAATATAGACTCTCTGCCCACACCAGAGACCACAGAAGGAAACATGATCTGGTCTCAAGCCCAAATAGCATTCCTGGAGGAGCTTAAGAAAAATTTTAAAGACCAAATCAGGGAGGCAATGACCAACTTGGAAAAAGAAAATACCTCCCTAAAAAAGGAACTTCAAAAACTTACTGAAGACCATAATTCACTAAAAATTAGATACAACCAAACTGAAACTCAGAACTCTATGATGCAGCAGGAGTCAATCGAAAAAAACAAGATGATCGAAAAATTGCAAGAAAATGTAAAATATCTCACTGGAAAAATAACTGACCTAGAGAACAGATCCAGGAGAGACAACCTAAGAATTATTGGTCTACCAGAAAGCCACGATGAGAAAAGCAGTCTAGACAACATCCTCCAAGAGATTGTCAAAGAAAACTGTCCTGAGGTCCTGGAATCAGAAGATAAAATAGCTATTGATAGAATTCACCGGACTCCTCCTGAAAGAGATCCCAAACTGAAAACTCCAAGAAATATAGTAGCCAAATTCCAGAATTATAAGATTAAAGAAAAAATTCTACAAGCAGCCAAAAAGAAACAATTCAAATATCGAGGAACTACAGTTAGGATCACACAGGACCTAGCAGCTTCTACATTAAAAGAGCGGAGGGACTGGAATTTGATATTTCGTAGGGCAAGAGAGCTAGGACTACAACCAAGGATTAACTACCCGGCAAAACTGAGCATAATCTTTCAGGCAAGGAGATGGACATTTAATGAAGTAAGGGACTTCCAGACTTTCCTAATGAAAAAGCCAGAGCTCAATGGAAAATTTGATCTCCAATTACAAGACTCCAGAAGAACATAAAAAGGTAAACAAGGGTAACATAGACTCACACATGCAGAAGTGCACATACCCACACCCACAAACACAAGCTCATTACCTGGGATGCAACAAGAGCAAAATGTTCACATCCCTATATGTGGAGCTGATAACTGTCAATATTTGAAATCTCTGTGATTATCATGACCTGCAAAAGGGTTATACTTAGAGGGTGTGGGTATGAATGCACTAACATGGAGTCTAAAAAAAAAAAAGACTATTAAGGGGATCAATGGTACTGTAATGGGAAAAAGGAAAGGATGAGCTAGGAAAAGGTAAAATATGCCATCTGAAGAGGCATCAAAACACACTATAGAAGAAGGGAAAGTAAGAGGGAGAGGAACATCATTTAAACACTATTCTCACTGGTTCTGGTTCAAAGAAGGATCAAATTAATCAGTGAAGTTTAAGAATCTAACGTGAATAGACACATAAATTCATTAAATAGAGGAATTGGAGGGAGGGAGAGGAGCATTGTTTGAAATTTACTCTCATTGGTTTGGAATCAAACGGGGAGTAATTTACTCTGATAAGTATAAAAATTTGTTGTGTCCTATAGATAGTGGGAGGGTAAGGGGGGTGAAAAGGAGGA
>WOXC01005881.1:600000-850204 GCA_011680675.1 Gymnobelideus leadbeateri | reverse complement strand
GGAATATTATTGCATGAAAAGAAATTATTAAATGAACAATTTCAGAGGAAACTTGGAAGACCTTTATGAAATGATATAGAACAAAGTGGGCAGAACGAGATCAATGTATACAATGAGAGAGGAAAAACAACTTTGAGGGACCTAGAACACTGATCAACATAATAATGACTCCTGGTTTCCAAAGAATAAAGATGAAAACATGCTACCTCTCTCCTTCTGGAGAGCCAATGAATTTAAAATGCTGAAAGAGACATATATATTCAGACATGAGATGTGGAGATTTGTTATTCCTGGATATGCAGCTATGTATTGGAAAGTTTTTTTTTCTTTTAAAGCAATTGGGGTTAAGTAACTTGCCCAAGTTACATGGCCAGTTACTTTTGTATGGGTGTTAAGTATCTGAGGTCGGAACAGATGCTGGGTCCTCCCAACTCCAGAGGCCGACGCTCTTACTCACCGTGCCACCTAGCTGCCCCAAGAATTTTGTATATTTTTTCTTTTTTTTTTGGAGGGCAATTGGGGTTAAGTGACTTGCCCAAGGTCAAAGGCTAGTTATTGTGTTAAGTGTCTGAGGCTGGATTTGAACTCAGGTCCTCCTGATTCCAGGGTTGGTGCTCTATTCACTGCACCACCTAGCTGCCCTATAAACATAAAAGAAGGTTTTCTTTTTCTTCTCTTTTTAAAAAATTTGTTCACCTAAAGGGGAAATAGTTGAGGGGGGTACAGAATTTAAGGAAAAAGCAATAACAAAGGATATTTGTGCTATGATATGCCACATTTGTTTCTTTTTTCCCCCACCTAATAGTATTTTGTTTTTTTCCAATTACATGTAAAAATAGTTTTCAACCTTCACTTTTATAAGATTTTGAGTTCCAAATTCTCTTTTCTCTTTCCTTCCCACCCTTTCTGTCTCCCCAAAATGTCAAGCAATCTGATATAGGCTATACATGTCCAATCATATTAAACATATTTCCACATTAGTCATGTTGTGAAAGAAGAATCGGAACAAAAGGAAAAAACCATGAGAAAGAAAAAAATTTTAAAAAGTGAAAATAGTATGCTTCAATCTGCATTCAGACTTCATAGTTCTTTCTCTGAATGTAGTTAATATTTCCCATCATGAGCCTTTTGGAATTGTCTTGGATCATTGTATTATATAGAAGAGCTAAGTCTATCATAGATAATCACCACGCAAGCCACATTTATTTCAAAATAATGTATTGCTGTACAGTGCAGTTGTTCTGAATTAAAAATCAGTCATTGAATCACACCCACACCACTCAAGAAGAATGGAGAAAATACTGCAACATTTTGATACCAAAAAGAATAAAGAAAAAAAGCTAGCACCTTCCTTGATCAGATAGGACTACTATTTCTATTGCCTAGTAATATTAATAGCAATATATTTTATAAGGGAGAGAGAATATTTATTGTAAAATGTGTTAATTGTGGAGAATTTAAAATGGACATGAGTTGTATTTTAAATAATTTGATTGTATTGCTGAGACTTATGCTGTGTAATAAAATAAACATAAAAGAAATTTTATGTCTCAAAAAAACTATTTTAAAAATCTTTTTAATGTAAAAGTCCTGTTTTTACAATCACTGGTAAGGACTTTTAGGGAAGATATCTGTATTCTACTGTTGTACCTCACCAGTTCATAGTCACTGTATACAGCAATGGGCACTCAAAAATTGTGGGGATGGCAGTTCATTTATGAGTGTCTACAAAAGAAGGAGCAATTTCTAAAATCTAAAAACTGCCTTTCCTCTTATGTACCCCAACCCCCGAATTTACTTGAAAATTGAAAAAAAAAGTCAGAAAACCAAAAAAAATAATCAGTAAGATAACAATTTTTGCCTTTGAGGGAAAAGGTATTCAAGAGTAATTTAAACACAAACTTAAAGTGACATTATACAGTCTGGAAATCAGGGGTATGGAAATAAAACTACTTATTCAGGCATTAAAAATAATCTGGGATATATTACTATAATATATCCAACATTCTCAATTTTTACTAATATGCACACACATAGATACATACATGTATCTATGTGCATGTATGCATGTGTATGTGCACATATGTGTGTCTCCAGTATGAGGAATAGAGAGAAAAACTCTTTAATTGAAATGATGGGTGCCGAATATTTTAAATAGCAAACAGAAAAAAAAAAGCAGGCTTGTTCCTTTGAAGGGAAAAAAAGAATATATCTCAAACCAGTTGGACTACATTCTTGGTAACATATTACCTATTTCCTGAGATTGGGAAGTAAAAGTACACACCTTATATAATAAAGAACTGTGAATTAAAACCACACTATTTACATTATGTTGTCACTGGGAGCCAAAAACCAGGGGAAAAATAATCTTCTCTATCGTATATTATTTTATCTATAGAGCACACACTGAAGAAACAAAATTTCCTACAAAAGCTACTCAGGTAAATATCTGGTCCAATATTGTTTCCAAAGGAACAGTGTATTAGTATTAGTAGATTGTTTTAGACTTTTCATAAGAGAATTGAGTATATGGAACACAACAGGAAGGGGAAGGGTGGTGGTTTGGGTGTACAATGAAGTTTCTGTTGTTTGATCTTGTTTTGAATAAATAGAGGGAATAATGAAATTATGTTTAGGGATAGTGAATGGATATGAGTGA
This sequence comes from Gymnobelideus leadbeateri, assembly GCA_011680675.1. Lineage (NCBI taxonomy): Eukaryota > Metazoa > Chordata > Mammalia > Diprotodontia > Petauridae > Gymnobelideus > Gymnobelideus leadbeateri. Next base: position 847,545 of record WOXC01005881.1, on the reverse strand, counting down.
AGGACTGAATGAAAGGGTTTTTTATTAAATGTTTACTATATTCAATGCATTGTGCTAAGTTATGGGGAAATACAGAGAAAAAGAAGACAGTCCTGGCTCTCAAGGACCTCATACCCTATAAAAAGAGGAGACAAGGCAAAGGAAAAGGCCCAGTGGTAGAAAGGATTCAGTGCAAAGAAGATGGCAATGAAGCTTCTGTAGTATAATTTTTATTGATAAAACCATATCCATAGCTGATGTTGAATCATTTAACATTATCAAGGACTATGGTAGTAAAACCTTTGTTTTCTGGGTCTTTGTAACTGTGCTTGGGGGACAGGGGATGAGGTGGGATAGTAAGGACAGATGATATTAAAAAAAATTCCTCCCAAAACCTGAGTCATACTGTTTCTTTTGTTTTTTTATTTTCTTTTTTTTAAACAAATGCTTTATTAACTTCTGTTTTACATCATTCATTTCCGCCAGATTTTGAGTTACAATTTTTCCCCCGTTTTTCCCCTACTCGCCCTCCCAGAATAGCACTCCCATAATGTATCCCTTCCCCCAACCCTCCCAGAATAGCACTCCCACAAGATATCCCTTTCTCCAATCTGCTCTCTCCCATATCTTCTCCCATACCCCCTTCGACTTTTCCATTAGAGGAAGGTGAATCTCTGTGCCCCAATGCCTGCACATCTTATCTCCCCATTACAAGCAAAAGAGTATTAATAATAGTATTTATATATTTGAAACATTTAATTTTAAGACCTCAAATTTCAGATCCATTCCCTTCCTCCCTTGTCACCAATTCCCTCTGGGAAGATAAGTAATTCAGTATATGTTTAGCTATGCAAAACTTTACCACAGTAGATATATTGTACAAGGCTGCTTATAATTCTCTCCCACCCATCCCACCCCCCACCTGGTCCATTCCCTACTTGATCCTGTCCCTCTTCTATAGTGGGTACTTCCAACCTCCCCTCCCCCCAAGGATGCCCTCCCATCCATCATCCCTCCTCTCATCCCCCTTCCCCCTATTCTGCTGCAGGTTGAGATATCCCATTTAGTATGTATGTCATTCTCTCCCTGAACCAAATTCAATGAGAATGTGGTTTTGCCTTTTTGTCTTCCTATTCTTCCCCTCCCATGCAGCCACTTCCCCTTGCTTCTTCTACATGAGATAGTTTACCCTACCCTGTCTCTCCCCATCTCCTCTTGCCACTTTCCTCTCTCATCTCATAATTTCACCCCTTGAGTATCCTCCCTTCCCAACAAATTCAACCTATGCCCTCTATCCATGTATACCTGTAATCATATATACACACATTCATATATGTATTCATATGGCCATACACCCTTCTTCCATTATTTTCATACTGAGAAAGGTTTCATCAGTCACAGTTATTGTTTTTCCATATAGGAATGTAAATAGCTCAACTTTGATAAGTTCCTTTTGATTTCTTTTCCCTGATTACCTTCTCAGGCATCTCTTGCTTCCTGTGTCTGGATGTCACATTTTTTTTGCTTTTTAGATGGCAATTGAGGTTAAATAACTTGCCCAAGGTCACAGGGCTGGTTTTTGTGTTAAGTGTCTGAGGCCGGATTTGAATTTAGATCCTCCTGACTCCAGGGCTAATGCTCTATTCAGGTGCTCTATTCACTTCAACACCTAGTTGCCCCAACTCATACTCTTTCAAGGAAGGAAGGTAAACTCAAACTTCAAGTATAATGGTGGTGAGACATACCTGTAGTGAAAATGTGTGAGTAATGAAAAAATCTCAACATTTTTTGTTACTGAAGGTTCTTTCTTGAGTCAATACTGAGTTTTATTCTCTATGATTAGGAATAATACTATTTGAAGCTGCTTCTTCCCCCAAATGGCCACATTTCTGTATTCATTTTTGTACATTTATCCTCAGTATGTCTCTCTCTCTGCTCCTGGTTGAATTCTTAGAAGCATTGTCCATTCTCTCCAATAACATGATCAATGGGAGGAGACAGAATGATTCTCCTTATCCTGAAGAGTGACTCAGTGAGCGCTCCTCTCTTAAAAATTTCTCTCAAACTGGAGTTCTTCTACCACTAGACTGGTTTACCATTTTTCTGGACAGCTACTAGAATTTCTTTCACTACAGCAAGGATAGCTTCTTTAGTTAAACATTCATGCTGCTCCCTTACTGGCCCAATTAGAGAGGAATTTAACCTAGTAAAAGGGTCACAGAGCATAGACAATCTTATCTATGCTTTTTTTGAAACTTGATCATATTTGTTTATTAATTGATTGATTGAAGAGGAGTTGAGGAACTCCGTCCCTGAGACTATTTTAATCTTTCATGCTTAATAATCTAAAAACTATTGCCCAGAGGGATACAATAACCATTTTTCTAGAGTTTTAGGATGGAATAAGTGAATCTATGGATTCTGATTCTACAACAGGAGTATCAGAAAGAGTGATGAGACTACTGTATACTTAATTCCACTCATATGACTTTTATTTCTTCAGTTGGATCTCTATATTTTAAAAGCTGTTCATTCTATTCATTTTGGAAATAATGAGAATTTGGTATAGTAATATTTATTTTAAAACAGTTTCTTGGAATTCTAGTGCCAAGATGGTAGAGTAAGGAAGATACCCTCTAAAGTCCTTCCAAATTCACCACCAAACAACTAGAAAAACTGCCTCAGAATTGATCTAGGAGCAGATAAGCAGCTTACCAGCATGGCAGGAAAAGTCTGTCTCACTGGGGTGGGAGGGAAGTAAGGTCCAAGAGCAGCAGAAGCTATCCACCTCATGATGGGGAGCTTCGTGCAAGACTCCAAGACTGGAACAATCTACCACCAAGTCCCTTCCTCCTGCAAACCAGCAGCCCCCTAACGAAGTGAGAAGTACGTACAGGACAGCAAAGTCCCACCCCAGTTACTCCACACCCTAGAACAAGTCACTAGGGAGGCTGTGACCCCATTTCTGAGCATTAGTGAAGCCCTGTTCCAGGGCTGGACAACAATGAGTTCCCACCCCTGGGGCCTATCAGTCAAGAGACCCTATTACCATGGTGACCCAATAGTAGGACCCTACCCCTAGAGGACACCAGCAGCTAAACTTCACATCCAGGGGAGGACATAGGGAGGCCCCACCCACCAGTACAAGTCAGAAGCGAAGTTTGTCCTCCAGAGAAAACAAGCAGCTAAGTCCTGAAGTCCAGGGAAAGCCATCAGTAAGACCCAGAGTCCCAGAATGTAAAGCTTGGGACAGTTGAGGACCAGAGTCCAGCTCTCATGTAAAAACACCAAGTCATAAAAAATAAACTGAAAATGAGCAAATTAAAACAAAACAAAACAAAACAAAAAAACAGACAAACAAAAAACACAAGAAAAAAACAAGAAAAGAGCTTGACTATAGAAATTTATTTGGCGATAGGGAAGATTGAAGCATAATCTTAGAAGAGGACAATAGTGTCAACATGTGAAGCCTCCAAGAAAAGTGTAATTTACTTTTAGGCCCAAAGAGAATTCCTGAAAGAGTTTTAAAAGAATTTTAAAAATCAAATTAGAGAAGTAGAAGAAAAATTGGGAAAAGAAATGAAAGCAATGCAAGATAATCATGAGAAAACAATCAGCAGCATGGGGAAAAGATTATGTAAAAATTTACCAATAAAAACAACTCCTTAAAAAATAAAATTTGCCAAATGGAAAAAGGAGTACAAGAGCTCACTGGAGAAAATGATTCCTTAAAAATTAGAATTGATCAAGTGAAGACTAATGACTCTGAGATATCTATATACAATAAAACAAAATCAAAAATATTTTTTAAAAATAGAAGAAAATGTGAAATTTCTCATTGGAAAAACAACTGACCTAGAAATAAATCCAAGAGAAATAATATAAGAATTATTGGACTACCTGAAAGATGTGATAAGAAAAAAATCCCAGACATCTTTCAAGAAATTATAAAAAAAGAACTGGTATAAAACTGATATTGGAACCAGAGGGCAAAATAGAAACTGAAGGAAGTCACTGATTGCCACCTGAAAGAGATCTCAAGATGAAAACTCCCAGGAGCATCACAGCTAAATTCCAGAACTCACAGACAAAGGAGAAAGTATTGTAAGTATCCAAAAAGAAATAATTCAAATATTGTGGAACTACAGTTTGGATTACATAGGATTTGGCAGCTTCCACATTAAAGACCTGAAGGGCTCAGGAGATGATATACCAGAAGGTAAAGGAGTTAGGATTACAACAAAGAACCATCTACATAGCAAAATTGAATATAATCTTTAAGGGGAAAAAAGGAATTTGATGAAATAGAGGACTTTCAAGAATTTCTAATGAAAAGACTAGAGCTGAATAAAAAAAATGACCTCCAAATATAAGATTTATGGGAAACATAAAAAGGTAAAAAAGAAACAAGGAAGAATAAACATGAGAAAATCAATAAGGTTTAGCTGTTTATATTTCTATATGGCAAGATAATATTTGTAACTCTTAAGTTTATTACTCTAAGAGAAATTAGAAGGAGTATATGTAGAGAGAAGGTGCAGATATAAAGTGACTTTGATGGGATGATACTCCACCACCACCACCACTACCCTCTCCCCAAAAAATAGGTGAGAAAGAAGGCATTGGAAGAAGGAGGGGGAAGATTGAATAGGGGGGTAAATTGTCCCACATAAAAGATTTATTATGATAGAGGGGAAAATGGGGGAGTGAGGATGGTGGGAAAACTTTAAACCTTATTCTCATCAAAACTGGCTCAATGAGGGAGTAACATACACACTCATATACACTTGGATTTAGAAATCTACCATACCTTATAAGGAAGTAAAAAGGGGCAGGGATATTGGAAGGGTGAGAGGGGACTGATAAAAGGGAGAACATATTGAGGAAGATGGTGAACAGAAGTAAAACACTTTTGAGGAGAGAAAGGGGGCGGTAAAAGAGAAAGCAAAACATAGCATGGAGGGAAATACAGTTAGTTATCACAGTGGGGTGAGCTCACACATAAAATGGAAGCAGATAGCAGGATAGGCTAAAAACCAGAATCCTACAATATCTTGTTTATAAGAAACACATTTGAAGTAGAGATATACACAGCGTAAAGGAAAGGAGCTGGAGCAGAATCTATTATTCTTCAGCTGAAGCAAAGGAGTCAGGGGCAGCAATCATGATCTCAGACAAAAGAAAAGTAAAAATAGATGTAATTAAAAGAGATAAAGAAGGAAACTATATCTTGCTGAAAGGTACCATAGACAGTGAAGTAATATCAATACTAAACATATATGTACCAAGTGGTATAGTATCCAAATTATCAGAGGAGAATTTAATTGAGTTACAGGAGGAAATAGATAATAAAACTATACTAGTGGGGTACCTCAGAGTTTCCCTCTCAAAGCTAGATACATCCAACCAAAAATAAACAAGAAAGAAGTTATGGAGGTAAAGAAAATTCTGAAAAAGTTAGATATAATAAATGGAAAACTGAATGGGAATAAGAGGGAATATTCCTTTTTCTCTGAAGCACATAACACCTACACAAAAATTGACCATGTATTAGGGCATGAAAACCTCACAACATAATGTGGAAAAGCAGAAAGAGTAAACATATTTTTTCAAACACATTTTTCAAATCATAATGCAATAAAAATTACATTCAAGGGGTGGCTAGGTGGCGCAGTGAGTACAGCATCGGCCCTGGAGTCAGAAGGACCTGAGTTCAGATCCGGCCTCAGACACACACAAACAAAAAAACCTAGCCGTGTGACCTTGGGCAAGTTACTTAACCCCAATTGCCCTCCAAAGAGCAAAATAAAATTTAAAAAAAATTACATTCAATCATGAACAATGGAAAGAGATTAAAAATTAATTGGAAATTAAATAATCTAATCCTAAAAAAAAAAAAAGTGAGTCAAAGAACAAATCAAAGAAACAACCAATAAGTTCATTAAAGCAAATGACATCAATATGACAACATATAAAAATTTATGGGATTTAGTCAAAGTAGTATTTAGGAGAAAATTTATAACTCTAATTTTTTACATCAGGAAATAAAGAAAATCAGATCAATGAATTGGGCTTGCAACTAAAACAACTAGAAAAGAAGAAATTAAAAATCTCCAATTAAACACCGAATTGGAAATTCTAAAAAAATAAAAGAGGAGATTAATAAAAGTGAAAGTAAGAAAACTATTTAACTAATACATAAAACTATAAGCTGCTTTTATGGGTGGGGGTGGGGGAAGACAACTAGATAAACAATTGGTTAATTTGATTTTAAAAAGGAAAGAAGAAAACTAAATTACTAGTATCAAAATGAAAGGGGTGAATTCACCACCAGTGAAGAGGAAATTAGGACAATTGTTAAGAACTATTTTGCCTAATTATATACTAACAAATTTGACAATCTAAATTAAATGGATGAATATCTACAAAAATATAAATTACTCATATTAACAAAAGAAGAAAAAAATTAAATAACCCAATGTGAGAAAAATAAATTGAACAAGTAATCAATGATGTTTTTAGGGAAAAAATTCCCTAGGATCAGATGGATTCACAAATGAATTCTTTTTTTTTTTTTTTTTGCTTTTTTGGAGGGGGAAGGGCAGGGCAGTTGGGGTTAAGTGACTTGCCCGAGGTCACAAGGCTAGTAAGTCTCTGAGGCTGGATTTGAATTCACGTCCTCCTGACTCCAAGACCAGTGCTCTATTCACTAGGCCACCTAGTCACTCCATTCAAAAATGAATTCTACCAAGCAATTTAAAGAACAATTAATCCCAATACTATACAAACTATTTGGGAAAATAGGCAAAAAAGGAGTACTACAGAATTCCTTTTACAACACAAATATGATGCTTTTTCCAAAACCAGGAAGAATCAAAACAGAAAAAGAAAATTATAGACAGATTTTTGTAATGAATATTGATGCAAAAATTTTAAATAAAATACTAGCAAAGAGACTATAGCAATATATCACAAGGATAATACATTATGACCAAATAGTATTTAGACTAGGAATGCAGGGTTCAATATTTGGAAAGCTGTCACTATAACTGAACATATCAATAACAAAACTAATAGAAATCATATGACTATGTCAATAGATACAAATTCTTTGACAAAATATAGCATCCTAGGGAGCATAGGAATAAAGGGAGCTTCCCTTAAAATGATAACTAATATTTATCTAAAATCATCAGCAAGTATTATCTACAATGGGGATAAGCTAGAAACTTTCCCAGTATGATCAGGGGTGAAGCAGGTAAGTCCATTGTCACCTGTATCATTTAATATTATACCAGAAATGTTAGCTATAGCAATAAGACAAGAAAAAAATTAAAAGAATTAGAATAGGCAATGAGGAAATAAAACTATCACTCTTTGCAAATAATATGTTATACTTAGTAAATCCTAGAGAATCAACTAAAAAAACTACTTGAAATTATCGACAACTTTAGCAAAGTTAAATGATACAAAATAAACCAACACAAATCATCAGAATTTCTATATATTATAAACAAAATCTAACAGAAATAGAAAGAAAGATAAATTTCACTTTAAATAATTTTAGACAATATAAAATACTAGATAGTCTACCTGCTAAGAAAAACTGAGGAACTATATAAACACAACTATAATACATTTCTCACACAAATTAAATCAGATTTAAACAATTGGAAAAATAAGTATTAACTGCACATAGTTAGGCAAAGCCAACATAATAAAAATGATAATTCTATCTAAGTTAATCTATTTATTCAGTGCCATACCAAACTGTCAAAAAAGTATTTTATAGAGTTAGAAAATAAGCATTAAAAATTCATTTGGAAGATCAAAAGCTCAAGAATATCAAGGGAATCAATGAAAAAAAAATCAAAAGGAGGTGGTCTAGCTGAACCAGGTCTCAAGCTGTATTATAAAATAGTAGTTATCAAGACAATCTGGTATTGCCTAAGAAATGGAGTGGTGAATAAGTAGAATAAATTACATACAAATTACAATATAGTAAATGATCTTAGTAATCTATTATATAATAAACCCAAAGATATAAACTTTTGGGATACATTATTTGACAAAAAATTCTAGGAAAACTGGAAAGCAGTATGACAGAAACTAAACCAACATCTCACATCATATATCAAGATAAGGTCAAAATTGGTACATAATTATACAAAAGGGTGATACCATAAGCAAATTAAGAGAGCAAGGAATAGCTTATTTGTCAGGGAAGAAGTTAGGACCAAAGAATATATAGAGAGCATTAGGAAATGTAAAATAGGTCATTTTGATTATACAAAATTAATAAGGCTTTGCACAAACAAAACCAATGCAACCACAATTATAAGGAAAGCAGAAAACTGAAGGAAAACTTTTGGAACAAGTATTTCTGATAACGTCCTCATTCCTCAAATATATAGAGGACTGAATCAAATTTATAAAACTACAAATCCTCAATTGATAAATGGTCAAAGGATATGAACAGGTAGTTTTCAGAAAAAGAAATCAAAGCTATCCGTAGTCATATAAAAGTGCTCTAAATCACTATTAATCAGAGAAATGCAAATTAAAACAACTCTGAGGTACCACCTCACACCTATCAGAGTGACTAATGTGACAAAAAAAGAAAAAATATTGAATGCTGGGGGTGTGGGAAAATTGGGACACTAATGCAGTGTTGGTGGAGTTGTGAACTGATCCAACCATTTTGGAAAACAAATTCAGAACTATGAGATATGTGTGTATGTATGTATATATCTATAGCTAGATATAGATACACAATACATGTATGTATACATATACATACACCCACACACCAGCAATATCACTGCTAGATCTATGTCTCAAAGACATCCCCCCAAAAGACAAAGGATATACCTGTACAAAAAATATTTATTGTAGCTCTTTTTGTGGTGGCTAAGAATTAGAAATCAAAGACGTGGTTAAACAAGTTGTGATATATGATTTGTGATGGAGTATTATTGTACTATATGAAATGTCTAGCAGGATAACTTCAGAAAAAAAAAACTGGAAAGACTTATATGAACTGATACAAAGTGAAGTGAGCAGAACCAAAACATTGTACACAGTTACAGCAGCAACATACTATAAAGAACTGTGAATGACAGCTATTTCTCAGTAATACAATGATCCAAGACAATGCCAAAGGACTAATGATGAAGCATACTATCCACCTCCAGAGAAATAACTGATAATACATAAATACAGACTGAAGCATGCTATTTTTAACTTTTTAAAATTCTTCTTCTTTTACAAAATGACTGATATGGAAATGCTTTACCTGATTGCACATGTATAAACTATATCTTATTGCTTACCATCTCAGGGAAGGGGAAGATCAGGGAAGGAAGAAGGAATAGAATTTGGAACACAAACTTCTTTAAATGTTAAAAACTGTTTTAACATGTAATTGGAGAAAAAATAAATTATATATGTATTTTAAAAGATAAACTTTTTGGAGTTCTGATTTGTATTTAAATTTTGGCCCAAAACTGGAATAATATGAGACTAATGAACCTTTTCTCCTAAAAAGGCTATTGCTTTCCCAAAGGAAAGTGAATTTATGAGGATTCAATTCTTCTCATGCTTTCTTGATCAAATTCTGGGATGATTAGTTTGCAATAATTGTAAGGTGCTAGAAAAGTGATGGCTTTGTTCAATTTTCAATCCATAGCAAAACAGTGGCTTGAACAGAGGTCCAGGAGGAAAGTATGATATTGAGTGTTGTATGCCTTCCAATTAATTTTGATATATCCACACATTTTTTATTAATGTGACGACTCTTCTCCTTCTAGATGAACTTGTTAATTCATGTAGTGAAATCTGATCTATCTTGCTTAGTGGAGAGAATTAGCATCATTTGTAAGGTGTACAATAGAAGTCGCTGCTGGACATCTATTTTAATCACTGGTGACATACTATTTTGTGACTGAAGAAAAAAAACAATCTTTGTTTTCAACTGTTGATTTGATGTTTGCCCCTTGTCTATATTCAGAGAGGAAGTATATCTGTGTGTAGCTGCCTTATGGTGATGAGCCTTACAGTAAAATATTTTCTAAATTTGTTAAGGTTTTTCTTATAATGTTAAAAGTATATAATAAGATTAGTATTGTATAGGTATTAATTGCTTTAATGTGTTCTACCCATTTAGTTTTGATTTCAGGATGACAGTCAATCTCACAACATTTTAGTCACAAAATTCTTAGTGATACTTGATGTGCCATGACTAAAGAGACTAAGCTATTTGGAAGTATCACTATGATATATTGGTTCATTTGACCTCTGGATTTAAAACTGAATCTTTCAGTCTCTATCTTTCCTTGGCAACTATTAGTGATTTAAGAAATTGCCAACAAACATGTAGAAATCACATTTAGTCATACTTTGGTAAAGATATATAGTTATATAGTATTTGCAAAGAAATTTTTAAAGTATTCCATATTGTTTTCTTTTCTAGTGGAATGAGAAGAATGTTGAATTGAGAGTTCGAATCCCAACTCTGCTACTTATCCCCTTTTAAGTGACTCTTTCTGAACAAACCTATTTCATTTATATACTGAAGGAATCAAATACCCTTTTAAATTGTCACCCTGCTTAGAACTGTATGAAATTATCCCCCCCCAAAAAAAACAACAAGAAAATTTGGGTAACTTATGAGCAAGTGGGATGATATAGTGAAGAGAGCATTGGATTTAGATTCTAGGGACCAGGGTTTAAATCCAGGCTCTGCAGTTTATTCAATAACTATGTGATCTTGGACAAGTCACCCAAGCTGTCTGAGCATCAGTTACCAAATCTTTAAAAATGGGGAAAGAATGCCTTTAATTGGGGCACCAGGACAAGCTATTGGTGGGAGGAATGAGCAAATTTTTGTAAACCCTAAAGTGTTATATAAACACCAGCTGTTATTGCTACATATAAGTTGAAATTTTGATTTCAAAATTCAATGGATCTGTGATAGCATCAATATGGATATTCCCTCCAATGATGTAGATCACAGCACTTTCATGTCTTCGCATTCTTTGAGATTTGTAATTATGCTCCCTGCTAAATCTTCCAAAGGAGGTCCACCAAATGTTCTGGTGAAGAGAGGAGTGTTCTAATTGCCTGGACACCAATTTAATAAGGAGGCTTTCTACCAACCATCTCTAGCCCTTATTACATCACATTAATTTCCAATCATACTTGTCTCTGATGACATCCTTTATGTCATATCTCTTGTGCAATTTTTGATCAATACTGTGCTGCAGTCTCCTCATACCCACCAGGAGCTTCTTGGTCCTTTGGGCCACCACCAACCTTAATTCTCAAGATGACTTACAACCACCCCCATTAGATGATGGAATTTTATTTAAAGGAGAAATGTGGATTCATTAAAAGTAATGCTCAATTTCCCAAAGACTGTCCCGGTCACTCTCTTCTCATTCAAAACTGGGACTAATTTATGGTCTATATACATATTTGTTCAGCATATATATGCCCAAATTGAAATGTTAAATCCCCAAATTAGAATGTTTTAGTTAGAATTCCTTCATCAGTCATTCATCTTCTGTAGAGCAACATTATGGTCCAACTTCAGTAGATATTTCAGCTGCACAATGGGACCAAATTATGGTTACTTGGGGAAACAATAATCTTGGATTCATTCACTTCAGAGCATTAAAAGTGTTTTAGCCATAATATGAATTAATGCCTATTCTTATACTAATTTCAATAAAGCACTTGAAAACATAAGGTAAGGCATCATCCATTTTATATCTTAAAGAAATTTTCTTTTTAAACAATTTTCAACCAAAATAAACAAATTTATTAAGTTCAAGAATGGTTCACTTCTCTGTTTTATTAGTAAGAAACATTATTTAATATCTTGTTGACTGAAGAAGTGAGGTCTTCATTTCAATTTGTCTGCTCAATATTTCCTGTTCAGTCTATCTTTTGCTCATGATAGCTACCAAAGGAATTGGTTGATTTTAGCAAAATTTGGGTATACTATAAAAGGCATCAAGATAAACAGAATTCCATTGGTGGTTCAGTATGGCATCTTGAAACAAGATGACAGCTAATAAAACTTTCCAAATGATCACAATTGTGCATTTTAATATATTTCAATAAAATATGTTCCATAGGAGAGATGTGATTTCTTTGAGGAAGGTCTCCAGTTTGACTACCCACTAGTCCAAGTGTTCCCTGGTAAAATAAGAAAAACCAGGAAGAAAAACATTAATAATAATGTCATTTCAATAAAAAGTAGAAATGAAATGGGAAGAAAGAGTAAGAAAAAGGTAAAACTAAATTCAAAGTTATGATAGTAGACAGGAGAGAGAGAGAGAGAGAGAGAGAGAGAGAGAGAGAGAGAGAGAGAGAGAGAGAGAGAGGAGAGGAGAAAGGGAGAGAGAGAGAGAGGAGAGAGAGAGAGAGAGAGAGAGAGAGAGAGAGAGAGAGAGAGAGAGAGAGAGAGAGCATTTATATGCATAAGTACCATCCACGAGGCAGATAGAAGGCTCTATAAGCACTGATATACAAATACAAATAAACAAAACCATTTTTATCCTCAGGGAGCTTAGATTTATACTTATGGGGAAGAATATAAAGGGGAATGGAAAGGGTGGGTAGGTAGCATGCAAGAAAGTAGGGAAATTTGGAGAGTTAATGCTTTAAGTAGGTAGCCAGGAGTTAATTGTCATTTGTCCTTTTTCTCAGAGGACCAAAGAAATCTGGAGTGTGATATTTTGACTTGCAAGTTAGTTGGATTTAAGTGAGGCAGGATTGTGTAAAGTCATCAGCCTCACTCTCCTCCAGAGTCATCTGAGTCCAGTGGCAAGTCAGGAAAACTGGAAATGGTCCCAAATTGAGTGAGAGACCTTGAGTTTGTCTGAGGCAATATCCATTCAGAGATTCAGTGATTTAGGCTAGGTAAGAAATAAGGCAAAATATTTGCCTACTCGAAAAAAAGAAAGAAAGGAAGGAAGGAAGGAAGGAAGGAAGGAAGGAAGGAAGGAAGGAAGGAAGGAAGGAAGGAAGGAAGGAAGGAAAGAAGGAAGGAAGGAAGAAAGGAAGAGAGAGAGAGAGAGAGAGAGAGAGAGAGAGAGAGAGAGAGAGAGAGAAGGAAAGAAAGAAAGAAAGAACAGAAAAGAGAAGAAAAGAAAAGAAAAGAAAAGAAAAAAAGAATCAGTCTGGGAGGGGAAGACCCTTAGGGTTTCTGTCCAGAAAAGAAACAATTTGCTATTTACTCTCACTCTGAGCCATCAAAACCCAAAAAATGATCAAGTGAGGCTTGGGCTGGGAACTATTATTATTGGCTAATCAGTGAGAGCCAGAGTGATTTGGACTTAAGGCTTAGTCTATTAGTTTCATTTGAATACTAGTGGGTTTTATCAAAGCCCGGTTTTCCAGAGTTCTATTTCAAGAAAACATAATTGAAACTACATGAGACAAAAGAGTTAATTTTCCCAGTTTTTCAGGGGGAAATGATACAAAATAAATAAGTAGGGAAGAAAAAAAGCCAGCCCCTAAGGCCGAAGATATCTTGCAAGTTTTAAGTGATCAAAATTGATATTCCTTTAGAGAGAGCACCCACATGTAAAGGTATGATTCCCCATGTAGACAGAGGGAGAGGAAAAAAGAAAGGAAGGAAATGGCAGCATTGCCCAACTGATATCTACTATGTGCCGTGACTGTGCTAAGCATAGGGGATATAAAGACAGTTATGAGATAGTCCCTGCCCTCCAGGAGCTCACAATATAATGAGGGAATAGAATGCAAAAAGAAAATGAAAAAGGAGTGAGGGTACTTGGTGCAAGGTCATGACGAAGTACTGAGATACAGAAATGATCTGAGGAGATGTGAGTTGATTTCATCATGCAAATGAGAAGTGTCTGTAAATCCTGAAGTCCAGAAAGGCATCCAGCTGGGGAATATTTAAGTCTTTTCAGTCTCTTTTCCTTTTTAATCTTTCTTCCTGGTTAGAGTATACCCCTTTTTAAAAGAGTGAAAACTGCATTCTAGGAATATAGGAACAAAAAGTAATACGCTAAATAACAGCCACTATGTAGCTTGTGGTAGCAGACAAACCATCCTTACTATGGAGAAAATAAACTCATGCTATGGGAACCCCAATTTGAATTTTCACCTATCATGCTGAACATTTAGGGAATGATTCAAGCTCTCTATCACTCCCTCCCCTTCCAGTACAATTCCTAAATCCATCAGCAAGCATGGAATGAACTGAATGCTGAAGTAATGCCTTGTCATGTTTTATTTGGAAACAGCCCCTGGGGAAGAACTATAAACAAGAGAGGGTAACTGGAACTTTACTTTAGGGCATCAAATTAAGGGCACATTTTACAAAATTAATCATTAATCATGTTGTAAATAATATTAAGTATTATTAATGGCTTATGTAGCCTATGTACATTTGTGAAATATTTTCACTCCTCCAGCAGCCTGGAAATCATACATAATATTCTAGAGAAGACTCAAACTTAGAGAGGAATGGGTTGCCTCCAATTATTTTAGACTAATTGGCTAAAATAATTAGTTAAAACTAAGTTTCCAGATAACATACTTTCTGCCTCCTACATGGAGGCTGTACATCAAGGGTGTACCTCCCCAGTATCGTATCACCTTGCATTTCCCTCTGTGGAAGTTTGCCCAGCATCAGTTTGGCATGAGTAAATGATTGAAAGAAGGAAGAGGCATTTACTAAGCATTTATCATGGGCCAGGTACTGTGCTAAGCACTGGGAACACAACATTCTTAAGACAATCCCTACCCTCAAAGAACAAGCATTCTAATAGAAAGAAATAAGTTATATAGAGTAGGTGTGAATACAGAAGGGAGTTTGTGTTCTGGGGATGTGGAAAGGAGGAAGAAGAGAATAAGCATTTATACAGTGACTACTATGTGCCAGGATTTGTGCCGAGTGTTTACAAATTTTATCTCATTTGGTCCTTACAACAACTCAGTGAGGTAGGTGCTATTATTATTTTACAGTTGAAGAAGCTGAAATAGAGTAACTTGCCTAAGATCAAATAGCTACTAAATGTCTGAAGCTGGAATTGAACCGAGGTCTTCCTGACTCCAGTGCTTCATTTGATGTATCACCTGGCTGCCTCTGGTGAGAAGACCTATGGCTGGATGAAATGTGAAGATGAGACCTGGTCCAGTATCTAGGCCCAGTCAGGAGATATAGCAAATTATGTGGGCTAATTTGCACATAGATAGTTCCCAAGCAACTGGGCTGGGCCCTAGAGTAGGAGCCCCACAGATGTAAGTACTTGCTTTCACAGGAACAGCCATCATAGTTTGAGGAAAAAGCAGGTAGGGAGTTCCAGATCTCAGATCCAATTTGCAGAATTTTTATCCAGGTGAAAAGCAATAGGCCAATGGCTTCAAGTATATGATTAGCTGACTGGCTGGCATGTGAAGCTTTTAAGTATAACAGGGTCTCTGCCTTTCTACCATGAGACAATCTTCAAGAGTCTCTCTTACCAAAATACCAATTTCCAACCAAGTTTGTGTTTCATGTTCTTAGCTTCAGGAATAATTTTGTTTTTCTTGACCCAGGCATCAAAATGACTATTTTTGGCTCTTCAGGGGCTGGAGGTCTGGAGTAGGAAAGGCAAAGAAGGTCAAGACTTTGAGAGTTGGATCATTTTTAAAAAAATATTTAATTCATTTTATATTTGATTTATGGGGAAAAAACAAGTATTTCCATAACATAGTATATTTTTTAAAAGATGATTGTATATGACACTATAAATCTATCATGTACAACTTACTACTTCTTTTAAATATATAATAAAATTATCATGTAAATTTCTTTTAATTTTTTTTTCTGTTTTCTTCTCCCACACCTCCTCTCCTGCCCTAGAAATGGCTACCATTAGACACAAATATACATATATATGTAAAATCATTCTATACATGCTTCTATTTATCAGTTCTTTCTCTGCATATAGATAGCATCTTCCTTCATATGTCCTTTGTAGTTAATTTGGGTTTGTGTGGAGTACAGAGACCCTAACCCAAATAAATTGATCACTCGGAGACCTCTTAAAGTGAAGGTAGAAAGATTTATTAGAATCTCGAGAGAAGTGGGCAGTCCAGTCACTGGCACAGTGCCCAGAGAGGGGAGGCCGAGGTACAGAAGCTAAAGCTGGGTTAAATAAGCAAGGGTTACTCACCCCTCCCCAAAACTAATCTAATTATTACTAATGAGGCTCTACTTCTGTTAGATAATATACATAATACATGAGGTCTACTAAGCAAGCCCAGTAACAACCTCAGAATACTGAACCTCCTTCAGTCTAACGTAGTTGTGTCCTTATCTGGGCCTCAGTGTCCCAAGGCTGCTGTCTGCTTTCTGATTGGTCAAATCCACCTGCTGCTGCCAACTCCTTTTATCTACATTATTTCATTTTAGTATTATCTAGGAGTTCTCTGGGAACTGGGAACTTGAATTTCCTCCCAAGGCTACTGTCTGGTACTTTTTATCAGTAGCCTTGTTTCAGCAATTCTTACAGTTCTATAGAAACTTAACCCTTTGCTACCTCTCAACCATTCCCTTTCCCAAACTAAAAACACCTCTAATTTGGTCTCAATAGTTAATCCAATCAATTGTATTAATAATCAATAGCTCTTACATTACCTTGAAATGCACAATGACTTACCCATATATATCGGGAAACAATACTGGACTTAGTTACAAAATACAAGGAAGTAATAAGAATGTATATATGATAATCAGAATGGGGAAACTTCACTGCAAGTCATCCCACACAGATATTTATAATAGTCAAAATGACTTATTCACTCAAAGCTGTTCTTAAAACAATATTGCTGTTACTTTATACAATCTTCTCCTGGTTTGCTCATTTAACTCTTCATTATTTCATGCAAATCTATTCAAGTCTTTCTAGGATCATGGACTGTGTTTCTTATAGCAATGTAGAATTCCAGCACAATCCTGTGGCATGGTTTATTTGCCTTTTCCCCAGTTTGGAGGTACTGTGAGTTTGGTTCTGTTCTAGAATAGATATCAATCTAGTTTGAGCCTGGAAATCATATATAATAGTCTAGAGAAGATTCAAATTCAGAGAGGAATGGGTTGCCTCCAAAGATAATGAATTCATCAAGGTAACCTGATGCAGTGGAAAGTGCCCTAGATTTTAAGTCAAGGGACCTGAGTTTGAAAACCAGTTTTATTATTTATTACTTAATGGCATTGGGGAAGTCCTCTTAGTTCTCTCAATGAAAATTTCCTCACTAGCACAGTTTGGTACATAGTAAGCATTTAATAAATGCTTATAGATTAGGTGTAGTGGATCAAATGTTGGCTTTGGCGTCAGGAAGACTTGGGCTGCATTCCTTTCTCAAAATAACTAACTGTGATCCTGAGAAAGTCCTTTAACCTCTAAGCTTCAGTTCCCTTATCTGTAAAATGAAAAGTTTGGCCTGGATCACATCTAAGGTGCCTTCTAGCTCCAAATCTATCATCCAATGAGTCAATGGTTCTGTGATTGATTGAAGGTATTGGATTAGAGCGGGGCTTCTTAACTTTTTTTCTGTGTCATGGACTCATTTGTCAGTATGGTGAAGCCAATAAGGAAAAAGAAAATAAAAAAGTTATATAGCACCTACTTTGTGCCAGGTACACTGATAAGTCCTTGACAAATATATTGAATTTGATCCTTACATCAATCCTGGGAGGTAAGTGTTATTATTATCTCCATTTTACTGATGAGGAGACTGGGGAAAACAGAAGTTAAGTAACTTGCCCAAGGTCACACTTCTAATAAATGCTTGAGAATGGATTTGAACTCAGATCTATGACTCCAAACCCAGCTTTCTATCCACTCTGCCATCTAACTGTACCTAATGTTTTTAAGTCAATAAAATAAAATTAATAGACTTACAAGTGAAATAAATTATATTGAAATATTAATATGAAAATATTTAAAGTTTAAAAATTCATTAAATAGATATTAGCTCTTTATCTTGTGAGCAACAGAGACAAAGAGAGACAGAAAAAATGTACAACTGTGACAATTAGATTTGGAAGAGACCTTAACGATCACCTCACCTCATCCTATGTACTTATTTTATAAATGATTTAACTGATATCCAAAGTGCTGAAGTGACATTTTTTTTTGGAGGGGGGAAGGTAGGCCAATTGGGGTTAAGTGACTTGGCTGAGGTCACACTGCTAGGAAGTGTCTGTGGCTAGATTTGAACTCAGGTCCTCCCGATACCAGGGCCAGTGCTCTATTCACTAGCCACCCCTAGAAGTGACATTCTTGACAACACATAATGAATCTGTGGTTGTTAGTCTTGGAAATCAAGTATTTTCCCCCAGCCTTATCTTCCCTTCATTAAATCATGCGAGCCAGTCATTTTGTATTTGTAGATTTATGAATAAGCCCTTCCTGTTCAATTGTTAATAAAACAAAACAGCATCAAGGTGACAAAAATATATCAAAAGCAGACTTTTGGAATTGTAAAAGTACAACAATGTAGGTCACTTTACTGTTGAATCAAAGAGCTCTATCTAGCTCAACAGTCTTCGAAGGTTCTCATGCATTCTGGTGGTGCATGGTTTCACGTACATCATGACTTTGGATCACCAATAAAGGCTAACTTTTGAATGTTAAATAGTAAACCCTATGATATAGTTGTGTTGGTGATACAATTTCATCAAAAGTTCTTCAGTGTTATGGGCAGGTCCAATGGTGTAGATCCCTACTCATCTATGACCTCGTAATCTGTGTGACTATTATCTATCTCATCCCCAAAAAACTCTACGGGGGGTTACACCCTTCATGGCCAGAGCCTATGCCTAGAACTTTTGACATTTCACAGACATCAAGGAATCATGCAAAATGTTCATCTATCATTGCTCACTCTTGTCATGACCTACTAAGAAGAGTCCACCTCCCTCACTAGTCACACATTTCTCTATTAAAATCCTTTTCAAGATTTCTGCTGCAGAGTCCTTCACTGGTAGTATGCCATAGCCTATAATAATAGCTAATAGTAGCTAACCTTCATATAGCATACGTTAACTACCAGGCACTGGATTCAGTGCTTTATGGTTGTCTTATTTGATCCTCACAACAACCCTGGGAGGTAGATGCTATTATTACCCCCATTTTACATTTGAAGAAACTGAGGCAAATAGAGGTTAAGTGACTTGCTCAAGGTCACAGGTTAGTAAGTATATAAAGCTAGATTTGAACTCAAGTTCTCTTTATTCTAAATCTATCCTCTGTCCATTGTACCACCTAGCTGTCCCTATATATACACACATAACTGCACACATGTATACATGTGGGTATATACATGTATATGTGTGGATATATACCACTATATATAACTATGTATACCCATAATACATCTCACTATTGACCTTTGGCTTTCTTAGAGACTGAGGTATCCCACTATTCAAAAGTCACTGTCAGGAGAATATTGGTGTTAATAAGATGGATCTTCTGTTCAGAAAGAAGATTGGGAGCATTAACTATAAGCACTATACAATTTCCAAAATGCCATTCAACCTAGAGGTTTCTTCCTGTTTAATCTCTAGCCCAGTATACTGTCCTTCATTTCCCATCAGCTGTACTGTTTGGTTTCCACTCTACCATCATCCCTGTCCCTATCTCCCAAAGAAATGTTCATCACCAGGAAACTCATCATCTCACAGACTGTGGAACTTTGATACTCACACCTCATCAGGACCCTTAGTTGCCTGTTCCTCTGAATGGAGGTGTGGAGGATAGAGCAAAACAAAGAAACAAAGAAACAAAAAAATAACTGCCCAAATCCTTCTCTAAACAGGGCCCAGAAGCTCAGTCAAGTCCTCATAATGCCTTCATGGGAAAACTCTTCCTCCCCACCTTTTAATCTTCTTTTTGTGTGTTGTCTTTCCTTATTACATTGGAAGCTCCTCAAGGATAATAACTTTGTTCTTATCATTTGTATCCCCAGCACTTAGCACAGTCCTTGGCACATAGTAGTTGCTTAATAAATGCTAACTGGATTGTATCTATGTCTCTTCAGGATACACAATGAGCATCAAAATGCTTAAGTTTCCAAAAGAACTAGGTACTTAGTTCACTAGTCCAATTTAATTGAAGCATAAAGCCCTTTAGTCAAGCTGTATGATATCATGATGAAAAGGAAGGCTGGGGTTATAATATAAAGAGTTTTCAATGCCAAAATAAGGAGTTTGTTCTTTATTCTGTAGGTAATGGTGAGCCCTCAAAGGTTTACGAATAGTGTAAGGATATAATCAGATTAATCCATATAGATGTCTACAAGAAACAGTGGGGCTGGAAGGTTCTGTAGAAATCCTGCAGTCCAATTCACATTCTCATTTTACAGGTGGGGAACTGAGGTCCAGAGACATTTGGACTTGTTCTTTCCTTCCTTCACTTCATTTTCTGAAGAAAAGGTAATGCTCCTGCCAAGGCTCCAATCCTTGTACCTGTACATTTGTTCTACCCTCTCTCATCCTCTCCAGCAAGTTGACCTTACATTTATCTCATCTGTCTTTAATCTTCACTCAGTCCCTAGCTGCTGGACCCTTCCGTGATGGCTAAAAATATGCCCAGGTCTCCCTCATCCTTAAAAATAAATCCTCTCTAAACTGCACCATTCCCTTAAACTATTATTATTATCTCTCATCTCTTTCAAAGCCAAATTACTAGACAAAGCAGACTGCACATGTTGCCTCTCCCTCCTTTCTTTTTACTCACATCTTATCTCCTTGCAAACCTGTCACCCAAATGAAACTGCTCTCTCCAAAGTTGACAATGAACAAGGTGGCTGATTGTAACCGCAGCATTATCTTAGACTCCTCTCTTTCCTTCACCCCACATGCCCAATCATTTTTCAAATACTGTTATTTCTAGCTTCACAACTTCTGTTGCATTTAAATGTTCTTTCTCTCCACTCAGAAGCCCTCTTCCCTGATTCAGGACCTAATTAGCTCTCATCTGGAATGCAGTAAATGCCTCCAAATTGTTCTCCTGCATCAAGTGTCTTTGCCCTCCAATCGATCCTCCACACTTCCATTAAAGTGATATTCCTAGACCAGGACTGATCATATTACTTACCTACTCAATAAGCTCGAATGGCTACTTATTGCTCCAAAGATCTAATATAAACTCCTCCGTCTGGTTTTGAAAGCCCTTCACTATTTGGCCCCTATCTAAATGACCATCTTTATTATAAATTATTATTTTTCTCTTTCTCCAAAATGGTCTTCATGCTCCTGATACGTTTCACTCCATCCCCAGTCTCTGCCTTTTCCCTTTTCCCAGTACCACTATCTCCTCTTTAGAATCTGCTGCTTCCTTCAAAACTCTGCTTATTTGGCAATTCTTACAAGGAGCCATTCCTGATCCTCCCTCAGCTACAATTACCCTCTCCCCATGCCCCCTAAATAACCTGTATGTATTTTGTGTATATTTTGCACATAAATGTATATTCATATTGTCTCACTAATAGAGTTAGATAATAATCCTTCATACCAGGGATTGTTTCACTGTTACCTTTGTATCTAGTAAAGTATCTTTGGTAAAGTTCCTGGCACAGAATGGATGCTTAATAAATGATTCATTGAGTGATAGATTTGTCCAGTCACAGAGTTGTTAGTCACAGAGGTAGATAGGACCAATTATAACTGATTCTATCTATCTATCTATCTATCTATCTATCTATCTATCTATCTATCTATCTATCTATCTTTCTATCCATCTGTCTATCTATCCATGCATCTATCTATCTATCCATCCATGCATGCATCAATCCATGCATCAGTCCATCTTTCTATCTATCTACCTATCATTTATCTATTTATCTACAGATACATTTGTATGTGTGTATAAATGTATACATGTGTATGTATGTATGTATGTGTATATGTTTATATATATATGTATCATGTATTTTGTGTGTTGCCCTTTCTGTAGCAATTTCCCCCTTTTCCATGGTGGTTTTCCCATTACTTCTTCTGCATCCTGCATATTAAAAAAAGATAATAGTACAGAACTAACGACTGGGGAGACTGCAGTGAAGGGCAGTTGCCAGATGTTGTGTTGATGGCCACCTTGTGGAGGCACTTTTAAAAGGGCAGATGCAGTACTTCATTGGATTCACTTTTTTCTGCAGATTTGAGCTTATAGGATGTACCTGTGACATTGGGGGGCTTCTTATCTGCTGCAGTAGGTGGAATAGGGAAGAATTTTCCAGCAGCCAGGCTATGGAACAACTAAACAGCTAACCAGCCTGCCAGTTTCTGACTGAGTTTCTGACACAAAAAGGAGATATGGAGAAAAATGAACAAGTTTATATAGTACTTTAAGGTTTGCAAAGCAATTTACAACTACTATCTCATTTTATCTATACAATTTATCTGTGAGGTAGGTGCTATTATAATCCACATTTTACAGTTGAGGAAACTGAGGCAGTCAAGTTAAGTGATTTACCCAGGGACACACAACTAGTAAGTGTCTAAGGTGGGAATCAAATTCAGGTCTTCCTAACTCCAGACCTATCTATGAGAACAATGTTCCTAGGCCAACAGCTATAGTATTAGACTATAAATTTTGCCTGGCAATTGGCTGAAGGGTGAAAATGATGACCACCTCCAGCCATGCAAAGAAGTAGGGTACACTTTACTATTATAAGATACCTTCCCTTTCTTCTTGTGGCTTGGAGTTTCAAAATGCTTGATAGAACTCCTTTACTCCTTAACTAGTGTGCTCATTAACAAGTGTGAAGTCCCTGCTGTGAGGAGGATTCTGAAAGTGGCTAATTTAAATTCAATCCCATATCAAATGTATGGTGTTAACATTCTCAGGTGAGAGTCTTTCTACAGGCAACCTGCTAATTATCAACTAATTACTACATCTTATTGCAGATCACTGACTCATTTTGTATTTCTAAGTTTGAGAGATTCAAATGAGATAAGAACTTCAACCCACCCAAGAAACTCCGTGTCCTAGTCCTGAACAACTTTAGTTACGATGGGCCCTTCCAGATCACTTGCACCTTTTATAATGCCCAGCATCCTTCAAGGTTTATCCTAAGTGTTTGCATCCTGCATAAATCCTTTCCTGATCCCCTCCAATGCCCTCCCTACCAACCCAATTAAAATCAGCATCTATGTACATATGTTTGTATGCATGTGCATATTTATAGGGAGAAAGAGAGAGAGAGAGAGAGAGAGAGAGAGAGAGAGAGAGAGAGAGAGAGAGAGAGAGAGAGAGAGAGAGAGAGCTGGTTTATTTAACTGAGCTGAGCACACATTGTTTGGGCAGCTAGATGGTACAACGGATAGAGTGGTAGACCTGAAGTCACGAAGACTTCAGTTCAAATCTGGCCTTAGACATTTACTAGCTGTGTGACCCTAGGAAAGTCACTTAACCCTGATTGGCTCAGTTTCCTCATCTGTAAAATGAACTGGAGAAGGACATGGCAAACCCATTCCAGTATCATTGTCCAGAGACTCCAGATGGGGTCACAAAGATTCAGGCGCAGCTAAAATGACTGAAAAACAACAGCACATTGTTTCCCCACTAATAGAACTTAATCTTTTTGAAGGCATGGAGAATATTATTTGTAGTCTTTGTACCCTAAGTCTAGTATACTGCACTGTACGTAGGAAATAGTAAATGTTTGTCTAATTAGTTGACAGTGAGTGATCTTACTGCTTTGATCTTCAGTGATAAAAGTCTTTCAGAACTTAGCTTATATTTCTTGATTAGACATTATTTAGGTAAATCTGCTAAAGTGAAATCTGTGAAAATATTAAAACTAGGAAAGCTTAATTTTTTAAAAATGACTCATCTGAAATCTCTTGATTTGAGTATGATATGAGGGGAGTAGGATGCCATAGGTTAAAATCGGATGACTCAGGGGTGGCTAGGTGGTGCAGTGAATAGAGCATTGGCCCTGGAGTCAGGAGGAACTGAGTTCAAATCAGGCCTCAGACACTTAACACTTACTAGCCATGTGGTCTTGGGCAAATCACTTAACCCAATTGCCCTTCCAAAAAAGCAAAAACAAAAAATATGGTTGACTCAGAAAACACTGAAACTAAATAGTTAATTACAATATGTAGTTACTAAAAAAAAGTTAAACAACTCTACCATCTTATCTAATTTCTTACTTTGTTGAATGACTGCAATTGTAATTTAGACACAGCCTCATTTTCTCCTGTGCTTTTTCCACACATGCAGCAGAGTATTACATTTCTTTCTGGCAAATGTGAATGCTTCATCTCCTTGATTTTCCTTCCTAAATTCATAAATCATTTAAAATTGAGCAATCTCGTTACATTTTATGATTATCCTTAGTCTTTGATGGACTTTTAGCTAGAGATTTGCTCAATAAAGCAAACACAGTGTCATAAAAAATAATGACTTCATATTAACACAGACAACTCAAAAGTATACAGAATGTATTTGTGTAGCTGTAACTTCTTAAAATTGCAAATAAAATACCCAAATAATTATAATCTGATTTTTTTATGACCAACAACAAATTTACCAAGAGTAATATTTAATTTTAGTGTATATTATATCTGGATGTAGGAAAGTGTTAGAAGTGTTCACATACCAAATTTCATCTATGTACAAAACTCCTAGTGTGGAAATTCCCTCTATTTGGTGTCCATTGTCTATGACCTGTTATCTTAGACAGTTCCTTGGGTTCCTGAGAGTTTAAGTGGCCTCCTGTTTTTATACAGTTATATGTGTCAAAGACAGAACCCAAGGTTTCCTTACTTAAATTCCAGAATTCTCTCCTGTTGCTTCTCTGTTAAAACACACACACACACACATGTGTATGTATAAATGCATGTATATATGCAAAAGTGAAATATATATTTCTACACACATATATCCTCAAGTTATTCTTACTCAGATAAACACTGAATCAAATTTACAAGAAAGGAACTATTAATTTATCAAAGAGAGAACCAAATCCAAAACTAATATAGGTGTGAAGTAATCAAGTTACATTCCAAATGCTTTTTTGGTTTTTAATTCTTAAACTTTTAAAAGGAGTTCAGTCCTGGGCCATATTATACCATGCTTTGAAAAAACAAAACAAAACAGGAAACAGCTGTATGAGGAATTAATTTCGATAATGAACATTTCTGTTCAAAAGGAGATCAAGAACTTGCCTCACTGTTGTAATTAGGTGCTATGTAGAGGGCATCCAGGGGAGAGTAATCAGGATGGTGAAAGGACCATGCCATAAAATGATCTCTTGAAGGGATTGAGGATATTTGGCCTGGAGAAGAGAAGACTTGGTCAGGACATGGCAAAATGGGAGGAAGCATGGTACAGTAGAAAGAGTGTTCAATTTGGAATCAAAAGGCCAGGGTTCAATTTGAATCTCTGCTACACCCTCCCTGTGTGACCTCGGACAAATCACTTAACTCCTCTGAAATAAAGTTCTTAGCTGAGATAAATGAGATAATCACTTGATCAAATGAGTTCAAATGAAATTACGTTTGTAAAGCACATAACTTTGCTTGCATGTACAAAATTTGGTTTCTTCTATCTGTATCTGTAAAATGAGGTGATCAAACTAGATGGCCCTGGATCCTACCTAGCTTTGAATCTATGGTCCTATGGATTTTAAGGCATTTACAAAAGCTGTTGTGGATGAAGGAATAGACTTAGTCTGTTTGGCCACAGAAGGCGGAATTAGGAGCTGTTAGTAGAAGTTGCAAAGGGGTAGATGTCACTTGAATATAATAAAAAACTGCTGAATGATTATTGTTGCTCAGTACTTTAAGTCGTGTCTGACATGTCATGACCCCATTTAGGGTTTTCTTGGCAAAGATTCTGGAGTGGTTTGTCATTTCTTTCTTCAGCTCATTTTACAGATGAGGAAACTGAAGCAAACAGGCTCAAGTGACTTGTCCAGGGTCACACAGCTAGTAAGTGTCTGAGGATGGATTTGAACCCACAAAGAAGAGAACCAATGTTCTATCTACCAGGCCACCTAGCTGCCCCTTCCTAATGACTAGAACTGTCCAAAAGTGGCATGGATGGTGTCAGGAAGTAGTAAAATCCTCTTCATAAGAAGTCTTCAAGTGAAGTGTGGGTGAAATGATGAGCCCTATATATGTGGGATGAGATAGCCTCTGGTGTCCCATCTAACTGCAGTTCTCTGATTTGTCAGAACTAATTGTCAGAACCTATTAGTACACTCGTAATTATATTACCTCCAATATTTAAATGTTAAAATGCAACCCTACACTGAACTTTTAATTCTAATTCCAAGAATTAAAAAAATATATATTATAGCATAGTCAACAATTGAGAAATGTCTAAAAATAATAAAATAAATGTGGTACAAAGATGACCTAGATCATTGAATCCTACAATTTTAGAGTTGGAAAGGAACTCAACCCCTATCAAGGACATAAGTGAACAAAAATCACTACTCCAACATACCTAACATGTTCTCATCCAGCTTTTGCCTCCAGAACTCAAATGAGAGGGATCCACTACCCTCTGCACAACCTCCTCTATGTATGCATTCCAAATTGCCAAGAAGACTTTCCTTATGTCAAGCCTAAATGTATAACTTTCACTAATTGTTTCTATGCCTGCCCTTTGGTCCAAACAGAACAAGTCTTGTACTTCTTCCAAGTCACAGTTATTTTTCCTACTTGAAGACAACTGTCATAGTCTCCCTAAACTTCCTCTTGTATGGGCTAAACAACATTATTTGGTATAGTCTCAAAGCTCTTCACCATTCTGCTTGCCTTCCTTTGGAAATTCTCTCATTTACCAATATCCTTCTTAAATGATGGTGTCTAAAATTGAGCACAAAATTTCAGATTTGGTCTAACTAGAGAAAAATACAAAAAGACTAACACCACCACATTCCAAGGAGCTATGACTCTCAGTGTAGACCAAGATCACATCACCATGCTGTATTTCATTGTCATCGTGTTGATTCATATTGGACCTGAAATCCATTAAACTACCCAATTTCTTTTTTTCCAGACTATTTTCTGTTCTCCCCACCTTATATTTGTTAAGTCAATCTGAAGTCAATTAAAAGCAAAAATGTTTATTTATCCATATTGTTTCATTCTATTAGAATCTGTCCAGTTTCCTAGACTGCCAAGAGCTTTTTGAATCGACACTTGTCTAGTATATTAGTTATCTTTTCTAAACATGTATCACCTGTAAATTTGATAAGGATGAAATATGTTTCTTTTTCCAAGCCAATGACAAATCTTTTGAAGGTCATAGGGCCAAGCACAGATCCCTGGACCACTCATCATTCACCAAGCTTGTATCAATCACCTACTGTGTATCAGACAACGTGCTAGGGAATACAAAGACAAAATAAAAGCATTCTAGCCTTCAAGGATTTTACATCCTAGCTAGGGAAACAACATGCATTCATGCAAATAAACATGAAATAATCACAAAATAACTATAAGATTGAATATATAATAATTTTAGGATGGAGGAAGGTCTTGTCACACCAGGGCAAACATTCTTCTAAATTTCCATCAAACTACTAAGGATGATTTTTCCATTCCAGCCATTCAATCAGTTCCAAACCATTAATTGTGTTATTGCCTCACACACATCTCTCCATCTTTTCACAAGAATAGCATGAGAGACTTTATCACATTATTCGTTAGGGTCTGGTTAAACTATTTCTACAGAATTCCTCTAGCATATCAGTTTCATAATCCAGAAGAAAAATAAAGCCTGTCTGGCATGACCTAGTCTTTACAAAAAAAAATAGATCATTTTAAATATTTAGATTTTAAATTGCATAGCTCATCCCCACTTCCCCTTATCTTTTCCCTCCTTCTCCCAGAGAACTATCCTTTATTATGATGATTTTGGGGGAGAAACTGTAAATATGAAAAAAATAAGTAAAAATCAATCAACACACTGGGGAAAATAAACCCTGATGCTATATCCAATATCCCTCATCTTTGAAACCCCCACAACCTTCTCTTTACCTCTGAAAAGGAGTGTTTGATATGTCTTCTCCTATCTCATCTTCGGTACCAAACCTATTATTTATAATTTCAAAACATTTGTTTGTGACTCTTTTGTTTCTGTTCCTTTGATTTACATTGTTGTACGCATTATGTTTATTGTTTGCCTGGTTCCTTTTCCTTCATTGTACATGAGTTGACATCACCTATTCTTTTTTTCAAATTTCAATTTTTAATTTTTAAAATTCAAGTTTGTTTTATTTTTAGTAAGAACTCTTTCTCCTACCCCCCCCCCCACCTGCCATTGAGAAAACAAGAAAAAGAAAATCCATTACAAAAATGTATAGTAAAGCAAAGCAAATTCCTGCCTTGGCCATTTCCAAAAAATTTTTTTAAAATGTTCTATGACTCAACCTGCATTCTGAGATCATCATTCTTTTGCTAGGAGGTTGGTAGTGTGCTTTGTTATGAGTCTCTTTGAATTATGGTTGGTCATTGTGTTGATGAGAATTTCTAAGTATTTTAAAATTGTTTTCTCTTTACAGAGTTGTTATTAAATCTCCTCACTTCACCTTATATTAGTTCCTACAAGTCTTTCCAAGCTTCTCTGAAAACATCCTCTTTATCATTTCTTAAAAAACAATCATCTTCCATCCATCACATTCATATTCCATAGCTGTTTTAAGCCTTTCTCCAATTGATGGACATCCTTCAGTTTCCAATCCTTTGCATAACAAAAAATAATTGCTATAAATATCTTTGTGCATATTTTCCTTTTTCTTTTGTCTCTTTGGGGTATGTATCTGATGGTTGTTACACAAGGTTAAAAGGTATGCACAATTTAATAGCTTTTTGGGGGTGATTACAAATTGCTTTCAAGACTGGCTGAACTAGTTCCATGAATTATACTTGTTTTCCACAATGAACACTTATTTTTCTTTTTTGTCAACTTTGTCACACAATGGCTATGAATGATACGTCAGTTGTTTTAATATAAATTTCTTTCATTATTATTGATTTATAGCATTCTTTTTCACATGACTATTGAAAGCTTGGTTTTATTCCTCTGAAAACCACTATTCATATCATTTGATGATTCTCTTATTGGAGAATGGTTCTTATTCTTATACATTTTAATCAGTTCCTTATATCTCAGAAACTAGACCTTTATCAAAGAACCTTGTATCAAAGATCTCCCCTGTACCACACCCCATTTACCCATTTCTCTTCTAATTTTAGCTGCATTGGTTTTGTTAATTAAAAAAAAAATCTTGTTATTCATATTTTGTGAGTGGAGAAAATGAGGCAGTGTGGCATAGTGGAAATGGCACTAAATTTGGAGTCAGAAGACTTGGTTTCAAATTTCAACTCTCATATTTCCTGTATCTCCCAGCTCTAACATTTTATGAACCTTTGATACTTTTATCTACTGTTTCTTTTACAAACTTCTTTATTAAACTTAACAACCAGCCTGTCCTAACCAAAATCTTCATATATATGAATGGTCCTGCTAAGGGTATTGATATTTGGCACGACTAGTACATAGTAAGAATAATTTCTCAAATTTACATAGATCTTTTACAAAACACTTTACATATATCATCTCATTTGCTCCTCAAAACAATCCTGTGAGATGTGTACTACCAGTATTTCCATTTAAATTGCAACTAACAAGTGAATGAATTGCCTATAGATACCCATTTATAAAATGTTTGAGGTAGAATTTGAACTTTTTTGTTGTTGTTTAGTCATTTCAATAGTGTCTGACTTCATGACCCTATTTGGGGTTTTCTTGGTAAAGATATTAGAGTGGTTTGCCGTTTCCTTCTCCAACTCATTTTACAGATGAGAAAACTGAAGCAAAAAGGGTTAAGTGACTTGCTCAGGGTCACATAGCTAGTAAGTGTCTGAGGCCAGGTTTGAAGTCAGGAAGAGGAGTGTTCCTGACTTCAGGCTCATCACTCTATCCATTGTGCCACATAGCTTTCCTAAGCAATTTGAACTCACCACTTCCTGATTCTAAATCCAGCTCTCTACGCAGTATGCAACTTTTAGGCAACTATACTCAACTATTGTTAAAATGTTACAAGACATCCTTTTATCACATTTCCTTGTCTAACTACAGTGTTGGTGTACTGTTAATATCACTTTAATCTTTAATTTGCAACCTATTCAGAAGATAAGAATTACACGTTCTGGCTTGACTTTCCTCTTGAATTTCTAACCAGTTCTTGTGTAATCTAATTTCAACATAAAATGCATAGGTTTGTGCTGTACAGTGCTAAAAGAGCGCACTTTAAGTGGAAAAGGTAATCTCAATGTTGAAATGGCATTCTGAGCATTCATTTTATGTATTCTTGGTTATTCAGTGCACGTTTTTGCTGTCTCCACTATATAAACAGTCCAAACAGCCCAATGGTCTGTGATTAGAAATTATTCTGAAGAAAACTCTCCACAAACTCACAGAGAATTGTTAGAAAGCAGGTCACATCAGGCAAAGCTCTTACTACTAAGGAATGAATCTTCACAAAGTTATAGATTTGGACATTGTGACAGACTCAGAAGGCTCATTAAGTACGGAGTTTAGTATTCTGTTTTGCAATATAACAAAATAGTTTTTAAAATATTTTGACAAAACATTTGGTCTGTATCAAAAACATAAATGTAGGAGATTTTAATCTAAGTACAACAGTGGCCTGAAACATAGTTGGAGGAGAAAAGCAAGGGCTTTGGGGTGGGGGTAGGGATTGGTTATTGTCCTTCATTCTTGAAGTGGACCAAAATGACATCAATATGCTACATTCAAGTTTCAATGTGTCTGACTGTGGCTGATCAGACTAATACAAACTCAAAATAGCCAATTGGGCACAAATAGTTTGTATGAATATTTGGGTTGGATACTCCAAATTTGCACATCCTGCATTTCCCTTGAGCTGTCTCAATTCTGCTTTTCTCATAGAGCACAGTGTCTTTTCTGATGTGGGCACACCATGCTGAACAGGCCTGTGCCAGTGTCTCCTATGTCATACAATTGATTCCAAAGTTCTTAAGACAGTGTGTTTCCTTATATTGCTTCTTCTAACCACTACATGAGCACCTGCCCTGTGAGTTCTCCATAAAATAGTCTTTTTGGCAAGAGAACATTTTGCATTCGAATAATATGGCTAGCCCATTGAAATTGCACTCTCTGAAGTAGAGTTTGAATGCTTGGCCTTTTAGTTCGAATAAGGACCCCAGTGTCTGGTATCTTTATCTTTCCAGGTAATCTTCAGAATCTTCCTGAGACAATTCAAATGGAAGTGATTCAGTTTCCTAGCATGGTGCTGGTATATTGTCCAGGTTTTACATAGCATACCATCATACAACAATGAGGTCAGCAGTATGGCTCTGCAGACCTTCAGTTTAGTAGTCAGTCTAATATCTCTTCTCTCCCATACTTGCCTTCAGAACCTCCCAAACATTGAGCTAGCTCTGGCAATGTATGTGTCAACATTATTATCAATGTGTACATCCCTGGAAAGTATACTACCAAGGTAAGTAAACTTATCCACAGCATTCAAAACTTCTCAAAAAGAGTCATTGATTATCAGGGTTGGAAGGGGCAGAAATATGAATCCCCTCAATGATGTCCTGGACAAGTATTCATCCAACTTTCACTTTAAGCCCTCTATTCCTGAGGCGAATCATCCCTGAATTACTCTAATTGTTAGAGAATATTCCCTTAAATTGGTTGGCAAATATGCTTCTCTGAAGTTTTGACCCATTGTTCTTGGTTCTACATTCTATGGCCAAGTAAATGAAGTCTTATCCTTCCTTAATATGACAGCCCTTCAAACACCTGCAGACAAGCTATCATGTCCTATCAATCACCCCAAATCTTTTCTTCTTCACCCTAAATATATACACAGTACATTCAACCAATCTATATATGGTATCATCTCAAAGTCCTTTAACTTCTAGATGCCTTCATATAGAAGCTCTCTAGTTTGTCTATGTGTTCCTAAAACAAGTCTCCCATGAGAGCAAAGCTCAATGAAAATGTTGTTGTTGTTCATACCCAACTTTCCATAACCCCATTTGGGGTTTTCTTGGCAAAGATATTGGAGTGATTTGCCATTTCCTTCTCCACCTCATTTTACAGATGATACTGAGGCAAACAGGGTTAAGATCAGAACACTTTGAGAATGACTTCTTTGAATTACCTTCAGAATCAGTTTGTCACCCATACAAAAAACTATATAAGTACTTTCTAGTCTTCGAACAATGTTCTACTTTAATGTTTTACTGGTATGTGATAGTAATCTTGCATTGTACAAGCCTATGTCAAGAAAATGAAAGATCTGGCATCTTCCAATTTCAGAAACATCTGAGCATTGGACTGGCATGTGCTTCTTTTAGGATCAGCCCAGTGAAATACAGAGAGGCTCATTATTACCATCTTGGAGACCAGGTGATGAAGCTTTCAGCCACAGGGATTCATGATCCTATTAAACCGTAGGAAAATTTTGAGTTTTCTCAATAGAGATCCAATGAAATCACACATTCTTGAAGTACTGAACTAAATATATTACAGTTAAGCTTCAGCTTGAACAACATTACTCATCTTGATCTTATTCAACAAATTTGAATATATTATCTCAAATTATATAACATATATGAAGAGCTTTGTAAACCTAAAAGTGCTTTATAAAAGCTAGCTGCTACTGCTGCTGGTAACTTCATTTTACAGATGAGGATACTGAGGGAGAGATTCAAATGTCTGAGGGAGGATTTTACCTCAGGTCTTCTTGACTCCAACTCCAATACTCTGCCCAAAAGAATTTGGAATTTGAAAAGACTTTTGAAATCTAACCCAAAACTTTCCTTTTATAGACGAAGAAATCTAGACTTAGAAATGTCATTGACTTGTGCATTGTCACATAGGTTGCGAATAGAATTTAAACCCAGGTCAGAGGATGTCAAATCCAGTCCTCTCTACAACACATCCATTTGAATGATATTTTTTTTCTTTTTCAAAACCAGAACGACATTGTTTTTATTGTCTATTATGCTACCCAATGTCCTGTAACTGTCCTGTAACCTTAGGACTTCATTTCCCACAGTGCTTAGTTTTAAGATAATGAATGTCAGGAGAGATTTACTTAGATTTGAATCTCACAATGCTTATGTTAGCCAAAGGGTGGTGACATCCACATACAAGAATTCTGGTGAGCCTTTCCCTTGGCTGGCCGTGCGGAGCCTGCACGATGCCCAGAGTCACGGTGAAGGACGTGAACCAGCAGGAGTTTGTGCGGGCCCTGGACGCCTTCCTGAAAAAGTCAGGGAAACTGAAAGTCCCCATATGGGTGGACACGGTCAAGCTGGCCAAGCATAAGGAGCTGGCGCCCTATGATGAGAACTGGTTCTACACATGGGAGGCCTCCACCGCCAGGCACCTGTACCCCAGCGGCGACGCCAGCGTGGGCTCCATGACCAAGATCTATGAGGGGCAACAGCGCAACGGGGTCATGCCCAGCCACTTCAGCCGGGTCTCCAAGAGTGTGGCCCGGAGGGTCCTGTAGGCGCTGGAGGGGCTCAAGATAATGGAGAAGGACCAGGACGGCGGCCAGAAACTGACACCTCAGGGACAGAGAGACCTGGACAGAATTGTCGGACAGGTGGCAGCTGCCAACAAGAAACATTAGGACAAATCACACCAGATGCATTAATAAATTGCATTGTTCTTAAATAAAAAAAAGAAATTTGGTAAGATGTGAGTTTATAAGGTGGGGAATTTAGGACTAAAGCCAGAGAGGTGGGGAGTGGAACGGTATAGGATTTGGTATGCAAGATTGATACAGAATAGGCAAGGCAAGGGAATTGAAGTTGGAGGAGGCAGAAAAGGTCCACATGGAATAGAATAGCTATAGCATTTCAGAAATTGAAGCTGGACCATAATGACTTCAGAGGTGAGGGAAGACTTTCAGGCATTCTCCAACCTCCCTCAAAAGACTCCACAGAAATAAATGCTAAGAGGGAGATTGTACTACATTTAAAACCTTTTCCCCTGAGGCTATGAGTTCTGAAGTTACTGTTTCTTTCCACTATATTAAGGTATCAGAGAGATTTGTCCTCTTGCCATGCTGGGAAAAATCAATGTGATTAAAGTGGGGGAAGGGAAGGAATTCAATTATAATTTCCCTGAAGGTATAGGAGATTGCTTTCATTTGTGTATGGGTGTTCTAGCTACTAATTCCCTTCCTTTTTATGTATATAATGTTATATCTTAATTAAGTGCTTTTACTACTGGATATATGTCTCTCTTATATATTCTGGAAATGGGCAAAGATGTCTATGAGGGCTTGGGCTGTGAGTTGCACAGTTGATTACCTAAAACAAACTACTCCAAAGTTGAATGGCTGGCAAGGGATATTACAGGGAGGTTTAATATGATTAATTCTTCCTTGAATTTGCAACCAGTAAAAAGGTGATTTCTCCAAAGTTGTATACTTTCCTTTACCTTATAGAACAATAAAAATTACATATCATACAATAACTCATCTCCTTTTTTTTCTTTAGTTGACAAGAAATTTAGAGCTAAAGTAAATATTCAATGACAGAAATTAATGGATTCCATGTGCAGAGTAACATCTATCTCTCCATCTTCTGAGGTCTCTGCATAGGCTAACATGGGCTATAAAATGTCTAGCATCTGTGTTTTTAATGGTTAAAATTTATTTTCTGCCTGCTCTCTGCACCACTCCCACACATTGATTCTCTAATTAAATTCCACATGTGTTTCAGGTTTGAGAGGTTTTGGAGAAGGGAACAAAGAATACCAACTTTGTCTCAGCTCCACCCATGGCGCAAACCCCTTTTGACTCCTCATCCTAAATAAAATCTCTAATCAACTCTTTCTTCCTTCCTTCCTTCCTTCCTTCCTTCCTTCCTTCCTTCCTTCCTTCCTTCCTTCCTTCCTTCCTTCCTTCCTTCCTTCCTTCCTTCCTTCCTTCCTTCCTCTCTCCCTTCCTTTCTTCCTTCCTCCCTAGCTCCCTCCTTTGCTCCCTTCCTCCCTCCCTTCCCTCCTCCCTCCCTTCCTTCCTCCCTTCCTCCCTCCCTTCCTCCCTCCCTTCCTCCTTTGCTCCCTTCCTCCCTCCCTTCCCTCCTCCCTTCCTTGCTTCCTTCTTTCCTTCCTCCCGTCCTTCCTTCCTTGCTTCTGTATCCCAAAGATTTGTAATGAATACTAGTTATAGCTGCAAGTTCTCTTTAGCCCCACCACACCACATACTTAGTGAATATGCATCTCTTTTTACAGCTGTGGCTCTTCTATTTCAACACTTGAAATGTTTCCAGTGATAAGAATGGAAAGTCCCAAGCTAGCATTTTTATGATTTTCTATATCTCCTTCTTAGATCAAAAATAAAAATTCCATGACTTAGTTGTGAAGCATAAAATGTTTAAGCTTTCTATGACCTTTCCCATCTTAGCTGGGTTGACTGGTCCAACCCTAAAATCATCCCTTTTTTCCCTAGCAGTTTAACAGGTTCTTCTTGATTTAAACATGTCAACTCTTCAAAAGTTTGCACTGTGAAACATACTCTGTCTGTGTAAATAGTCTCCAGAGGAATATACAAATAGTCTCTATGTGAATCACACAACTCTAGTGACTAATTAAGTCACTAAAGTTTGAACCAAGACAATTACTTTAACAACTTCCACATTTTACAGGTGAAGGAAGTGAACCATAGAGAAAGAAAGTTTCTTGTCCAAGGTTTCAAAGGTGGTAAGGAGCAGACCTGGGATAACTGGAAAGAATGCAACTAACATGAAATGGTAAAGATATTGCCACATTTTTATGTTCTTCTATTTTTTTTTTTTTGGCTTTTTGGAGAGCAGTTGGGGTTACGTGACTTGTCCAAGGTCACATGGCTAGTTAAGTGTCTGAGGTAGGATTTGAGCTCAGGTCCTTCTGACTCCATGGCCAGTGCTCTATTCACTGTGCTACCTAGCTGCCCCGTTGTTCTATTTTTATTGGTAATGGAAAGAATCAAATCATTTGTACTTCACCATCTGAGTCCTTGGCTTATTGTGTGAGGAGATGTCCATGGCAGTAAGAACATAGTCAGGAAGTGTGATCAAATTTGTCCTAATGCATACAAAAGTCCTGAAGGCAACACAACATAAAAGATATTTAGGGGTCAATTTTCATGAGATTTCTAAGCAGGAACATTTCAACAGAATGAAAAAGATCACAAATGGTGCTGTTATCTATCAAAAGGCAACCAAGAATACATAAATGAATTCTCTCCCACAAGTCTACTTCTTCATCCCTTTGAGAGTGGTTCATGCATTCAGATTATTAATATCCTTGATGAAAACATGGGAAGAGAACAACTAAGCTTTTGCAAATTATTTTCTTTACACAGACCACATCTTCATAGTCACATCAGGAACTAAGAAACAGAGAAAAAGAGAATCTATTGTGTTCCAGGTATGTTGCGACAATGCAAATTTATTTTAAAAATTGTAAAATGTCTCTTAATTACATATGTTAATGTAACACAAGATTCTATGATGTGTGCCTCAGACAGCTTTTAAAAATAGTACATCAAATATCACTTTTAAACAAGAAGATGTTCACTAACCAAAGGTGTTCACCACTGTCCTGTGGGATATTAGTCTCAAAGTCCAAAAAGGGTTTGTCTCTTTTGATGGAAAGATTTTTTCCCAGCTATTCCTATATCAGAACAATATGTCAGTAGCATTGAATTCTGGAACACAATGGAGTCTTTTCAGCAAGACTCATGGTTACACAGAAGAGATCAGTCCATCTGTGCTAGAAAAGCAAAAGGGATGAAGAATTTCTATCAGCCTGATTGTCATGGCCAAATGAGCACTGCACTCAATGAGTAATGAAATCACAGAATTTCAGAGTAGTAAAGGACTTCAGTGTCTGTCTAGTGCAATTCATACCGGAAAGAATCCTATCCACAACATAGCTGACATGCGGTCATTCAGTCTGTTTGAAGACCTCTGATACCCTGGAGCCCATTACCTCCCAAAGCAGCCCATTCTATTTTGACTGTTTTTGTTCACTTGTTTCCAATACTTTATGACCCTGTTTGAGTTTTTCTTGAGAAAAATACTGAAGTGGTTTGCCATTTCCTTCTCCATTCCATTTTATAGATGAGGAAACTGAGACAGAGTTAAGTGAATTGTCCAGGGCCACATAGCTAGTAAGTATCTTAAGGCAGATTTGAACTCAGGAAGATGTCTTCCTGACTAGGTCTGGCACTCTATCCACTTCACTACCTAGCTACTTCTGTTTCACTTTTAGATCACCTTAATTCTTAGATAAACAAAGCATTTGTTAAGCACTTGCTATATCTCAGGAACTTTTCTAAGTGCTACAAATATAAGCGAGAAGATATTCCTTCTTCCTTAAGGAGCTTATATTCCAATGTAGAGGGAGCTGAAAAATCTGAGTAAAAGGAAAATGGGTAGAAACAGTCAGGGGCTGATCTGGCCAGAATGGGAGCTTCCTCAGATAGAGGGGCTAGGGAAGAACTCATCAATAATAACAGCAGGCCAGAGAGGTAAAACCATTGCCAGAGTGAGACAGCCACTGGATTGACCATGAAGAGGTAGTCTGTGGAGTTACAAACTGAGCCAGACTCAAAAGCATTAGGAAGATTTTCCTGACACCAGGTCTAATTTTGCCTCTGTACAACTTCTATCCATTGCACCTGCTCTTGTCTTCTGGGGCCAAATAGAACAAATCTAATATTTCTTCCATATGACAATGCATTAAATACATGGTTACAGTTATCATAGACCCCTCCCCCACCTGGGACTGAATCTTCTTTTGTCCAAGGAAATATGCCCAGTTTCTTTTACTGATATTTCTGTGACATAGATCCAATGCCCTTCAACATTCCGGTTGCTCTCGTCCGGACATTCTCCAACTTATCAATATCTGTCTTAACTTTTGGCACCCCAAATGACCACAACATTCCAGATGTAGTCTGACCAGAGTACAGTAGGGCTATCACCTCCTTATTTCTAGGGACTAATTCTCTCTTCCCAGCTATCAGCTCTAAACCATATCACTTTGAAACCAGTCATCATCCATACCTTCTCCTCACTGGAACCTTGGATTCCATCCTTGGGAACCACCATAGGCTCTGATACATCTATCAGATATACCTTTCCCTTTATCTTTCCTGGAATTAGGTCTATAATTCATTTCCTGGTCAAACCATGATATCTATTCCCTCTGAGTTTCCAGTTCTCCTTTATGTGCTGTGATTAGAATGTATGCTCCTTAAGGTTAGGGATTATCTGGCTTGCTTAGTACTTAGCACTTAGCACAGCATCTGACACATATGAAGTGCTTAATAATTTTTTTTCTTTTTCTTAATTCCTTCCTTCCTTCCTTCCTTCCTTCCTTCCTTCCTTCCTTCCTTCCTTCTTTCTTTCCTTCCTTCTTTCCTTCCTTCCTTTCTGTCTATAGCCTAAGTATGGCACTAGGTTTTTTTCTCTCTGATCAACCAAATTCTTTTGCTGCTTGTTGTCCATTAAAAACAGGCCTTTTTCAGAAAAATAATGCTATTACTCCCTCAACTTGTATTTGTCTATCACTCAAATATTTTAGAAACTTTCTATAAATAACAATGAGCTAGATCCAGAATTGAACAGGAGATTGGACTATATTAAGGTTAGAAAATTATAGTATTTTCAATGATCTTAAGCCATGGGGCCTGCAAAAGTTTTTCTTTGATATAAATCTACTCTTACCAATGTGGTTTAGCTGCAAATAATGGAATACCTTGATCAAATTCAAATACTCAAATGCATCTGTGATCTTATCAGTTTAGATATTCCTTCCATTTATGTTGATGATGCAAGATCATTTGTTTGTTCATGTTCTGTGACCCAGAAAATTTTCCAAATAGTTTTCCAAAGAGGTTCTACAGAGCACATTCATGATCCTCATTTTCCCTGCATATCAGAAGAAGGGGAGCACTCAGCATGTCCACCCATTATCCCTTACCTTTGCTAGGTGACTAGCTCATGTTCATTTTTGATCATGTATTTCCTTAAGACTTTCTTGACTCCAGTTTTCCTTAGAAGTGTGTTTAATGTTGACTACTGTGTCTTGTGTACCTAATCTTTTCCACTGATCTACCTCTCTATTTCTTAGCCAAAACCAAGTGGTTTTGATGATTGCTGCTTATATACAATTGAAGATGTGATATGGTTAACCACTTTCCCTAGCTCTTCTTTTCATTAATTCCCTTAATATTCTGAAATTAAATCTTTTAAGATAGCCCTTTGTTGTACTGAATCAAATGCTCAACAAGCAGTAATGACAACGGGCTTATATTCTTTTTTTGGAAGGGGGGAAGGCAAGGCAATTGGGGCTATGACTTGCCCAATGTCACACAGCTAGTAGGTATCAAGAGTCTGAGGCTGGATTTGAACTGAGGTCCTCCTGACTTCAGGGCCCGTGCTCTATTCACTGTGCCACCTAGATGCCCCTATTCACATCTTTCAGTCAATTTTGTGATGGCTAAGATGTGACCTACTGTAGAATATGAATTGTCTACTGATTCTCTTCTAATACCTCATTAAGGTTATCCTCAATGTGGA
The DNA here is from genome assembly GCA_011680675.1 of Gymnobelideus leadbeateri. Classification (NCBI taxonomy): domain Eukaryota; kingdom Metazoa; phylum Chordata; class Mammalia; order Diprotodontia; family Petauridae; genus Gymnobelideus; species Gymnobelideus leadbeateri. Next base: position 807,926 of record WOXC01005881.1, on the reverse strand, counting down.
ATATGTTAGTTCATGAGAATTAAGATCTCAAAAACAATCAAAATAGAATATAATCTAAAAGACAAGGCTGGTATGCTAATGATTTGCACATGAGAATGTTGCAAAAGATATCCATTAAAGGTGATGAATTTGTTATGAAGCAAGAGTAAGGAATAACAAAGAGACCAAGTCTTGCATGGTTAGCCATGAAATATTAAAAGAACCAAAGAAAGATTTCCAATATTTGGTTAGATGACTTATGGAGACATTATGGAGTAGTCTATACAAGAATCATTTAGGATGGGAAGACATATTAGGATTACAAATTATACCTGACCATTAACATCTCTAAGGATAAACATGTCTGGCCATGTGTTTTTCCCCCAACTAGACGTAAGTTCTTAGACGGCAAGAACTATATCTTATCTAAACTTATCTCCTAGAATACCTAGTACATTGATCCAGACATGCTAAGCACTTAATAAATATTTGTTGAATTGAATTATCCTGAATTGAATTTAAAGGGAAAAGGCTAGTTGAGGAGATAATACAATACCACAGCAAAATAGCTATGGCCAAAATAGAGTACCTTCAAGTTTAGGGGTGGAAGTTGGTGGGGAGGGAAGGAAAATGGTGGAAGAGACCTGGAGATGAGTTCTCCTGGAAGAATAACCAACACTGAGGAAAATCTACTTAATTTCCTAACATGATCAGTAGAATTCAGGCATGACCAAACTTACTGGCATGTATTCACCTGTTTCCATTCCCACAGCATCAGTGATTGATGTGATAGAATGAATACTTCCTGAGTTCCAGCCTACTGTTGCACAATGCCTTGAACCCACATCCTTGACTCATCTTAGCTTCTTACCCTCTCCCATACTACTGTGGTTACCTTCAATCTGACAATCTACTTGACACTTATCCCCTAAATGACAGCTTTAGAAAAAGCATTTTAAAGTGTATGCATTCTCCCTCATCTAGACTAGCAAATACTACATTTTCCAAACAAAGCATAAAGGGAGAATCACCACTTGTTTCATGGAATTCCAGTTAAATTTGTCACTTGACAAGTCTCAACACTCACCACTCCACTCAAATTTCCATGCGGGATCATCATTGCAGAGATGTTATCATTCAACCTTAGTAGTCACAGTACATAAAAATCCAAATCTTGGGGTGGCTAGGTGGCGCAGTCAGTAGACAGTCGGCCCTGGAGTCAGAAGGACCTGAGTTCGGATCCGACCTCAGACACTTAACCCACAAACAAAAACCTAGCCATTTGACATTGGGCAAATTACTTAACCCCAATTGCCCTCAAAAAAGCAAAAAAAAAAAAAAATCCAAATCTTACCCATTAAAGGAAGTCCCTACCTTTAGTTACTAAGATATGACCCCTACCATTTAGTTGAAAAAACATAAATGCTTTTACTGACTGCTTATAGAACAAACAAAAGCAAAACCCCAGGGTGTGTTTATTAAATATTTTTAAATAATAGGAGAGTCCTAATATTTTTCATCCATATAGAATTTAATGAATCTACAACAGTGCCTGGCACTGATTCAGGTGCTATTCAACTTATACCATTATTTAATTCAACTTTACCCTTTTAATCAGAATAGTCTAACAAACAGCAAATTTTCCAGTTTCCTGAGACAACTATCAAATTAAAACACCGAAACAACAAATGACTTTTAGTCTTTCAAAATTAAGAGTTAGAAACCATATAAAAAGAAAACCAGTTGTACTTTATGGACACAGTTTTGTAGCACATCACAAGAGTACTGGTGGATAACATAATGACCAATTTTATGTCCCTGAACTAAAATTTCATAATGAGTCTGCTTACTATACTTAGGAAACTGAAAAATAAACATTTATAGCCCAATGTCAAGGGATAATTGGTGAGTATTTTGATCATAGGAAAAATAAAGGATACAGTTAATAAGAACTATCTGCCTTTTAACTCCAGCTTACTCCATTATCTTTTCTTTTTCCTTATTTTTAGAACACAGGATGCCAAGTATCACAGAATCACAAAATATGAGAGTTGGAAGGGATATCAGTGATTTTTTAAGCTTACAAGATTCTAGCAGGAGCAATCAGCTGAAGAGAAGGCTTTAGTTATTACACTGAACTGAGACTACTGATCAGAGAAAATTTTTGCTTTGCAGATTGGCTGGAGAAAAAGAAAGGAGACAGTTTCTCAGAGAAAAGCCTTATCTGTCAAATATATAGAGAAGTGAGTCAAATTTATAAGAATATGAGTCATTCCCCAATTGATAAATGATTGAAGGTCATGAACAAGCAGTTTTTGGGAAAAGAAACCAAAGCTATATATAGTCATATGAAAAATGCTATAAATCATTATTGATGAGAGAAACACATTAAAACAATTTTGAGGCACCGACTCATACCTGACAGTTTGGTTAAAATAATAGAAGGGGAACAAGACAAATGTTGGATGGGATATGCAAAAACTGGGACACTAATACACTTTGGTGGAACTATAAACTGATCCAATCATTTTGGAGAGCAATCTGGAATTATACCCCAAAAGTTATGAAACTGTGTATAACCTCTGACCCAGCAATACCACTTTTAGGTCTGTTTGCCAACATAATCAGGGAAAAGAGAAAAAGGAAAAGAACCTTTATGTTCTAAAAATTTATACCAGCTCTTTTTAAAATTTTTTAATACCAGCTCTTTTTGTGGTGGCAAAGAAGTGGAAATTGTAGGAATGCCTTCAGTTGGGGAATGGCTGAACAAACTTGTGGTATATGGTTGTGATGGAATATTACAGTGCTATAAGAAATGATGAGCATGTTGATATTAGAAAAACCTACAAAGACTTGCATGAAATAATAAAGAGTGAAATGAACAGAATTAAGAGAACACTGTGTGTAGTAATAGCAATATTGATTGAAGAATAACTGTGAATTACTAAGCTATCCTAAGTAATAGGAATATTCAAATAAACTAGTGTAAGGTTGATTTTAGTGTGTGTAAAGTGGATTTTTGTTATTATTTCTTACATTCAGTTTTCCAGGATCCATAGTTATAATACTCTCTTATTCCCAAGTATTAGATATGAGTTCCCACAGCTATGGTTCAAACATCTCCACCACACTTTCACAGTTTTATATAAGGATAAATAATATAAATATCCACTGTGACTACACAGTGAGATACAGGGATGAGATGTTGTAAACGTGTGGAGCTATTGCTGGCAATATAACTTATTTTTCTGTTGCCCCTATAAAACAGGTGGTCATTGGTCAGTGGATGGGGAGACTTGGGGGAACCTTAGGATTGAATGATTGAATGCTGTGTGTGCCTCAACTGGCCCCCATTGAGGGCTGAGGGGATTTAGGGAATGCACAAGTTGTACCCGTTTCGATTGACCCCATCAAGACATAGGGGTAGTTGTGCCTCCCCCCTTCTTGCTGGCCCTTGCAAGAAGGGTGATTAGGAATGCTGTAGGAGTTTGTCCTCCCATTATCAGCAATCTTTTCCTGAGAAAACTAGACTAGAATAAAGTAAGATTATTAACCTCTTCTTAATGTCTTTCCTATCTGACCAGATCAAGAGTGAACTTGTGCTAGCAGTCCTGTGTGCTGTGTTCAATTTTCTTACAACTACAAAAGCCTATGAAGGAAGATGATATCCACCTCCAGAGGAAGAATTGATATATGAATGTATGTATTGTATGACTTCACACACACATATGTGTGTGTGTTTCTGTGTCAAATGTTAGCTTTCTGTAGTGCAGAGTTGGGAAGCAGGACAGGAAGCAAGACAGGACAGGACAGCTTGGAACTCAAAATGTAACAATAAAATAAATATTAAAAAAAGAAGTGAAAAAGATTGTGTTCAATTAACCAACTAGTTTAGTGTGTGTGGGCAGGCTTTAGGAAGAAAATACAAGAACACTTTTGGTAACTGAATTATATCGACTGTTTTCATTAAACAAATAAACTTAATAATTGCTTAAAAAAGAGTTAATGGCACCTAACTAATTTTTCTATAGATAGGAAACAAGAATGATTAGTTGGGGAGATTATCACTCCAAAACAAGGTTACGTCTAGGAGCAACTTATGGTGGTAGACTCTCTGGGAAACTATTTCTCCTAATGTGAGAGTGAACTGGGTTAAGCAAGGTAGGGGTGAAGTGGAGGAGGGGAAGGGGAGGGGGGGGAGAAATGGGGAGAGTGATAGACAGAGGGTAGCCCATATTCCACACCAGGGGTTAGCCCATAGGTATCTATACCAGCCAGGCTACATATGGGTTATAATACCAAAACTCAATAATGGCAGGAAGACAGCTATTCAGCAGCCACAGCATTCTAAGAGGATTGTGGTAAAGATCCCCTTATCTCTCTTCTAACTAGGACACTTTTTGAGGAGATAGAAGCAACAAATATCCTGGCTCCTCTCCTCACTCTCTGATTGTTCCACCTCTTCCTTGCCAGCAGCTTTCTCACCTTGGAAATGCATTTTATAAGTTTTAAAAAGTGTTTTTTTCTGCTGATGTTTTGAACTACCAAACTTTTCATCTCTCAAAGATACATTATCCTACATCATCTACAAGGCAATCTAAACCTTTTTATTGAAGCAAAAATTCATTTTCTACCATGTTTGACAATTAAGCTCATATACCACAGAAAGCTGATTTCTTTTATAAATAGATTTTTAGTAGTTTTTATTAAAATTGAGATATTTTCTGCCCCTCTTTAACCTCTAAATTATTCACCTGTTAGCTATTATTATTAACCCAGACTTTAAACTTAGATCTTTCTTATTTCAAATTAAGTACTCTAGCCCCCTATCAACTTGTGAAGGCACTCAAATTGAAATCAGAAACATCTGGGCTTAAATTCCAGATTAACAATAATGATACCTAGCATTTATACAGTTTAGAAGTTGCTCTATACATGTTATTTCAAATGATCCTTACAACTTTGTGAAGCAGGTGCTAATCACATTTTAACGATGAGTGATTTGATATTAAATTGGTTTGCTGGCAGATGATTGGATGCCAAAGAGGCTTAATTAATGAGGAGCTAGCTGACCTTGTCTAAAGTGGCCAGAGAAATTCAGCTTGAACAGGAACTGTTAGACAAAAGTATAGCACAATATCGCTTCAATGACAGAGTGAAAAGAGGAGAGGAAAGGAGAGGGGGAGAAGAAGGGCAAAGGAGGAGGAGAGAAAAAGGAGTAAGAGAGACAGAGAGGGGAGAGAGAAAGAGAGAGAGAGAGAGAGAGAGAGAGAGAGAGAGAGAGAGAGAGAGAGAGAGAGAGAGAGAGAGAGAGATTGTCAGTGGCTTTTGAATTATGTTGGCTCAGATCCTTGAACTGTTTTTAAGGAGGTGATAACTCACCCAAAACTTCCAAATACAACCACTGAAATACTTTCTATTTCCACCCCCTTCACAACACATATGTGTTTTAGCACCATAAACAAAGGGCCTGACACTGACAATGACAAAGTCACTTAGAAAGGAAACATGGTAAAATGGATATTGTTGGCCTAGAAATCAGAAGAATCTAGGTTCAGATCCTGCTTCTGACGTTTACTGTGTGTCCACAATGTCCATATGCCTCCCCGAGCCTTCATTTCCTTATTTGTAAAATTAGGATAATAATACTTTATAGTAACTATCTCCCAGGATTCATGTTGATTCAAGAAATGGCATGCTTTGGGGCATTTTACCATCTCAACAACTTGAAACCATTTTTAAGCCCCAGGAGGTTTGGTACAGCTCAGAGATGTTGTAATTCACCTATCCCCACTGCAGAGTTGTGGAATTAATGGAATATAAAAATTTTTACATTAGAAAAACCCCCAGAGGACATCTAATCCAACCACAGTAGAAAAAATTATCTTCTCTACAATATACCCAAAAGAAATTAACCAGTTTTTGCTGAAAGACTTAAGGCTACAGAGAAATCAGCGCAGTCCATTCTACTTTTGAATAGTTTAAATTGTTCAGAAGTTGTTTTCTTTTTTATTTCCCCTGACATCAAGGCTAAATTTTCTTCTTTGAAACTTTTACCCATTACCCCCAGTCCATAGAATAACCATGCAAATGCTACATAACAGCTATCATGCCACCCTCCCTCCCCCAAGTCTCTTCTCCAGGTAAAACATTACCAGTTCTTCAAACTGATCCTCTTGTGTTATGAAGGTTAGGCTCTGCATCATCCCAGCTACTTTAGTATCAGGATATTCTAAAGTTTCACAAAGTCTTTTCTAAGAAAGTGCCCAGAAACAAATACAGTGCTCCAGATATAGACCAAGTCAGAGTCCATTAGGGCTATAACTTCTTACTCCTAATCTCTCTCTCTCTCCCTCTCTTTGTTTTTGGAGGGGGGAAGGTAGGGCAATTGGGGTTAAGTGACGTGCCCAAGGTCACACAGCTAGTTTTTTGTGTTAAGTGTCTGAGGCCAGATTTGAACTCAGGTCCTCCTGACTCCAGGGCCGGTGCTCTATTCACTGCACCACCTAGCCACCCCTCAATATCTCTTAAAACATCTTAAGATCATACTAATTTTGTTTTTCCTCATAGCATACTTCTCATTCAGACAAACTGTGTAGTCCAAGAAAACTTCCAAATCTTTTCCAGACGAATTGCTTTCTAGCTTTTCCTCATCTTGCCTTTAAGAAGTTGATTTTTTGAAACCTAATATAGCACATTATATTTATCCTTATTGTATGTCACCTTATCAGATTTTATCATGTGTTCTAGCCTCTCAGCGTATTTTTGCATCCTGACTCAGTCATTCAGTGTATTAGCTAAACTTCCAGCTTGGTATCATCAATCAACTTGATAAGCATTCCATCTTTACCTTAATCCAAGTAATTTATAAAATGCCATGCACTAGTTATAAGGAACTGACAAGATTTCTCTCTTTATCTATTTGCAGAATCACCACTCTTCACATCCTATTCCACAACACACTTATTTCTAACTTTTGAGATTGAATTGCCAGTCCCCTGGATATGGTGGACTCAGGGGCTGCTGCCAAGTTGATGAACTTTGTTCTTGTTAAGAGAGGGCAAGTATTCCATAGATCCCTTAGTGCCCTATTAGTAGTCTAAACATTCATCTGTCATACAAAATGTCATCAGGAGAAGTGACCTTGGAGACCAAGTTCTTACAAGTCTGAGTAGTTTTACCCTAAGTAATATAAATAACCACACTCATTTGGCTCCAGAGAGATTTGTGGGACGTGAAGCACAATTGCAGATGGTTTTGTGGAGAGAAGGGGGTGTGTGGCTTGGAATGCTTTCTCAGACTCCTCCAATTCATGAGAAATATTTCCATGAGTGGTGAACACTCCCAGCACCCACTCCCCACCAAGGCTGGGGGAAATGAGAACATCTTTCTATAAAGTCACTTCGTCCCAACCTAATGTTGACTACAGAGAAGAGATTAAAGATGAGAGTGTCTAACTTCTGAGTAAATATGTATGTGATGTTATACAGTCAAATGCCTAATGAATAAACTGCTGAGAAGGAATGGATGGGGTTTGGTGGTCAGGGGAGAATCAGAACTTGGCCTCCATTTTAGCCTTGATCTTCTTCCTATCCTGTTCCCCTCCCCCTTGGCCAGAGGACTCTCATGATTATTATAGAAGCTGGAAAATTTAGACTTTTCACTCAGCTTCCTAGTAACATTTCCAGAATACTGTTTGCATTAGGCAGCAAGGGCAGGGAGGACTAACTAAGGAATGGAATTGAGGGTCCACAAAGAACCCATCAAAGGATACTACATGTCTACACCATACCTAGTGGGAACCTGTTGGGAATTCTAGAAAGAAGACTTCCAGGAACTGTGAATTGCTGCTTTTTGCATGTGCTTTTTAAGATTAAATCCACTTTCCCCTAGACTCTAAATGTATTAATGGGAGTGTCACATACTTTGGGGAACATGCTTTGTACCAAGCATGTTTACTATACTACCATAGCAAATACCCTTTACAAAAATCCAATTAAGTCTTGGATGACGGATATCACTGGGAGAACTGAGTTCAAATACTGCCTTATGTATTACTAGCCATGTGACCCTGGGTAACTTATTTAAGCTATCTCAGCCACAGTTTTTCCATACACAAAATGGGGATAATAATAGCTCCTGCCTCCCAGGCTTCTTATGGCAACCAAATGAAACAACATATATAAAGTGTCCGCAAACCTTTACATGCTATATAAATGCTGACCACCGGGGGCCCTGGGTATTGGGTTACACTAGGATTTGTAGTGCCTTTGGACTGTAACATTGCCATTACAGGGAATTCTAATATCCTACTTCCTGTGGTAGTGAGATGGAAATCCCAGTAGAAAAGTCTTTCCTCTAAAGGGGGGTGGGGATTGTACCTACATCACCTGTTGGATACAATATAAAACTATAGAAAGAGATACATAGAGGTGTTATATAGGGCAAAAAGTCAAAAGAACAGTGGTAGGAGGGATGATAAATAACCCCCAAGAGCTTGTGGAGAACTTTGGGAGGCACAAGAATGGTCTCCAATGACTGGGAATTGCATGGAGCTGCAGTGGGTGGCACTTTAAGTCTGAATGACTAATTAATATCACTGGGAGAAATGAGTTCAACCACTGCCTTATATATTTACTAGTCATGTGACCCTGGGTAAATCATTTAAGCTATCTCAGCCACAGTTTGTTTGTTTTTTCTATATGCAGTAGACATTTTAAACCCAACAAACATATCCAAAAATGAACTCATTATATTTCCCCCTAAACCCTCCCCCTTTCCAAAATTCTCTGTGCTCTATTGAGGGCACTGCTTTTCTCCCAGTCCTCCAGGCTCACAGGTTGACTCCCCACAATCATCCTTACTCCATAGCAATCTATTGCCAAGATCTGTCTATTTGACCTTTGCAACATCTCTTGATTATGTACCTTCTCTTCCTTTGATACCACTATCCCCCAAATGCAGACCCTTCTCTCCTCATGCCAGATCTATTGCAAGATTGATTTGCCTGCCACAAGTCTCTTCCTACTTCATTACATGTTCCATTTAGCCACCAAAGTGATTTTCCAAAAGCACAGGTCTATGTCACCCCAATACTCAATAAATTCCATTGGTTCTCTATTACTTCTAGTGATAAGGAAATACAAAATCCACTGTTTAGTGTTCAAATCCCACTTGATTCAGTGATACTATCTTGCTGTTCCACAAACAAGATACTCCATCTTTCAGCTCTAGCATTTTTTCTGGCTGTGCCCCATACTTGGAACACTCTCCCATCTCATCTCTACCTCTTGGATTCCCTGGATTTCCTTCAAGTTTCAGATAAAATCTCACCTTCTAAAGAAAGCTTTTCCCAATCCCTCCTAATTCTAGTGCCTTCCCTCTGTTAATTATTTCCATTTATCCTGCCTATAGTATGTGTGTACATATTTGTTTGCCTGTTGTCTCCCCCATTATATTGGGAGCTTTTTGAGGGCAGAAGCTATCTTTCAACTTTTCTTTGTATCCCCCAATAATAGGGGGAAAATACTCATACTGATTGATGTGCTGAGCACTACAAGAGTTGACACTAACTGGGAGCTCTAATTCCTGCATGACTGTAGATGACTGACATTGTAGAATCTGGAGAGCTGCTCACTAATTAGTGTCAATATTTCATTGAGATCAGGTAAGAGCTCTGTTTGTTTCATTTGAACTGTCAATAAACTTTTTCTCTTTTGAACTTCATACATAAACACTGTGCTTGCTAGTGTAAAGCCATGCACAAGCAGCTTTCCAGAGGACTGCTGCTGTGAACAGCTTTTGAGGTTCTGATTACAGAGTACAGAAAACTCTTTTTTTATTCAATAACAAATCAGAGCAAAACATTTACAGAAAATCAGGGTACAGCATTCACCATGTTATAACTTATCACAGAAAAGCGAAATACAGCATTCACCATGTCACAACTCAGCAACTTATCACTAAAATAGCTGCACAGTTTTCACCAAAGTGGTCAAATAATTTTAAACAAAGTACATTCATTTAGTCAATCCCCAAACCCTTAATTCAACCATAAAGTACAAAAGTCAAAGTTTTCCACCCCTAGGTCACAGTAAATCATAATCTTCTCAGTTAGTAAACAGTATCCAAGTGAAGTCTTCTTTAAGCTTGACTCGAGGCTGGCTCTCAGCTTCCATGTTTCCTCTTCCATGGTCCCAGCTCCAACTGTCACCTGGGGTCAAAGGCAGGGAGCTCCCAGTTCCTTGTCCAGCTCCTTGTCCAGTTCTTCATCGAGTTCCCCTTCCATATTGAATTTTACAGTGTCCAGTCCACCTCAAGTCCTTCACAGTTCCTGTTTCTGGGAAAACAAAGCCTGACAGAGCCACCATAATATTTATACATGTTGCGGGCACCATCATCAATTCACTATCTGCCTGTGAAATTAACTCAGACCCACTAACAAGGTCTGTGAACTCAACCCAAATCATGAACGGAAAAATCAACACAGACCCATAAACAAAGTCCAAGAGGTCAGCACAAATCATCAGTAAAGTCTCAGGACTTCTAAAACCATCCTCCAGGACTTCTGTAAACATACAACCAGAAAATCCTCTTTTAGGGCTTCCAGTAAGGTCCCTGGGCTTCTGTACAAAGTATCACAAACAAACATCAACACAGACAGAGCAAACAAAGAGTTCCAAGATATCACAAGTTTTCTCTTTCTTGACTCTGCTACCACAAGAGTCCTCTTCTCAGTTCTGCAGTCTCTAGCCTGGGCCTCTCCTTATATATGGTCATTAGCTCCTCCCCTTCCTGTTTCAGGAGTTCATGAGTTCTAGGGTTCACAAGTTGTGGGGTTCACACATTGTTTTCTTAACAGACTTGAACAGGCTCAAAAGAAACTTGAACTGAAACAAGGTGTTAATTCAATAACTGAAACAAGGTGTGAACTACTTCTGTGCTTGCCATTTCAACTAGGGAAGTCAGTAGCAAAATATTGGATAGTGTCATGTAGAAAAATTTCCAAATATTATGCATGGGGGAATGTGCAGGTGAAGTGAACCCCCCTGAAAAATATTTGCCAAATTTGCTCCTATAATGTAGGAACCTTTGACCCAAGAGTTGTAGCAAGGGCATACTGGAGCCAGCTGGAACTAGTTTCTGAGAGTCAACTGCTAAATTTTCAGTGTGAAACATTTTTAACTCAGAAATTGGGCTATAAGTCAGGGTTTGAGTTATTGTTTTCTTTACTTTCTATATTATAGAATTTAGAAAGTAATGGAGAAAATTTTAATAATGCAGATTATATTTGAAAGTGTGCTGTTTTGGAGAACAATTTAGAAATATGACCAAAGAGTTATAAAACATGTATGCCCTTTGACCCAGCAAAACCACTATTAGGTCTGTTTCTCAAGATGATCAGAGAGAAAAGAACCTATATGTTCTAAAATATGTATAGCAGCTCTCTTTGTGGTGGCAAAGAACTGGAAAGGGATAAAAGGTCCATCATTTGGGGAATGGTTGAACAAGGTGTGGTACATGATTGTGATGGAATACTACTCTGCTATGAGAAAAGATGTGCAGGTTGATTTTTGAGAAAAGAAAAAAACCCTGCAAAGACTTGCATGAAATAATGAAGAGTAAAATGAGCAAAACCAAGAGAACACTTGGTTATAACACTTGTATACAGTAACAGCAATATTGTTTTAAGAATGACTAAATTACTAAGCTATTCTGATTAATGTGAATACTCAAATCAACCACAAAAGACCTATGAAGGAAGATGATATCCACCTCCAGAGAAATATGGAACTATGGAATATGTATCATATAGTCCCTCATATATATCTATATCAATGTTGAACTTTTCTATTGTAGCTTTGGAAGAAAGGGATGGAAACAACTCAAAACTCAAAATATAACACATATAATTTAAGTGGGTTATTCGTATTTTATTCCTTTCAGAGGATCAATTGTTAAACATTTAGCAACATACCCATGATTAAAGTACTGTGAAGTAATCATATTAAACAGCGCAGTGGAAAGAGTACTACTAGTTTTGGAATCAGGTTGGAATCCTGATTCTGTCACTTACCGTATGTGTGGCTTTGGGTGAGTCATTGATCCTCACTCAGCTTTAATGCCCTGTTCTATATAATGAGAGAGATGTAATAGATAATCTCTACAATCCCTTCCATCTCTAAATCTGGGACCCTCTGGTCCTAAATGTAACCCACTTTCCTCTGTTCTCAAGAGAACTGTGGGATTATCACTATTAGTCTATCAATGAGGCCCTGGCCAAGATAACCTGCTTCTCTAAGCGAAGCTAGATTGATGACCTTGAACAGCTGTATCTAGCATCTAACCAGATCCCAAAACAGAGGTGCCTTTTTAATTCTAAAACTTTTATTATATGCTTATTGCTGTCTGAATAAATAAATTAATCCTACACAGACTACATTCAGTTATATGATCAAGTTTCAGGTTTCACTCAATATCTAGGAGGTGTTTAGGGATGGGGAAGTAGGTACTCCCTCCAGAGGTACAGACTGCAAGTCAGCTATGAATTCTTATCCTAAGCAATTCTAATAATATCTGTCATATTTTCAGTTGTTCTCAATTTAAAAGTTTTGAAATGTGACTAAAGCTTAGTAACCATTTAAAAGCTATTAGAGGGTGGCTAGGTGGCGCAGTGAATAGAGCGCCGGCCCTGGAATCAGAAGGACCTGAGTTCGGAGCCGGCCTCCGACACCGGCCTCCGACAACGGAGCCGGCCTCCGACACCTAATCCGCACAAACAAAAACCTAGCCGTGTAACCTTGGGCAAGTTACTTAACCCCAATTGCCCTAAAGGGGAGGCTAGGTGGCGCACTGAGTAAGAGCGCCGGCCTCGGAGTTTGGATGACCCGAGATCAGATCCGGCCTCAGAAAATGAGCACCCACGCATAAATAATGACTAGCCGTGTAACCTTGAGCAAGTTACTTAACCCCAATTGCTTTAAAAAAAAAAAAAAGCTATTAGAGAAACAAGAAATGGAGACAAAGGCCATTAAAGTAGTTTCTACTCAATGGAAAAATATATCTCCCACATTTGGAAAAAAAGCAATCAAGCAGTCATTCATCAAGAAGAAGAAAATAGGTCATGTCAATCAAGATATAGGAAATGAAACAGAAAAAGATGTCAGGAAATGATTAAGGTGGGGGAGGAGGAGTAGGGAAACTGGGCCTCTATCCCTGGAAAGGGACAATCAGTAACAGACATCATTCTCAAGTACAAACGTACATATCACTTCATATGAAAGCTCAATTCCTTTGAAATAACTTCTGTGGAGTGCCAATCACCAAAACTTCAATGGTTCCCCATCACCAATTGAATCAGGTCAAAGGTTCATAGACTCCCTAGTCAAGGCCTTCCACAGTTTCTCATCTAACTAACTTTTTTTTTTCCATTTGCGATGCAATTGGGGTTAACTGACTTGTCCAGGGTCACACAGCTAGTAAATGTCAAGTGTCTGAGGCCAGTCTGACCTCAGACCCTCCTGAATCTGGGGCTGGTACTCTATCCATTGCTCTACCTAATTATCCTTTTCTATCCTATTTTACGCTGTTTCTCTACCTGTACTGTACAATTCATCCAATCTCAACTATTCATTATGCTCTGATATCAGCCTGTCTTCTCTTCAAACATACTTTTTTACATATCTCTGCCTTATACTCCCAATTGTCTTTTGAAACCTTTCCCTTGTTTTAAGGATTAATTTTGGTGCCATATAATTCATGAAATCTTTGCTGATCTCCCCAAAAAGAAGTAATTTTTTCTTCCTAAATTTTTCATTAGCACCTGAATTCCTCCTCGAATCTTCCCAGTGTTTTGTTTGTCACTCTTCTGTGCACTTACATTCTAATAGGAAGCTGGATAGTATAACAGGCAGCTACATGGTCCAGTAGATAGAGCATAGGGAGCCAGAAAGATTTTAGTTCAAATCCTGCCGCAAAACTCTTACTAGCTGTATGAACCTGGGCAACTCATTTGACCTTCTTGTTCCTCAGTTTCCTCAATAGCAATTACCTCACCATGACTGTTAACATATTTGCAAATCTTTTATTGTTGAGTCACTTCAGACTTTTCATGATCCTATTTGGGGTTTTCTTGGCAGAGATACTAGAGTGGTTTGTCATTTCCTTCTCCTGCTCAAACAGCATCACACAGCTAGTGTCTAAGACCAAATTTGAACTCAGGACCTTCTGACTCTAGAGTGGAGTGCTCTACCCACTGTGCCACCTAGCTGCCCTTGCAAACCTTACGTTCTATATACATAAATAAATATTATCCACATTAGTAAAAGTAAGCATTTACATAATATGTATTTGTGTCCTTAAATTTTCTCATCTTGAGAAATTATAAACTCCCTGAGGGCAGGGACTATGTGTATTTCATTTCTGTAGCATGATTTTCACACCGTGCCATGCCTAGCAGAGTGAATAGAATATTCAACTTGGAACCAAGCTTGCTTCTACTGTTTAACAATGATGGCATTCATATAGTTTCAAAAGCACTCCACATGTTACTTCATTTGATAGAACAAACCTGTGAAGTAGGTGCTAATTATTATCCGTATTTTACAGATAGGAAAGTGAGGCTGAGATTCATAAAAGTAACACAGTTGGTGCCTGAGGCAGTTTTTGAACTAGGTATCATAGTGCATAAAATGCTGGAAGAGTGATCAGGAAGATTAGAGTTCAAATACTGCCTCAGGCACCAGCTGTGTTACTTTTATTCACTTTCTGAGAAATCAACATAGACCTAACAATAAGGTCTGAGGAATCTGCACAAATCATTAGTATTGTCCCAGGACCTATGAAAACATCAGTAAGACCCTCCTCCAGGATTTCTGTAAACACACCACAAGAAAATCCTCTTTCAGGGCTTCTGAAACAGAAGCAAGGTCCCAGGGATTCTATAACAACAGCACCATCCTCTAACAGCAGATGAATCCGACAAAGTAACGTCAAAGCAGACAGACAAGGTACCAACACCACATCCATGCCTCCTCCCAGTTCCCCTCTCTTCTCGTTTCTCAGTTATTGATTCTCAGTTCAATCCTCTGTTCTCATTTCTCTTCTCTGTTCTCCTCAGTTCTGTTTAGTTTTCAGTTTTCTCTCTCTCCATCAGCAGCAGCCCAGCCTCCGGATGCTTGCTTCCAGCAGTTCTGACCTCTCTCACCTTGGGCTTTTCCTCATATAGGGTATTAGCTCTTCCCTGTTCTGCCCTCTCCTGTTACATCAACAAGTCCAGCCCACTATGGGATTCACAAATTCTGGGTCTTAATACTTGACCCAATCATGAACTTGGAAAAAGGTGCTAAGTACCTGTTTGATTGCATTACAAGGGGCAGTGAAGATCTTCAAATTCCCATTACCATTACAGTAAGCAAGCCCTCACACTGCTTTATCCCACATAACCAGTCTGTGGC
The DNA here is from genome assembly GCA_011680675.1 of Gymnobelideus leadbeateri. NCBI lineage: Eukaryota > Metazoa > Chordata > Mammalia > Diprotodontia > Petauridae > Gymnobelideus > Gymnobelideus leadbeateri. The sequence goes on along the minus strand of WOXC01005881.1, from coordinate 792,492 downwards.
CAAATCATGCTGTCTCTACATTCACAACTCTTACATGCATCCATTTCTCTCCACTCCACAAAGCTATCACCCAGTACCGGTCTTTCTCATCTCTTACCAAGACTAATATAATTGTTTTATAATTGTTTTCCCCCCACCAAGTCTTACCCCACTCCAATCCATAATCCATGCAACTGTTAATGTGATTTTCCTGGAGTATAGGCTTGCCCATATTTGCCTTCTACTCAATAATCTCTAGTGGCTTCTTATTACCTTCAGAATCAGCTTTAATTTCTTCTGGTATTTAAAACTCAATATAATCTGGCTCCTTTTTCCTTTCCAATTCTTTCCCTCCCTGACTGATTCTTTTGTAAAGGCAAACTAGGCCATCATTCACCTCATTTCTTACTTAGCCTTAAATCACTGAAGGGTGTTGCCTCAGAGAAAGCAGGACCTAGGAAAGACTTTAACTTAAAAAGGCCAAGGTCTCCCACTGTAGCCAGAGCATCTCTACTTGTCCTGAGCAATGTCTTGCCACTGGACTCAGATGACCTGGAGGAGAGTGTGAAGCTAATGACTTTGCACAACCCTGCCTCACTTAACTCGAATTCACTTATGAGTCAAGACATCACCCTCCCGATGGCACTGTTCTTCAACCAGTATGGACAAATAACAACAATGACCTGGCTCTCTTTTCCTTCTCAATCTTCTTATACTTCTATAATCCAGCTATATATACCTACTTGCTGTTCCACACACTATCTCTGCTCTTCATACCTTTGCATTGGCTGTTACCCCTCCCTGAAATGTTCTTCCTCTTCACTTCTGTACCTTACTTTCCCTATTTTCCTTCAAGTTTTAGCCCATATTTTACCTTCTATAGGAAGCCTTTCCCTATCTCCCTTAGTATCAAGTTCCTTCTCCTCTGACATAACCTTAATCTACTCTGTATATTTCCTGTATATACTGAATTGCTTATATGGTGTCTCATCCATGAGAAACTCCTGGTGGACAAGGATGGTTTTTACTCTTCTTGGAATCCCCAGCAGAGTGATGGCATATAGTAAGGGCTTCAAGTATACTTGTTGATTGGTTGATTAATAAAATTCACCTAACTTCTCCAAGACTCAGTATTCTCATTTATAAAATTGGAATAATAGCCCTTCTGGTGTTGATTTCATATGTTTGTTTTGAGGCTCAAGTGAGCTAGCATATAAAATGTACTTTGTAAACTTTAAAATGTTACAGAAATGTCAGTTGATATTTTATCTGTGTGGTAATTATTGATAAATTAGCTATAATCATAAAGAATGAAATCATTTGCTATACAATTTGGCCAATTCACTTTTGGAATACTGTATCATTTTAGACACCTTATTACCCAACATGCATTATCAGATTAGAAACAGAAATCTCAGAGATGATTTCTATCTAATCCCCCTTAGTGATATATTTTTTAAGGGAGTGAATCTGACAAGCACATACATTCTTTCTCTGGGTAAAAATTAGGGTCAGCCTTGTATATTCAGTAAGCCTTGTGCATTCAGTGAGGCATTTTGCAGAATCCCCTTCCCCAAAATATCATCCCTCTCTATTCATCAGTGTTTCAGGTGTTGACATTAGAAATTCATCTCCATATGTCCTGATTTTTTTTTGTCTCCAAGAATCCCCTATTAAAATACATGATTCTATATATCCTTGTAAGGGATAGCGCCTTAAGCCTTAATTGGCTAATGTTTCATCAGGGATTATTTGACTGCCTGCTTAGAGCAAGACAATTTCCTCATCTATAAAAAGAGGGAGTTGGATTAAGTGATTGTTAAGCTCCCTTCCAGATCCAATAATCTGTTTTAAGATCTTATAGGAATAAGATATCGAATTAGGATAGGAAAGAATTAGAAAGATAGAAAGAAAACCAGGATGAGAAAGTAGCACAGAAAGACTACTTTTGTTGAGGGATGAACATGTGATAACTTTTAGTTATAGAAGCAAATGAAAATAGACCATAATGCTCCAAGGTTACTAACGTATTGCAGTACTAAATTTATATCTTGTCTCTTTGCCACCACCCCACCAAATACCCTTGATGATTTCCTTGTTATTGCTGTTTGTCCTTCATTCTCAAAGAGGACCAATGACATAACAGGGTAATGTCTTGACTTAAGTGTGAATTGGATTTGTGCTGTGAAAGTCATCAGCTTCACCCCCTCTTCTGGTCATCTAGTAATGAGACAAAAGTCAAGGTGACTGCCGATGACCCAGGAAGCAATGGGTGACCTTGCCCTTTCTAAATTAAGGTCTCAGTTTGTCTGAGGCAATGCCCCTTCAAAGGCTAAGGGCTAGGTAAGAATTGAGACAAAAGATCACCTAATTTACCACCAGAAAATATCAATTTGGGAGGAGAAGGTCCTCCAAGTTTCTGGCCAAAACAGAAAACATTTGCTATTTATACTCATTCTAAGCCATCAATACCTAAATGGAACTGATTTAAAATTATTCAGTACTTTTGATGACTTCCTAAGAAGGTTGGCAAGTCAACTTTCAAATGGAATTAGTAAAGGACAAGGGCTAAAGAGGGCTGGAAAAGGCCAGATTTTAGTATAAAATGAAAGACATTTCCATTTAAACATGGAAAGAGCTAATTACTACCACTAAATATACATAATTTAACAAGATAAACTTTCTAGGCATTATAAAGACTTTAGAGTAGTTTGGCAAATGCTGAATGCAGCTAGAGACAAAACTGTAGGGAAAGCTAAAACAGGTGGACATCAAGGTCAGGCTAGTGTTATATTACTCTTGTCCAGTAATCAATGACAGGCCCCTCCAATGTGTCTGCCATTGATTTCTTAAAGGCAATGACTCATGGTGGGGTGGAGGAGAATAGAATAATAAAGAAGATTTTAAAGGAATTATTCTGATCTACTCTCTTTGCAGCTGACATTTTGGAAAATTGTAAACATTGGAGCTATCCAAAAGGATAATGAGCTGTTTTGGGAAGTAATTGATTCCCCATTCCTGGAGGTTTTCAAGGAAAGAATGTATGACTATTTACCAGCAAATGTTGTAGATGTAATTCCTTTTTGCAGACAGATTGGACTAGAAGGTCTTTTCATCCCTTTCTGATTCTGTGAAATGTAATGTCTATACTTCCTGACTCTGATATTTAATGTCTGTACAGAGATAGTTTGAAAAATAGTACATTTAATAATTCGTGAAGACTATATATCAAGCATTAGTACTATGTATTTCAAAGGTAGCTAAGGAAGTAAGTTTTAGTCATAGAGGGAGGTTGCCCCCAGTGCTCTTGGCAGAACTATTAAATATATTACATTTGTCTTTGTCCTTTTCTTCCATCCTGTTTTTCTATGTCACCCCTTCTCTTTATATCTTACTCCAACAGATATTTATTGAATACTTATAGAGAAGATTGGGCAGGCAAGATACAGGATATGAGATATGAGATAAAATGCAGGATGTTACTAGCCATAGACTATGCATTGATCCCTCCAGCATGGAGTTGGGTGTGCTTTCAAGAAGTAACCTCAACTACCTGACATTCCAGAACAGTGCTTCCCTTCCCCCTTCCCTGTCACCCTTGTTTATCTAGATGACAAATACTACCTTATCTATATGACAAAGAATACTTCCAGACTACCTGACATTCCAGGTCTTCTAGAGCTGTGCCCCTCCTCCCCATCTCCTGTTCCCCTTCCCCCTATCCCACCAAATTGCATTTAAACCAGACACCTAACCTGGCTAATTGATCTACACTCCATGTAGAGCAGAGCCCACTGGGTGCATGACCCCAATAAATGCCTTTGTCTTGAAACTGTTCTTTGAGAATTCTTCTCAGGGCAGACCTACAACCTATGCATCTGTTCCTCATCATTTTACATCACCCAACATTTTGGGGTGCCTGTGAACCCCAACACCTATTGTAGAATAGACACTATGAGAAATATAAGTAATACTCCATACCCTGAAATAGATTACAAACCTTTTGGCTATAATATAAACTGGTTGTAATGTTGTAAACTAAAAGTAAATAATACTAATGTAAATACCAAATAAAAATAAGAAATAATAATTTATAAATATATAAATAAATGTATAACATGTATTTATTTTATATTTCTATTATTAATTATATATTATATATAATTAATTGAATAATATTAAAATTTATATTATAATGTATTACACATATACATATAGTTAGTGCTCCATTAAGTGGCTCTTAGATTTGGAGTTGAGAGAGGTTTAATGATTATCTAGTTCACCCAATTTCCTTTAATGAACTTAGGGGAAGGATTTTCCCCAAGCTCACACAGGTCATAAATGATAGTCAGTATTTACACCTGGATCCCCTGATTCCATATCCAGTACTCATTCCATGCATGTACCCCATTCTTTAAGACTATCCCTTTTTCATCCAACTTCCATCAAATTTGTTTTATTCAGTGATTTACCTTGGATGTTAAAGGAGAGTCATCTGATTAGAATAATTCCCACTTGGATATGAAGGATGGCTAGGTTTAATACTAAAACCATAGACTTAGAGGCAGAAGAGACATTAGAAAAAAATAAGGATAAACATCGCATTTTACAGATGAGAAAAATGAAGTTTAGATAGGTTAAATGACTTAACTGAAACTAATCAGTTGATATGGTCAAAGCCAGGATTCAAATCCAGCTCCTCGCTCACACAATTCATTCTCTTTCCACTATGCTTGGAATAAAAGAGAATATTAATGATATCAATAAATATCTTACTATGAAAATTATTGAAGTTATTTTTTAAAGCAAGGGACCCTTTCTCTATTCTAAATAGGCACCTCCTCTCAATTTTATACTTCCCTTAGCTTATCAAGTATCATAGTAGATAGAGTAGCACTTCTGGAGATCTGAGTTCCAACCTGGCCTTAGATTTCTTACTGATTGTGTGACCCTGGACAAGTCCTTAACTTCTTTCTGCCTTAATTTCCTTACCCATAAAGTGAGGATAATAATAGAACCTACTTCCCCAGGTTATCATGAGGACCAAATGAGAAAATATTTGTAAAGTGCTTAGCACAGGACCTAGCAATAGTACATGCTTAATAAGTATTTGTTTCTTCCCTTCTAAAGAACATTACATTTCTGAAAGGTTAGTAATTTGATTAATAAGTTTTAATTCAACCAAAAAGGTTTGAATAAAAAATAAAAAGGAAGTAAAAGTACCTACTTAAGGTAACTAAAGTAGGGAAGCTGGATGGTACCATGAATAGAATGCTGAGCCTGGAGTCAGGAAGTCTCTTTGTGAGTTAAAATCTAGTCTAAGGGGGTGGCTAGGTGTCACAGTGAATAAAACACCGGCCCTGGAGTCAGGAGGACCTGAGTTCAATTCCAGTCTCAGACACTTGACACACTTACTAGCATGTGACTTTGGGGGAGTCACTTAACCCCAATTGCCCCTCCAAAAAGCAAAAAAAAAAATCTAGCCTAAGATACTGTCTGTGTGACCCTGGGCACATCACTTAATGTCGCCTTGCCTCATGTTCTTCATCCGTAAAATGATCTGGAGAAGGAAATGGCAAACCATTCCAGTATATTTGCCAAGAAAACCCCATATGGAGTCACAAAGAATCAGACAGAACTAAAAAATGACTGAACAACTACAACAACAACAAAAGTAGCCAAGTCATATGCTAGGGAGGATAGCAGCATGATAGCAGATCAGCATCAATAAAAGTGTCCAAGAATTCTCTGAAAATATTTATGGAGAAGAATAACAGAAAAAATGCTCGTGATTTCCAATCAATGAATGGAATATGTATAATAAACCAAGTCAACTAGAGAGCTTAATAACAAAAAGTAAACATGCCCTCAGTTATGATATCAACTATAAAGTCCTGAAATAAACAAAGCCATAAGTTGAGGAATAATGCATCTCTAATTGAGATAACAGGGTAGAAAACCTGCCATCCTGAGGGGTGTTTCACGAGTGCAGGGCACAATGAATTTCTAAACCAAGAGACCTATGAAGGGTTCTTTGTATTTTTAGGAAGGGAGGAGAAGGAGGTAGAATGAAGTAGTCAGGCCTGGTCATGAGATCACAGCCTCCCTTGGCAGTCCAAGCAAGGAAAACCATTTCATTCTGACTGTTTTGCCGTTTATGCTGTGAATCCCAATAGGAGGCAAGGACATTAGAGGCTTATATCCAGCTTGAGTTAGGTTCCTTTACAAAACAAAATCTCAGGGTGGGGATGTAGGGTAAGGTTCAGCTCAAGCTAGTCAACATTATCAAGGTTAAATTGTATAGATATTACTGGAATTCATGATATTGCTAATATGATTAACCAGAACATATTGCATTTGATATTAGCAATTTTTGTCACAGCTTAGAGGCACGACAGTAATGGAATATAGGCTAGAAATAAGGAATGATAAAAATAGATGGTATTCTGGAATTCAAAGAATTATGAGGGGAATGATGGTAGGAAATATTTGGATAAGAATCATTAAGGAAGAAGTATGAAATAATGGTAAAAGAAAACTCCACACTCCTATGACAGTTGGAAGAAATGGATGAAAACTTGCTAACTTGCTAACAAGAGTAGCATATGATCAAGACAGGAATCTTTAATTCTAAGACCTCTAAAACATGTCTGTTAAAAGGAAAGCTGCTGACAAATTATTGACTATTCTTGCTAGTAACTTCATTTTTCTGAAGAGGGAGTAAGGTATGAAGAATATTACTCTTCTAGATTCGATCTTGACTAATATGGAAGAAGTCACTGACAAAATTTTGGAAGCAGTAATTATGTCATCTTAGATATTGCAAAAGATATGGATGAAAATTCTGGGCATAATCTGACATTTACCCTAGATTTTAACAGAGCCAATTTAAAGGTCCAGAAACAGGACAGGTTTCATTCCATACCCTGAAATGCTGAAAGAAAGAAAAGTTGGCTCTAGAGAAATAGAAGGCTCTGAAAACTGATATTCTGGTGATACAGTAGCAATTCATTTCAGATGAGGAAGCAAAGGAGAATAAAGAGACTGATGTCAATGCAAACACCGATGACTGCAAACTGAGATAGGATATGGATAAGAAATGGAAACAAAGATAGAGACAAATATAAAAGAAGTAAAATCCCATAAAAATTCTTTTAGGAAAGCTAACGCTGGAGCTTCATGCTGAATGCCATGTAGAATTAAAAATAAAAAAAGCTTTTTTTTAATGTTATTGTTAGGTTGAGGGTGAGGAGACTATCCAGGAAGGGATTAGAACGTTGCTTAGTATGAATAGGAAAATCATGAGATGGCAGAAAGATAAAACTATTAGATTTCTAGATTTATTCTGTTTTTTCCCCTACTTATACACATACACATACACGTACACACACACACACACACACACACACACACACACACACACACACACACACACACACCCTGTGATGATTCTTCACTCTGATATGGAAGAAAACCCACAGTAATCAAAAGCTATGCCAGCAGAACATAAGCTGTGGCTAGTTCAGAAGAACCACCAATGCTGTTTAAAAAAAAATATGTGGTACCTAGGTACCTACATACCATAGTCGATGAGTGCTAGACCTGGAGAAAGGGAGTTCTAAGTTCACTTTAAGAGGTTTACTAGCCTTTGGGCAAGACATTTAGCCTTTGTCTCAGTATCTTCATCTGTCAAATGGGGATAATAATAGCACCTATCTTTCATGGTCTTTGGGAAGATCAAATGAGATAATATTTGTAAAGTATTTTGAAAATTGTAAAGCACTATATGAATGCTAGTTGTTAGTATTAGGAAAATTAGATGAAGTGAGAGAAAGAAAAGAAACAAAGGTGAAAAAGGTTAGGAGAAAGAATATAGGTTCTATCTCAGAGAAACAACAGGAATGACTTTAATGAGGGAGAAAAAGAGCAAAGAGACTAATGTGGATGAATAAAAATAATCTAATAAAAATTTGTTTTAAAGTACACAAGTTAGAAACAAAGGTATCTAACTAAGTATGAACAGAAAAAAGCAGCATGGTCATGCAAGAAGGGTTTCAGGAGCACTAAACAGAAGGAGTGAGCTAGAAATGATGTCTGAGGACAAGAGAAAAATGATATTTCCCTCCCAATGATATTGGGGAAAAGAGTAAAACAAAAAAAGGAGGAAATAAAACCATTATACTATGTGGATTGTAGGGTAATGGTGGCAAAATTACAGAATTTTTATTTTGCTTCACTCTCCATTGCCAAATAGCATGATCTTTGGGATGGAAAGGATAAAATAAAATGTTTAAGAAAGAGAATTTGAATTCCAAGATAAGGGAGGAAATTATAAGAAATGCCCTAGCTGCCTTCATTGTAATATGATAGATTAATGTTATTGTTTTTTTTTTAAACCTTGGAGCCCCGTGACATAAAGAAAAATACAAAATGTCCCTTAGTCCTGTGTGATCACTTTCCATTTATGCACTGATCATAGGGGCATGGAAGAAAAAAGGAAGTAGATTTTAGATCACTTACAAATATTAAAGAGTTTGATGCTTTTAATGTGTAATTTTACTCAAACAGAAAATAAAAATACTATATTTAATTAGAGGGGAAGAATCAAACTTGGGTTGACATTCTCTCAGTAAATGACAATGGGTGATATAGAGAAGCTAAAGGGAAAGATAGATCATGATTCTTCTTAAAGAAGTAAATGAAGCAAATTCATCATGTAACCAAAGATAATAAGAAATATAATTTCCTGAGAAACCTGCTCATCACACCATGCAATGCCTGAAATGAGAAGAAACAGAGAGACTACTGTAATTGCAAATGCTGAAACAACACTCCTTATCGGAAGGAGAGGAAAGCTAGGTGGTGCAGTGGATAGAGTGCTGGACCTGGAGTCAGAAAGAAGTGTTGTTTCATCATGTGTGACCCTCGGCAAGTTACTTAACCCTGTTTGCCCCAGTTCCCTCATCTGTAAAATGATCTAGAGAAGGAAATGACAAACCACCTCAGTATCTTTGCCAAGAAAACCCCAAATGGGGTTATGAAGAATTAGACATAACTGAAAGACTGAACAACAACAGAAAAGGATGGAGAAATACTATAAAAATCTCGATAGCATTCTTTATCCCAAATCAACATTTACTCAAGAGGCAGAGTGATACAATGGCACAAAGACTGGATTCATAGTCAGAGGATTTGGATTCAAATCCTGTCTCTGTCATTACCCGTGTGGCCTTGGGCAAATCCCAACTTTTCTGAGCCTCAGTTTTCTCATCTATAAAATGAGGAGGTTGGACTAGCTGACCTCTAAGAGCCCTTTTCTCTCTCTGATCCTATGATTTATTTGATTCTTTGTGATGTCAGAACAAAAGGAATACATGGAAACATAGTAGAAACTACATTGAAGAACATGATTTGGGTTAAATCAATTAAAAAGAACAAAGGCTTGCATACAGGTCATATATATTAGGCTTATATAATATATTATTAATTTTTCTCAAGAAGAATTAAAAGGTGCTAGATATGATAAATATCTAATAATATCAGAATAAATGAAATTTATTATATCTTATCAATCATAAATTGAGTGGTTACTAATGTGGAAATCATTTCATTCAGAATTATCAGTCTTTGTGATATCACATCATTGATCAGTAGGAACTAATGTCAAAATTAATACTAAATTAGGCGAATTCTAAAAAATTAGAAGATATTCACATAATTATAGAAGCCCCAACCCAACCTATTTAAACAAGTTGTTAACTCAGAAAGATGGAAAAATAATTTTAACATTAAAATTTCTTAGATAAATTTAACCATTGCAAAACAGGATGTAAAAGTCTAGAAATAATCTCAGCTATTAAATACTTTATTTCTTTGCTGAGCAGAAAGAAGGGAAACAAGGAGGATTGCTGGTCCAGAGTACAAGCTAATTTGTCAAATATTTAGTTTGGAGAACAATGGAAAATGCCCAGCAGTAGCATTTCAAAGAATAATGACATTTGGTTGATGTGAACATAAGCTCAAAAAATTTAGTGTGAGACTGCAATAAGTCAGATCATGCTAAGAAAATTTGTGGATGAAACAGAAAGGAGAACAACAAATGACTGGGAAATAAAACATTCTTTCTTGGATTTTGATGATGACTCATTCTTAATGATAAAAGAACATTTGAAACTCAGCACTCTAGTGGCTTATTTGCTACATGAAATGCCAATGCCACTTCACATCTATCAGCTAAAATGACAAAAGGGGAAAATGTTGGATTTTTGGAGGGGATGCGAGAAAACTGGGACACTGATGCACTTTTGGTGGAGTTGTGAACTAATCCAACCATTCTGGAGAATAATTTGGAACTATGTCCAAAGGGCTATAAAACTGTGCATACCCTTTAATCCAGCAATACCACTGGTAGGTCTATATCCCACAGACACACAAAAAAATTGGGGGTGGGGTGGGGAGGAAGGACTTATTTATGTAAAAATATTTATAGCAGCACTTTTTTTTGGGTGGCTAAGAATTGGAAATCAAAGACATTGCCATCAATTGGGGAATGGCTAAACAAGCTGTGGTATATGATTGTAACTGAATATGACTGTGTTGTAAGAAATGACATGCCAGACAATATCAGAAAAACATGTAAAGAATTACATGTACTGATGCATAGTGAAGTGAACAGAACTAGGATAAAGTTGTACATAGTAAGAGCAACATTGTTCGATGAAGAACGGTGAATGACTTAGCTATCCTCAGCAATACAATCATCCAAGACAATCCCAAAGGAAGAATAATGAAACATACCATCCACCTCCAGAGAAAGAACTGATATTGATTGAATACATACTGAAGCATGTTATTTTTCACTACTTTTTTTTCCTTACCACCTCAGCAAGGGAGAGAGGGAAAGCATTTGAAACTCAAAACATTAAAAACATTAACAATTTATAAAAAAGAGAAATGCTAATTTCATTTAAGAAAAAGGAGATTTACTGGACCCCATTAAATATATAAAGAAGGAACCAACTTTGTAAGGGAAACAATATTAAGTACATTCAAGGACTGGTTTTTCAAGCTCTCAAAAAGAGGGGAAACTTCCAAAAAAAAAAAGCCCACTGTACTGTCACCCTAAAAAGTGACCAAAAAGACAACAAATAATTAATACAGTAAGGGAACAAGGGGAAGGGAATAGAACAAGTTTTTTTTTATTAAACAAGGTTTACTAAGCACAAGTTTTATTAAATGTATCCTGTAGGCACTGTGTTAAGCTGCTTTACAAATATTACCTCATTTGAGCCACACAACAACCTTGGGTGGTAGATGCTATTATTATCCCCATTTTATTTTTTCCAAATGCTTTATTAACTTCTGTTTTACTTTATTCATTTCTGCCAATTTTGTGTTTTTTCTCCCTGTTTTCCCCCTACCCACTACCCCAAAATAGCAGTCCCCCAGGATATCCCCTCCTCTTATTTCACAATTACATGTAAAATAGTATTGATGATAGTGTATATATATGAAACATTTGGTTTTAAAACTTTGAATTCCAGATTCATTCCCTTCCTTCCATGTCACCCACCATTACCAGGAAGATAAGCAATTTAATATAGGTTGTACATGTGTACCTAATGCAAAACATTACCATAGTAGAGATATTGTAAAAGACTGATTATATTTCCCTCCCTCCTATTCCACCTCCCACTTGTTCTATTCTCTATTTTGGTCCAGCCACATTTCAAAAGTGTGTGCTTTCTACTTCCTTCCCACCCAGCCTGCTCTCCCTTCCATCATCCCTCCTCTCATTCCCTTTCCCCCTTCTCTCCTGTAGGGAGAGATACCCTATTTCATGTATATGTCATTCCCTCCCTGAGCCAAATTAAATGATTATAAGGTTGACCCATTCCCCTATGCTTTCCTGTTCTCATGATACATTTCACATTGCCTTCTATTATTTCATTTGTTTGGATCTGCTTAACAGCATCTTGATTTCTCATAAAGTCATTACTTTCCATTTGATCCAGTCTAACTCTGAAGGAATGAATCTCTTTCCATCTGGCAAATTCGACTTTTTAAGGCATTCTTCTCCTTATTGCCCTTTTGGGCCTCCTTTGCCATTTGAGTTAGACTATTTTTTAAGGTGTTGTTTTCCTCAGTCAGGTTGTTGACCCTCATTTCATACTTTTCCTGCATCCTTCTCATTTCTCTTCCCAATTTTTCCTCCACTTCTCTTATTTGATTTTTAAAGTCCTTCTTAAGGTCCTCTATGGCCTGTAACCCACTCATATTTTCCTTTGGGGCTTTTGGAGGAGGATTTCTGACCTCATAGTCCTCTTCCTGTTCTATGCTTCGATCCTCTTTGCCCCCAAAATAGGAGTCTAAGGTTGCATTTTTCTGTTTATTTTGTTTCCTTTGCCTTGACATGTTTCCACTTAATTACTTGACTTTTGGGCTTGTTGCCACAGTAGGACTCTGCCACCAGACAGGAGAGCTTTCGTCCCAAACATTGGGGTCTTCACAGCTTTCTGGCAAGCTGGACACCCACCCCAGACCTCCCGCCACCACCAGATAACAATCCAGATGCAGGGAGGTTAAAGCAAGAGCAATTAACCCCCAAGACTGATCACTGGATCTCCCTACAGTTCGCAGGCCAGGAGCTGGAGCCACCACTGAAAACTACAAAATGGCGTGTCTCCTCAGTGGCATCTAGCCCCCAGGGGAGGAAGCCGATGCATTCCCCAAATACTCATCCCAAAGTCCATAAGGCACTAACCTCTCACTTTGTCCTAGGCATATCTGAGTTAATAATTATGGAATCACCACAGCTGCTGATGTTCTGGGGTCCCTACAGCTGGCTGTTGGCCTGGCTGCCCTTGGGCTAAAACCCCGACTCATGCGGACCTGGGCTCGGCTCTCCGCATGCTGCATGCTGTGCTCTGCACTGCTGGCTCCCAGAGCATTGCTGGCTCCCAGAGCGCTGCACTGGTCCTTCTTGCAGGGCTGCTGGGCTGTACTCAGTGGGAGGTTAGCTTCTCTGTGTCATTGTGTGGGAGCTGGGGCTCCAGAAGTTGTTCAAAGTCCCCTTTTACATAGTTTGGAGGTGATCTGGGGGGAGAGTGCCTTGGACGCAGTGTTTCTACTCTACCATCTTGGCTCCACCCCCTATGCCTTCCTGTTCTTCCCCTCCATTGTACCCATTTTCCCTTACTTCTTCTATATGAGATAGTTTGCCCCATTCTGTTTCTCCCCATCTCCTCTCATTATGTTCCTATCTCACCTCTTGATTTCACCTTTTAAGTATCATCCCTTCCTATTAAATTGGTCCTGTGCCCTCTATCTATATATACTTGTAAACATATATATATATATATATATATATATATATATATATATATATATATATATATATATTCACATATATATTCTTCTGCCTACATACCCTACAATAAAGACTATAGAAATCCTCCTCCAAAAGCCCGAGGGGAAAACATGAGTGGGTTGCAGGCCATAGAGGACCTTAAGAAAGACTTTAAAAATCAAATAAGAGAAGTGGAGGAAAAATTGGAAAGAGAAATGAGAAGGATGCAGGAAAAGTATGAAATGAGGGTCAACAGCCTGACTGAGAAAACAACACCTTAAAAAATAGACTAACTCAAATGGCAAAGGAGGCCCAAAAGGGCAATGAGGAGAAGAATGCCTTAAAAAGTCGAATTTGCCAGATGGAAAAAGAATCTCAAAAGCTCACTGAGGAGATTCATTCCTTCAGAGTTAGACTGGAGCAAATGGAAGCTAATGACTTTATGAGAAATCAAGATGCTGTTAAGCAGATCCAAACAAATGAAAGAGTAGAAGGCAAGAGTAGAAGGAAGAAACAATTTCAATATTGTGGAAACACAATCAGAATAGCCCAGGAGCTGGCAGCTTCTACACTGAGGGATCGAAGGGCATGGAATAAGATATTCCAGAGGGCAAAAGAGCTGGGAATGAACCCAAGGGTCACCTACCCAGCAAAACTGAGCATTTTGTTTCAGGGGAAAATTTGATCATTCAGTGGAATAGAGGACTTTCAAGCACTCTTGAGGAAAAAACCAGGATTGAATAGAAAATTTGACATCCAGACACAAGAAGCAGGAGATGCCTGAGAAGGTAATCAGGGAAAAGAAATCAAAAGGAATTTATCAAAATTGAACTATTTAATTCCTCTATGGAAAAACAATAACTTTGTCTGAGGAAATCTTTCTCACTATGAAAATAATGGAAGAAGGGTGTATGGTCATGTGAATACATATGTGAATGTGTGTGTATATGGTTACAGTTATATATGGATAGAGGGCATAAGTTGAATTTGTTGGGAAGGTAGGATACTCAAGGGGTGAAGTTGTGAGGTGAGAGAGGAAAGTGGCAGGAGGAGATGGGGAGAGACAGGGTGAGGTAAATTATCTCATGTAGAAGAGGCAAGGGGAAGTGGTTGCAGGGGAGGGGAAGAACAGGAAGGCAAAAAGGCAAAACCATATTCTCATTGAATTTGGCTTAGGGAGAGAATGACATACATACTAAATGGGATATCGCACCCTGCAGGAGAGTAGGGGGAAGGGGGATGAGACGGGGGATTTTGGATGGGAGGGCATCCTTGGGGGGAGGGGAGGTTGGAGGTACCCACTATGGAAGAGGGACAGGATCAAGTGGGGAATGGACCAGGTGGGGAGTGGGATGAGGGGGAGGGAATTATAAGCAGCCTTGTACAATGTATCTACTATGATAATATTTTGCATAGCTAGATATGTACAACATATACTGAATTACTTATCTCCCCAGAGGGAATGGGTGACAAGGGAGGAAGGAAATGGATCTGAAATTCAAGGTCTTAAGATTAAATGTTTCAAATATATATAAATACTATTATTAATACTCTTTTGCTTGTAATTGGGAGATAAGATGTGCAGGAATTGGGACACAAAGATTCACCTTCCTCTAATGGAGAGGTCAAAGGGGGTGTGGGAGAGGATAGGGGAGAGAGCAGATTGGAGGAAGCAATGTCTTGTGGGACTGCTGTTCTGGGAGGGTGGGTAGGGGAGAAACAGGGTGGGGGCAAATGATTGTAACTCAAAATCTTGCAGAAATGAATGATGTAAAACAGAAGTTAATAAAGCATTTGTTTAAATAAAAAGTTAATAAAAGTTAAAGTTAATAAAGCATTTGTTTAAATAAAAAAGTAAGGGAATAGGGATATATATATATATATATATATATATTCTATTCCCTTCATATATATATATATATATATGTATGAATATATATATATATATATATATATATATATACATACATATATATATCCCTATTCCCTTCCACTTTTTTTATACTGAGAAAAGTTTCATCAGTTACAATTATCATTTTTCCATGTAGGAATGTAAATAGTTCAACTTTGATAAGTTCCTTATGATTTCTTTTCCCTGTTTACCTTCTCATGCTTCTCTTGCTTCTTGTCAAATGTCAAATTTTCTACTCAAGTTTGGTTTTTTCTTCAAGAATGCTTGAAAGCCCTCCAATCCACTGAATGACCATATTTTCCCCTGAAACATGATACTCAGTTTTGCTGGATAGGTGATTCCTGGTTTTAATCCCAGCTCCTTTGACCTGCAGAATATCTTATTCCAGGCCCTTCAATCCCTCAGTGTAGAAGCTGCCAGATCCTGTGTAATCCTGATTGTGTTTCCACAATATTCAAATTGTTTATTCCTGGATGCTTGTAATATTCTCTTCTTGATCTGGGAATTCCAGAACCTGGCTATAATATTCCTAGGAGTTTTCTTTTTTTGGGATCTTTTTCAGGAGGTGATCAGTGGATTCTTTCAACCTCTATTTTGCCTTCTGGTTCTAAAATATCAGGGCAGTTTTCCTTGAGAATTTCTTGGAGGATGATTTCTAGGTTCTTTCTTTGATCATGGCTTTCAGGTAGTCCAATAATTTTAAAATTTTAAAATTATCTCTCCTGGATCTCTTTTCCAGGTCAATGGTTTTTCCCATGAGATATTTCACATTGCCTCCTAGTCTTTCATTTTTTTCGATCTGTTTAACAGCATCTTGATTTCTCACAAAGTCACTAGCTTCCCTTTGGTCCATTCTAAATCCAAAGGAAAGATGCTCCTCAGTGGGCCTTTGAGATTATTTTTCCATCTAGCAAATTCACCTTTTTAAAGCATTCCTCTCCTCATTGCCTTTTTCAGCCTCTTTTGCCATTTGAGTTAGTCTATTTTTTAGGGCTTTATTTTCCTCAGTCAGGCTGTCAACTCTCCTTTCATAATTTTCTTGCATCATTTTCATTTCTCTTCCCAATTTTTCCTCCACTTCTCTTATCTGCTTCTTAAGGTCCTCTATGGCCTGTAACCATCTTGTATTTTCAACTGGGGCTTTTGGTGCAGGATTTCTTATCTCACAGTCCTCCTCCTGTTCCATGCTTTGATTCTCTTTGCCCCCAAAATAGGAGTCTAATGTTGAATTTTTCTGTTTATTTTGTTTCCTTTGCCTAGGCATGTTACCACTCAATTACTTGACTTTTGGGCTTGTTGCCAAGTAGGACTCTGCCACCAGACAGGGGAGCTTCTGTCCCAAACACTGAGGTTTTCTCAGCTGCTGGAGATGTTATTTGGGTGCCCTCTCTGAAGCCTCCACACACTCTGGCTAGCTGCTCACACACCCCAGGACCTTCACCCTAGACTGCAATCCAGATCCAAGAAGGTTCAAGCAAGAGGGATTACCCCCTGCCCCAGACTGATCGCCAGGTCCTCTTACAGTCCCCAGGCCAGGAGCTGAAGCTGTAATGTGACTCCAGCTGCACCACGGCTCCTTCGGCTTCTCACCCTGCGGGAAAGAGGCCAACATGCTCTCCCAGCTAGTGGCTCCCAAAGTCCACACTGCATTGACCTGTCATTTTGTCCTTGGCATCTATGTGTTGATAATTCTGGAAATGGCCACAGCTGTTGGTGTTCTGGAATCCCTCTAGCCGGTTGCTGGTCAGGCAGCCCTGGGCCTAAAACCTCTGGCTCATGTTGGCCTGGGCTCAGCTCCCAGAGTACTCTTCTGGCTGCTCCCTGCTGGGCTGTGCTCAGCGGGAGGTTAGCTTCTCTGTGTCATCTTGTGGGTTCTGTAGCTCCAAAGTTTGTTCAGAGTCTCCTTTTACATGGATTGGTGAAAGTGGAAGCTGGAGCCACTCAGAAGTCCGGTTTCTACTCTGCCATATTGACTCCACCTATTATCCCCATTTTATAACTGAGGAACCTGAGGCATACAAAGGTTATGGTCAAACAGCTACTTGATAACTGAGGCTGGATTTAAACTTGGGTTTTCCCCAGTCCAGGCCCCTATATTTATTATCTATGCTACAAAATCACATGACTATTTTTCTTATGTCTATACAACCTTTCTGACAATAGTCTATGCATGCATCAAGTAGATCATTAATGACATTTGGAGAAAGGTAAAGTCAAACTTTAATAGATACTTTTCTACAGGGTATCTCATCCTCACCATCACAAATACTTGAAGGGCATTATGGTGACCATAAAAGAAAAAAATTGATTAAGTGAAACAAAATGAAACCTTAGGCTATAATCAGATAATAAGCTATCTCTCACAAACATGCTAATATATGATTGGATGATTTTTAAGGCCTAGGTAAAATATAAAATGGTTAATTAGCAGAATTGCACAATTGTTGTATGTTCTAATG
The DNA here is from genome assembly GCA_011680675.1 of Gymnobelideus leadbeateri. NCBI lineage: Eukaryota > Metazoa > Chordata > Mammalia > Diprotodontia > Petauridae > Gymnobelideus > Gymnobelideus leadbeateri. The sequence continues at coordinate 774,794 of WOXC01005881.1, read as the reverse complement.
AGGTTTAAAATATTAGCTTCCTAACTATTGTAACTGTATGTTTAAGTGGCAAATCCCATTTAAATCAGTGTGATTTCACTCTGGGATTCTTCCAATTTTTGCATTGCTCTCTGTGTTGGTATAATGGCATGCTCTATAACTTTGTTCATATTGTATATTAAAGAATTCTTTCCCCAGTTCTTCCTTTTGGAAGGAAGCTATGGACCCTAGCCAAAAAGGAACATTGTCCCTGAAATGCCACAGTCAAACTTTGACAAGTCAATGACTATAAGAATGGGGAATCTATTCCTCCTAATTAGAGGAAGGCTTCCCTAATAATGAATTCATTCTAGGTCTAAATGTCTGGTTACAGGACAGGATGGGCAGGTCACCAGACTGTGTATTGCTAGCAACAATGATTATATTCTAGCCAAGAAATAGTAAAAAGGTCTGGAGGTAGGCCTCCAGTGTGTCTGGAGGGTCCTCTGATGAAAATCTATAGGAAGAATAAAATTCAAGAGGTAAACTTATCTCAGGAGATATGAGAAGCTCTAAGAAATAAATTCTGGGGGAGGCTCAGTGGTGCAGTGAATAGAGCACCCACCCTGGAGTCAGGAAGACCTGAGTTCAAATAAGGCCTCAGACACTTGACACACTTACTAGTCGTGTGACCTTGGGCAAGTCACTTAACCCCAACTGCCCTTCCTCCCCCTCCAAAAAGAAAAAGAAAAAGGAAAAAAAAAGAATTAAATTCTGAAGACACAAATAGAAATAGCTCTAATGTGGAAGAAAGGGGGAAATGTTTAAAGAAACTGGTGTAAATACAAAAGTAACTTGCCTAGCTAAATTAGATTTCAAGACACATAAAATATAAAAGCAAAATCATGGAATGGGAGATGAACACCAAAGCCTGGCACTGTGTATAAGGGAAATGTTGTGAATTCAAAGATTCATATTGCTGGAAATTCATTAGTAACAACAGCAGCAGTAGAAACAACCACTTCAACAACAATAGATTTTATACAGCCCTCTAGGATATGCAAAGCACTTTATGTATATTCCCTTGCTCAATCCTTACATCAGTCCTGTAAGATAGGTGATGTTGTTATTCTTGTTTTATAGATGATGAGACAGGGCCCAGGAAAGTTTCAGTGACATGCCCAAGTCATACATCAAAGTGTCTTAGGAAATAATTTGAATGTATCTTCCTGAGTCTAAGTTCAGAACTCTATCCACTTCATCACATAATGCCAATATAAAAGGAAGACCACAGATAAACCATTTCACATGGATAGGATATCATGATATTTTAAAAATTTGAATGATTTATTTATTTTTAATATTCAACATTCACTTTTTTAAGATTTTGAGCTCTAAATTTTTTCTCCTTCTCCCACCCTCCCCAAGACAGCATGAAATATGCTATAGGCTATACATGTACAATCATATTAAATCTATTTCCATATTAATCATGTTATAAAGAAGAATAAGAACCAAGGGAAAAATCACAAGAAACAAACAAAAAACAAAAAAAAGAGAAAATAGTATGCTTCAATCTTCATTCAGACTCCATAGTTCTTTCTCTCCACGTGGTCAGCATTTTTCATCACAAGTTCCTTGGAATTGTCTTGGTTCATTGTGTTGCTGAGAAGAGCTAAGTCTATTAGTCATTGCGCAATGTTGCTATTACTGTATAGGATGTTCTCCTAGTTCTGTTCACTTTACTCTGCATCGGTTTATGTAAGTCTTCCCAGGTTTTTCTGAAATCCACCTGCTTATCATTTCTTTTCTTTTTGCTTGGGAGGATCGGGAAGGCAAGGCAATTGGGGTTAAATGATTTTCCCAAGGTCACACAGGTAGTAAGTGTCAAGTGTCTGATGCCAGTTTTAAACTCAGGATCTCCTGACTCCCAGGGTCAGTGCTGTATTCACTGTACCACCTAGCTGCCCCACTTCATTTCTTATAGCACAATAGTATTCCATTACATTCATATACCATAACTTGTTCAACCATTCTCCAATTGATAGGCATCCTTTCAAATTCCAGTTCTTCACCACCACAAAAATAGCTGCTATAAATATTTTTGTACATATGGGTCTTTTTCCTATTTTTATGATCTCTTTGGGATATAGACTTAGAAGTAGTATGGCTGGATCAAAGAGTATTCAGTTTTATAGACCTTTAGGAATAGTTTTAAATAGCTCTCCAGAATGGTTGTATCAGTTCACAACTCTACCAACAATGCATTAGATTCCATGCTATTTTTAAAGAACCTCAAGGAAAAAGGTTCAATGGTTATACCTAATGTGTCTAGATGTCAGCAAGGCAAATGAAAAATTCTCTCATAACATCCTGGAAAATAATATGGAGAGATTTACACTGTTTTGACAGTATAGTTACATGGTTCAGAAACTGGCTGACACTAGTACATTGATTAATGATTCAATGTGAACCTACAGGATGGTTTTTAATAGACTTGATTCTTAGCTCTATTCTTTCTGTTTAAGATTTTACTGGCAATTGGGATTAAGACATATATTTTTATGCTTCTCACATTTATGGATGTCATGAATTTCATCAAACTAACAGGTTAAATGACAGAATAGTGATGCAAAGAGATTTTGAGGGTTAGAAAAATGGACTGAAGATATGAAAGGAAAATAAACATATGCAAAGGTTAAAAAGAGGAGTTGCTCACAATGAAATTCAACAAACATATATTAAGTTCTTTTTATGTGTAAAACATTGTACTAATCAGCAGTAATACAAGGACAAACAAAACAGAACCTGTCATCGAGGAGCTTACAGTTTCCTGGAAGAAACTGTGTGTCCACAGTTTAACAAATAATTAATGTTATTTGAGAAGGTAGAGAGCACTAACCAGTGGGGGATGGGAAGGAAGGACTTTATATAGAGGCTAATACAAGGTTGGGTCTTAAAGGATGAAGAGAATTCTGAGAAGAACAGATGAGGAGGGAATGTATTCTTATCAGGGAATGTGGCCTATGAAAAGGTACAGAGTCAAGAGATGGAATATTAAGTTCAAAGAGATTGTCTGGAACCTAGAATGCATGAAAGTGATATGAAGTAAATCTGGAAAGGTAGGTTGAAGCTACATTCTGGACAGTTTAATTTCATATGAATTTGTATTTCATGCTAAAGATAATAGAACATCTGAAGATTATTCAACAGGGAAGAGACTTGGTTGGCTCCTCACTTTAGGAAGATTATTTTAGCAGCTGCATGGAAGATAGAAGAGAGAGAGTGGTAGCAGGAGCATGAATTATATATATTGCAAAAGAGGAAATAATAGGTGAAGCAGGCCTGAATTAGGGCAGTAGAGGAGGAGAAAGGGGATGCAAGAGACTTCATTTATGTAGATTTGACAAGATTTGGGGAGAACTTTAAGGAGAAGAATCAATAATGAGTGAAGAAAGGATGGTGTTGTTCTCAATAGAAATTAGGAAGATTTATGGAGAGATAAGTTTCTGGGAAAAGATAATCATCTCTTTCTGATACATATTGAGTTGAGGATTTAACACTAGAAGAACCAAACTGATACAAAAATATATTACTTTGAAATAAAATTTTCCATTCCATCACTGTTTTCTTTGTTTACCAAATAAAAGAAAATGCAGTGTGTCAATTGATGCAGCTTGGTCATTTGGCATATCCTCAAATTCCAGTCCTTCTATTAAAAGGTGGATACCTTTATTAAGGATAGCTAATGTTGGACTAGAGTTCAAGAAAGAGATGAGGGCTAGATGTATAGATTTGGGGGTCACCTGCTTTCATATAATAATTTAACCCTCTGGAAGTTGATAATATCACCAAAGGAAGTAATATACAGAAAGAGAAGATGGAGTCTTGCAAAACATTTTAAATGAAAGGGAAAGGGATGATGATCCAGCAAAGGAAGTTGGGTAAGGGCAATCATACACATATGAGAACCAGGAAAGGATCTAGCAGATGGAAATGGTCAACAGTTTCCAAAAGCTGGGTCAGCTTTTGATGAAGGCTAAAGAAAGTCTACTTGATTTATTAGTTAAGAGAAACATTGGTAACTTTGGATAGAAGTTTTTTTTTAAAAAAAGAATTTATTAGTTTAGTTTCAGTTAACAAGATTCAATTCCATAGTTCCTTGATTTCCAAATTTCCTTTACTTCCCTTCCCCCTCCCCCCAAGACAGCATATAGTCCAGTATAGGATCTGCAAATGCATTCATATTAGACATTATTCCAATTATAAAGGTGTATTGTACTAGGTGGGATGAAAGATGGGAAGGAAGAAATAAAACCAAACAATGAAAAGAAAAAGATCATTTAGTTTGCTTCCATCAGGATTCAGACTCAGTTCTTTCTAGTTATATCTCTGGATGGCGCATTTCTCACTTTCTTGAGTCTTTCAGGATTGACTTACATCACTGCATTGCTGAAAAGAGTCCAGTCTGTCATAGTTGGTCATCACAGATATGGTATGTCTGTGATTGTATACAAATTTCTCCTGATTTTACTCTTCTTGATCAGCATCAGTTTGTACTTATCCAGGTAATTATGAAATCTGTCACTTCCTCATTTCTTATAGCACAATAATATTCCATTACATTCATATACCACAACTTGTTTAGCCATTCCCCAATTGATGGGCACCCCTTTAGTTTCCAATTCTTTGCAACCACAAAAAGGGCTGCTAAAAATATTTTTGTACATATGGGTCTTCCTCCCACTTCTATGACCTCTTTGGGATATAACCCTAGAAGTGGTATTGTTGGGTGAAAGGGTATGAAATTATTTATAATCCTTTGGGCATAATTCCAGATTGCTCTCCAGAATGTTTGGATAAGTTCACAACTCCATCAGCAATGTATTAGTGTTCCAATTTGTCCACATCCTCTCCAGCATTTGTTGCTTTCTTGTTTTGTCATCTTAGCCAATCTGACTGGAGAGATGTGGTATCTCAGAGTTGTTTTGATTTGCATTTCTCTAATTAATAGTGATTTAGAGCATTTCTTCATATGCTTATAGATATCTTTAATTTCTTTCTCTGAAAACTGCCTGTTCATATCCTTTGACCATTAATCAACTTGTATTCATATAGATTTGGCTCAATTCTCTATAAATTTTAAAAATGAGTCCTTTATCAGAGACACAAGTTGTAAAAATTCTTTCCCAATTTCCCACCTCCCTCTTGATCTTGGTTACACTGGCTTTGTTTGTACAGAAGCTTTTCAATTTAATGTAATCAAAATTATCCATTTTGCATTTTATAATGCTCTCTAATTCTTGTTTGGTCCTAAAATCTTCCCCTCCCCATAAATCTGTCAGGTAAACTATTCCTTGCTTTCCCAAATTACTTACAGTATCATCCTTTACACCTAGATCATGCACCCATTTAGACTTGATTTTGGTATATGGTGTTAGATAGTGATCTATGCCCACTTTCTGCCATACTGTATTCCAGTTTTCCCAGCAGTTTTTGTCAAATAGTGCATTCTTATCCCAAAAACTGGGGTCTTTGGGTTTATCGAACAATAGATTGCTATATTCATTAACTGCTGGGTCTCCTGCACCTAATCTATTCCATTGATCCACTACTCTATACCTCTGCCAGTACCAAGCAGTTTTGATGACTGCTGCTGTATAATACAGATTAAGATCTGGCATAGCTAGTCCACCTTCCCTAGAATTTCTTTTTATTAATTCCCTTGATATTCTAGACCGTTTGTTTTTCCAAATAAATTTTGTTATTATTTTGTCTAACTCTACAAAGTAGGTTTTTGGTAAATTGATTGGTATGGCACTAAATATATAGTTTAGTTTGGGTAAGATTGTCATTTTTATTATATTAGCTCAACCCAGCCACGAGCAATTGATATTTTTCCAACTATTTAGATCTGCTTTTATTTGTGTGAGAAGTGTTTTGTAGTTGTGATCATATAGATTCTGGGTTTGTTTTGGCCAGTAGATTCCCAAATATTTTATAATGTCTACAGTGACTTTAAATGGGATTTCTCTTTCTATCTTTTGCTGTTGAATTTCATTAAAGATGTACAGGAATGCTGAGGATTTACATGGGTTTATTTTATATCCTGCAACTTTGCCAAATTTATTTATTGTCCCAAGTAGTTTTTTACTTGATTCTCTAGGATTCTCTAAGTATATCATCATATCATCTTCGAAGAGTGATAGCTTGGTCACTTCTTTGCCTAATTTGATTCCTTTGATTTCTTTTTCTTCTCTAATTGCTACTGCTAGTGTTAAAATGAGACAAGAAAGTGGAGAAAACAAATACAAGATAATTCTTTTTTTTAAAAAAAAAAAGCATTTGGTTATGAAAGGAAAAAGAGAAGCTGACAATAGTTAGGAATGGAGTTAACAAAGTCAAATATTTTTAAGGTTGTGAGAGACCAGTGTGTATCAGAAGGCAGCAGTGACAGAGCTAGTTTATAGGATATTAAAACTGAGAAAAAGAGGGAATGATAGAAGAGACAAAATCCTAGAGGAGATTGGTAGATACGAGATCAAGGGCATGGGTAGAGAGAGGGTTTGGTCTTGCTGAGTAGAAGGACCTCTTTCTCAAAGGTGAGCAAAAGCAAAGTAAAGGGGGAATGCCATGGAAATAGTTTGAAGTACAAAATTAGGGGTGTTTAATGGCTCTATTTTCTCAGTTAAGTGGATCCTTTGCTGAGAGAAAAGTAAGTGTTGTATAAGAAGGTTCAAAAGATAGCAAGATAAGGTGAAAAGGAGTACATCATTTAGACATAAAGGGTGATACCAGAAGCAAATCAGGAGAACAAGGAAAAGTTTACCTGTCAGATCAATGGAGAAGGGAAGAATTTATGACCAAACAAGAGATAGAAAACATTATTAAATTCAGAATGGATAATTTTGATTATATTAAATTAAAAAGGTTTTATACAAACAAAACCAATTAAACCAAGATAAGAAAGAAAACATGAAGCTGGGAAACAATTTTTACAGCCAATATTTCCAATAAAGGCCTTGTTTCTAAAAAATATAGCAAGCAGGGTCAAATTTATAAGAATGCAAGTCATTCCTCAATTGAAAAATGATCAAAGGATATAAACAGGCAGTTTTCAGAAGAAGAACTTAAAGCTACCTATAGTCATATGAAAAGTGCTCTAAATCATTATTAATTAGGGAAATGCAAATTAAAACAGCTCTGAAGTACCAAGTCACACCTATCAGATTGGCTAATATGACAGAAAAGAAAAATGATAAATGGTGGGAAAGATGTGGGAATATTGGAGCACTAATGAATTGTTGGTGGAGTTGTAAGCTGATCCAACCATTCTGGAGAGCAATTTGGAACTATGTCCAAGGACCATAAAACTGTGCATATCTTTTGATCCAGCAATGCCACTACAAGGTCTGTGTCCCAAAGAGAACATTAAAAAGATATGTACAAAAATATTTATAACAGCTTTTTCTGGTGTCAAGGAATTGGAAATTGAGGAGATGCCCATCAATTGGGGAATGGCTAAACTAGTTGTGGTATATGAATGTAATGGGATACTATTGTTCTATAAGAAATGATGAGTAGGTGAATTTCATAAAAAAAAAAAAAAAACTAGAAAGACTTAACATGAACAGGTACTGAGTGAAGTGAGAAGAACCAAAGAACCAGGAAAACATTGATATAGTAACAGCAACACTGTGCAATGATCAATTATGGTAGACTTAGCTCTTCTCAGCAATGCAATGAACTAAGACAATTCCAAGATACATGTAATGGAAAACACTGACTACTACATCCAGAGAAAGAACTATGGAATTTGAATATAAATCGAAGGATATGATTTTCCCTTTTTTTGTTTTTTTTCTTACTTGTGTTTTTTCTCTTTTGTTCTGAGTCTTCTTTCACAACATGACCAATGTGGGAATATATTTAACATGACTGTACATGTATAGCCTTTATCACATTGCATGCTGTCTTGGGAGGGGGAAGAGGGAAGGATGAGAGGGAAAAAAATTTGGAGCTCAAAATCTTATAAAGATGAAAATTGAAAACTATCTTCACATGTAATGGGGAAAAAATTGAATCCCAGTAAATTAAAACAACAACAACAACAACAAAAGAGGTGACAATGTTTGAAACAAAAGTCCAAGATTGTGGAAATGTGGCTAGTGGTAATTCAATACTTAAATGGATCTGGGATCTCATTGATCTAAGTTATGTTCTTATTATAGGACACATTTCAATCTATCAGTTCTTTTTCTTGTGTACTTCCTGTCCATATTCTTCCATAAAGCTTCACTGAACATCTATTCAATATACTATTTACTTAAAAAAATCCATGGGGTTATGTATAACACATGGGAGCACCTGTTATTTCTTTTTCTTGCAACATGACAAATTCATCTCATTTTCTGATAATATGCTATCTGCTGGATGATATTTTTATACCACTTCCTAAAAGCAATTCATTGTTGGCAATTATTACTAATAGTTAACACTATGCTAAGTGCTGGGAATACAAAGAAATGCAAAAAAACAAATTGCTCTCAGTCCAATGAGGTAGACAACATGCAAGCATCAATTACAAACAAGATGTATCCAGGATAAATTATAGATTATAGAGACCCATATACCTATGCTATTCCCCACTGGCATCTCTTCTTATCCTATAGGTGCCACCCACGTATGATACTGTAGCACTTTAACTACCTTCCCTTTTACACTGTAAACTTGTCCCTATCAATGCCAGATGGAAGAGTAGGAGCAGAGTAGAAGTTGCAAAGAAGGAAGATTTAAGCTTAATGTCAGGACAGAGAAAACAATTCTTAACAAAGTTACCCCAAATTGTAATGAGTTATTTGGGAAGATAATGAGTTCATTAAAGGGTTTTAAGCATGTGTCTGTTCTATTGTAGAGGGGGCACTGCTTCAGGTATGACTCTCTAGAAGGGTCCCTTCCAACTTTTAGATTCTAGGACAATACAAGAAACTCTCTATAGATTAAGTTATTTGACAATGTACCTCTGGTCTGTAAATCACTAATTAGGGGAAAGTTCAGTTGAATCAGCTATATAAAATGGAGGGATTCGATTCAAATAAATCCACCCAGCCTCTTTAAAAGTTCTTATTAAATTGCTAAGTATACTGCTGAAACAAGATTGAACAGCTGTAAATTCTCAAAGGAATAAAAATCACCTGATAAATACAAAGGAAGGGATTCCCTAGGTGTGGAGGTAAAAGGTAGTCACAAAGAGTTTCATCTACACCCAGTTTTATCATTATGTCCTGGAACTACTACCACACCTAACAATGTCACTTATTAAAATTGTTGACTCTATGCCAGTTTTATTAGAATATATACCCAAACTTGCTTCCTACTAGGCTATTGGAGTTAGTGATTAAAAATCACCTACAAGATTAAGCTTTAAATGTGAGTCTGCCTTTCTGGTATTAATATGGCCCTTTTTTATTTGTTTTGAGAATGTTGGCTAACACACCCTCAGCTGGCATCTGGGGAGAATGTTCCACTCCTCCCTAGTAGGACCACTGTTTTTCCCCTGTAAAACAAATTGTTAAAATCCAGGACAAAACTTCGGTGTAATGCAGCAGGGACAGAGGTGCAGAGCTCAGATATCCTGTCCAGAAGAGTCTCTACATTCAGGTTCCTGATGCAGTTCTCAATTTTATTTCATGGATCCCTTTGGCAACTGAGTGAAAACTATGATGTATTCCCTTAAGGATTCGTTGATGTGCATAAAATTAAACACATGATATTACAAAGAAAAATAATTATTTTGAGAGTTGTAACTGTTACAAGTTCATGGACCCCAGGTTAAGAACCCCTTCATGGAGCATAAAAGGGCAGCTAGGGGCACAGTGTGTAGAGTACTGGGCCTGGAGTCAGGAAGACTCAGCTTCCTGAGTTCAAATTTGATCTCAGACAATTACTAGCTGTGTGAACAAGTCACTTAACTCTGTTTGCCTCAGTTCCTCCTCAGTGAAAGATGAACTGGAGAAGGAATTGGCAAACCACTCCTGTATATTTGCCAAGAAAACCCCAAATGGGGTCACTGAAGAATTGGATAGGAATGAAATGAACAGCAATAAAGCATAAACACCAGGGCATTAGGGGTGGAATACTTTTTAAGCAGGGGTGGAATACTTTTTAAGCAGTGTCTTCAAGAACAAAGGATCTAGGGTAGCTGGGTAGCACAGTGAATAGAGCACTGTTCTGGAATAAGGAAGATTTGAGTTCAAATTGGGCCTCAGACACTTGACACTTAACTAGCTGTGGTACCTTGGGCAAGTCACTTAACCCCAATTGCCTTGCTTTCCCCCTCAAAAAAAAATGGATCTATGTGGAAAATATCCATGACCATCACTGCAAAATATATAAATATATATATATGTATATATATATACATATATATTTATTACAAGAGATAAAATATGATTTTACAAAAAAAAATTAAAATTAGAAAATTCACTTAACCTCTTCCCACCATCTCCTAAAAATAGTCCAGTCTTTTGGAAGTAGCTTATGATTTCACTTCCTAGGTCACCTTAGCAGGTAGTGAGCCTTTTGTGTTCCACCTAACTACTAAGTGGGTCAAAGGGTTCGGAGAAAGGAAGTGGAAGGGAGTGGGAGGAAGAAGAGGACCAAAGAGACTATCCCTTCGATCTATGGTGGGAGGAAGATGAGAGTCCTGGTGCTCGATAGTGTTGTTCAGTGAGTGCCCAAGGCCCGGGGAGGGAGAAAAGCAGGTGGAAAGGGGAGACAGTCAACAGAAGGCTGTGCATCAGGAGGGCCTGGGCAGTGGCACCTGTGCCAGCCCTGCACACGTGACCAGAGGAGAACGCCCCGGGGGATTGGGGCTCACCTGGGCCCACGTGACGGTGCGCGAGCCGCCCCCGCCTGCCTGAAGGGAAGTGGCTCTGCTACTCAGCCGCGTCTCCCCACTCCCTTTCTTTCCTTTCCCTTCCCGGCGCGCCTGGAACCCCGCGCGGAGAGCAGCAATCCCTGCGCCAGCCTGAACGGTGGCAGCACTGGCAGCTGTGGAGGCGGGCGTCTCGCAGCCTTTGCACACCCAGCAGGGGCAGGAGGGGTGGCAGCAGTAGCCGGAGCAGCAGCAGCAGCAGCAGCATGTCGGCCGGCGGAGCGCCTATGCCACCGACCCCCAATCCCGCGGTGTCTTTCCCGGCGCCCAGGGTCACCCTGCCAGTGGGACCTGATATCCTCCGGACCTACTCGGGAGCCTTCGTCTGCCTGGAGATTGTAAGTGGGCAGCGGGCAAAAGTGTCCGGAAGAGGGTCAGGAAAGCGAGCTGGGGAAGGGGTAGGTGAAGGTGGGGACGGGGAGAAGACAGGGAGTCAAGGAAGAAACATTCTTCGGTCCATGCCAGACTGTAACCCCCGCGCCCTGCTGCTCTGCTCCCTCTCAGTCCTCAAGCTCCCTGCATATCCCTTTGCTTACCCTCTTTCTTCTCCACCCCCAACCTTTCCCCCGACTCCACGCTGCCGTTACCCTGGCGGAGCCCACCCAGCGTGGCCTGGTCCCCTGCTTGCCCTGGCACCTGTTACATTGGCTACCTGGCTCCTGGTTTCCCCATTTGGGTACTCGCTGCCTGTTGCTTAATATAGGAGCAAAGGGAGAAAGATTCAAAATGGGGAATGGGTCGGCATCTTGGAGGGGGAAGGGGCTGCTCGCCTTTGGTTGGAGATGGGGTGGCTGGAGCTCCTGGAAAAGGGCCATGCCCGAAGGGTGATTGGAGCCTAGAGCAAAGCAACGCTCTGTCAGCCTCCCCTGTTGCTAACCTGCCATTTTGTCGATTGGGAAAAGGTGTAGCTATATCTGTGAGTAGGTGACCAGGAGAAATTGCACCTCCAGGCTCCCACTTAGGGGCTGGAAGGAAAGGTTATAAGGGGGAATTCAAGGAAAAGGCAGAAGACTGAGTATGAATTTTTGTGGGCCTCCCCACAACACACACGCACACACACACACACACACACACACACACACACACACACACACACACACACATATTCATATTGCAGTGAAGAGAGACTCCCAGTCTAGGCTTAGGATCTTTGGCAGCTTCCAAACCAGGTGGGTGTGAGAAATCTGGGAGGAGGGAAAAATGTAACTCTGGCCCTGCCTTTTTTTCCCTTTCCGCTCCTTCCCTCCCCTCCAACACACACAATCTTTTATGAGCATGACTCTTGTAGGTGTGGGTGGGGTCACTTCTGACCATATTGTGTCACCTAGACTGTAGTCCAAATTTCTTGGGGTGGGGAGTTTCTCTCTCTTTCTCTTTTAAAGTGGGATTTAATGGGTTGGAGACTTTAACATAGACCAGAAAAGAAAAAAAAAGCGCAAATAAAAATTGGGCAACTTTATGTTGCATCATGCCCTGAGAATGACAAATAAAGGAATGGATTCCAGATACAAACTTATTTCCTGCAGGTTGGTTGGTTTGCTTGATTTGGGCTTTTTCTCTTCACCCCTCCTCTTTGGAGTTTGCATAACCTGAATCTGGTCCCTTCAGTTTCTGTTTTGTGATGTGAGGTGGATCTGGAGCATTTGGTGTACTGCTTTATTATGCCAGCATTGCCAACGCATCCCCAGTCAAGTTTAGCTCAGATTTAAATCTGAGAATGGAGACTCAACTAAATTACATCAGTAATAAGATCCTGCAAAGCTGAAGGAGGTAGTTTTGAATTTGAGCCCACATCAGAAGCATCTGAAAGAGAACCTTAGTGATGACTGGTTCTGGGAATCCATGCAAAATTAATGGAGGGAAGATGTGACTGATTTTGATGTGGGCCTGCAAGAAAGGGAAATAACTTAGAAATTAACACAGAAGAGTTTTCTAAAAGTTTTGAATGCTTTAGTTTGAAAGTTTGAAAAGGACAAGGTGATGATATTTCAAGTCTTTGTAAGATTTTTTTGTTTGTTTGTTTGTTTGTTTTGTTTTGGTTTGGTTTTTTTGGAGTGGGGAAGGCAGGGCAGTTGGGTTAAGTGATTTTCCCATCTCACACAGCTAGTAAGTGTTAAGTGTTTGAGGTCAGTTGGACCCAGGTCCTCCTGAGTCCAGGGCAGGTGCTTTATTCACTGTGCCACCTAGCCACCCCCAAAAGATGTTATTAATAAGAAGATAAATGGGTTTTCATCACTATACAGAAACAGATAATCTCTTCCCCTTTTCATCTCCTCTTCAGTTTATGTGAAAAGGTTGACATATGCATCTTCAAAAAGTATATGTCAGGGCGGCTAGGTGGGGCAGTGAATAGAGTGTCGGCCCTGGAGTCAGAAGGTCCTGAGTTCGGATCCGACCTCAGACACTTAACGCACACACAAACAAAAACCTAGCCGTGTGACCTTGGGCAAGTTACTTAACCCCAATTGCCCTCCAAAAGGCAAAAAAAAAAAAAGAAAGTATATGTCTCTTGCCCTATTTAAGGTCCTATCCCTTCCCACCCTAGGAGGGGCTTTGACCTTATGTTCACTCTCATGAACTTCTCCATTCTTACCCATTCTTCTCTGTCTTTCTCACTTAGACAGTCTCAGGCCTTCTATTACTTGAAAAGACAAAAAGAAAAAAAAACATTTTTATTTGACCACCACCTATCTAACCTTCCAACTAGCACCCCATTTCTCTACCACCTGACCACCATGGCCATATTTATTAGGTAGCCTAAATTGATTGCATCCATTCCTTTTGTTGCTTTTTAAAAATTCAATTCAAGCATTTATTAAGGTCACTCTATGTAACTGACCTCTGATTTAACACATTTATGAAGAGTCACCCTTTCCTGGTCAAATACCTGTTTTTCCTTGCTTTCCATTTTTCTGCACCTCTTAGAACATTTGACCTTATTAGTCATGGCCTTATTGAACTCTTTATTCTAGAATTTCCATGTTTATTTGGGTTTTACTTTTTGGATCCCTTTCTGAGTCTTTGCTGATATCTTATTTTAACATTTAAAAAAATTTTTGCACATTGATTATATAAATATCTTGAGACTTAGTCCTAAACAGATCGTCCTTTACCCTCTGGAAACTTCTGCTAGTATGTGAGTGGCTCCTGGGTCTGTATGTCAAGTTCTGATGACTCACATATCCTGTTGTCTGCAGAACATCTCAATTTGGTTTATCCTGTCTAAATCTAAAACTTACTGTTCCAAAAATATGTCTGAGCTCTTTAGTACCATAGTACAGTCAACTAGGGATTATAGAACTTTCAAGTTGATAGATGTGGAGAATGTCATCCAATATCCTCCTTTTGGAGATAAAGAAAGTGAATCTCAGAGATATCAGATGACTTATGTAGGATCACAGTGTAAAAGTGCCAGAGGCAAGATTCTAACCCAAGTTTTATCATTCTAAAAACGGCTCTTTTTTATGACATCTTGTTGATAGAATGGGGCCAAAATTATAGGTCTGAATTACACAGAAACTAGTTTCACTCAAAGAATGGGATTCTGTGGTGGCCGTGGTCTTCACTCCTACCCATAATCACTGTCCCTCTGATGTCTATGTTGTTTAACAAAAGAGATAAATATTTTAGAAAGCATATCACAAATCCATTAGTACTTTTAGGAAACAAAGTGGATCAATAACATCCTATAATATGAAGAAAACACTCATGCTTATAATCTTGAATATGGCTTAACAGGAAGATATGTTCCATACTTATGTACGTGAAGAATATATTTTGGCTTTTGCTTACACCTGCTGCTTTGGGAACCTGACATTGTGACCAAAATAATCACCTTTGTGATTCTTAGTCTCTTCATCATTGGTTCAAAATACAACTTGAGAAGGCATGGCTACCCAGTGTCTCACACTTCCTGAGTTAAATCCCTGGAGGGAAAAGATCTTGATTAACATCAATTTAATATTTGGGTACCAATATGTACAAGATTAAGGCCAGAGGTAGAAGGAGAATGGTATGGGCTGGTGCAGGAAAATCTTGTAAAAAAGTAGCTGGAGCATTCAGGGAAAATGCCTGACCAATTTTACTTAAGTAGAAAGAGCACCAGATTTGCAATTAGAAAACTTAGATTGGAAACTTGACCACCTATTGAATGTAGGCCCTTGGGCAAGTCACTTAAATTTTAAGTTTGGACTTCAGTGTTCACAACTTTGAAGGGAGGAATTAATTAAATTATCTCTAAGGCCCCTTCCACCTCTAAACCCTTTAATCTTTTGAGATTCTAATGTGCTTCACACTTTTAATCTCTAGACAAGAAAAAAAAAGTGAAAACCCAATAATGTAGAGTCTTGAACCTCTGTGAAACATATTTGCAGTTTCTAATGGTATCATCTGGAGAAGTACAATTACATGTTCCTTGTTCGGTTCAGCATATTTGGTATACAGTTTAAGAAAATTTAAAACTCTATGGAATTTATTACTTAACCCTAATTTGGTTTCAAAGTGAGAAATTGGGGGTTCTTGAGGTAAGGGAGTGAAATTGGTTGGTGTAGGGTTGCACTAGATATAGCAATATGATTCCCATAAAAAAATATATGTTTTTTACTTGTAGTCTTGAATATAGGCTAAATTTTCATACTTGAAAGTTTACCTCAACATCTTTCCCAAATTAAATAGATTCAAGTCTCCAAAACATGCCTTGAAATGAAATATAGAGGTAGTGAGTTCATCTGCACTAGAAATATTCAGTTCAATTCAGCAAGCATTTATTAAACACCTTCTATATAAAGGGCATGAATTAGTAGCTACCCTTCAATGAGGAAACAACATGTACACAGGTAAATCAAAATCAAATGAAAAGTCATTGTTGGGGTGAGAGGAGACTAACAACTAGGGAGATCAAGAGTTTCCTAGTAACAGGCAGAACCTAAAGATGAGCCTTGAAAAGAGCTAGGCTGGGACTGCTAGGTGGCACAATGAATACAACACGTGCCCTGGAGTCAGGAGGACCTGAGTTCAAATCCAACCTCAGATACTTAACACTTACTAGCTGGGTGACTTTGGGCAAGTCACTTAACCCTAATTGCCCTGCCCTCCCCCCTCCAAAAAAGAAAAGCAAAAAAAGAGGTAGGCATTCTAAGAAGCTAATGTAAGAAGGGGGAGCATTCTTAGTATTTGGAATAATAGCCTCTGCAAAGGCATTGAGGTAGAGGATAGAATGTAGGCAAGACCAAATGGAATGTAGAATGGGTAAGAAGAAGACAAAATCAGTCTGGAAAGATAGGCTGGATTTTGATTGTGAAAGGACCAAATAGAGGAACTTAGAGTTTACCCTAAAGGCAATGAGGAGCTACTAGAGCTTAGTGAGTAGGGGAGTAGCAAGGTAAGATTTGTGCATTAGCAATATCAGTTGGGTAGCTATGTGGAGGATGGGTTGGATAGAGGAAAGCCTGCATGCAGAAGACCAATTTTGAAGCTATTTTAATAATGCAGATTTGAGGTGATGAAGGCTTAAACTAGACATGTAGGTTGAAACAAGGGGATGGATATGAGAAATATTGTAGAGGTAGAGCTGACAAAACTTGACAAGTGATTGAGGAAAAGGAAAGAACCGAGGTGACACCAATGTTGTAAATCTGTGTGACTGAAAAGATGGGTTAAATAACAAAAATGAAGAAGAGTGGAGAAGATTTAGTTTGGCCATGCTAGACCTCAGATGCCTATGAGACATTCACATAGAGACATCTAATAGGGAGTTGAAGTAGGATTGGAATTCCGGAAGCAAATTTAAACCCACAGGAGTTGATGAGATCAACAAGGGAGAAATGGTAGAGAAAAGAGAAGAGGGTCCAGGATAGAATTTTGATTATTGCCTACACTTAATGGATAGAAGAGGAATTCTCATCTAGCAAAAGAGCCCGAGGAAGAGCACATGCAAGCAGGATGAGAACTGAGAGCAATGTCATAGAAACCAAGAAAAAAGAGGATATCCATGAGGAGAAGTGGGGTGGTCATTAGCTTCAAAAAGTCCATAGTGGTCAAGTAGAATGAAGAGGGAGAAAAAGTCATTAGACTGATTACTTAAGGGATCTTTGGGACTCTAGGAAAGATACAGTTAAGTTAGTAGTCGAGTAGTGGAGTGGTAGAATCAATTGTTTCAAAAATAGTAGGAAGGGAATTGTATGTGAGAAAATTGAAGCACTAGAAAACTCTTAAGAGTTTGACTCTGTGAGAAAAGACAAAATAATAGCTTTGGGGATGGCCGAGAGGAATGAACATTTAAGGATCAAGGTGCACCTGGACATTCTTATAGATAATAGGGAAAGGAGCCTGTACATAAAGGGAGAGTGAATATGAAAGAGAAGGGATGGTGGGAGTGAGAGAGAGGGAGAGCTCTTTCCAGTTTGTCCAGCTGAGATTGGATGTTGGAGATGGGATTCATGCTAAGCAGGTATTATTAAACTTTTTTGTTTCATAAACTCCTTTGGCAGTCTAATGATGCCTAGACTTCTCAAATAGTGTTTTGTTGACTATATTCATTATTGAAGGAAATACTAAGTTTCATCTAGAGGATATTGAAAGTAAAGATGCATTTTTTTGCCATCCAAGTGAAAGAACTCCCTTGTATCTATCCTTGTGCAATCCAGGTTAAGAACTTCTACTTTAAGAAGTAGGAAACAGAACTTTAGATGTCATTTGGCTCATTAAAACACTTAGATTTGGGGGAGGGAGAGTATATTTGCTAATACTAAAAGCTTTTTATTAATTAAAAGTAGCTGTTTCTTTTCTGCATTTCCTAATTTAAAAATAGCCCAAAGAAAATAAACTTTAGAATCTTTAGAATGTCATGAGAAGAGAAACTTACAGCCTTGTCGAAGATTTTCAGCCAGGTTTTCCCTAATGGAAACCTCATAAAAAATCTCAAGAGCTAAAGGATAGTGATACAGAAGTTTGTCTGCAATCTTTTGACCAAATTGTGCCCAAAATATGTTACAAGGTTGTTGTAAATAAAAGAGGCAGAGACCAAGGATAGGAAATTTGCTTATCTGACTAAGATAGAAATGCAGTTTCCAGGTAGTAAGAATGGTAGAAATAACTTTAAAAAATCCACTTCAAATCTGACTTAAGAAAGCTTACTAGCTATGTGACAGATGACCCTGGGAAAGTAATTTAATCCTGTTTGCCTCAATTTTCTCATCTGTAAAAAGAGGTGGAGAAGGAATTGGCAGTTGGCATCTCTGCCGAGAAAACCCCAAACGGGGTCACAGAATGTCAGACACAGACTGAAAAATGACTTAACAACAACAACAAAATATAGATACAGTTATAGACATACATATACATGCAATATATACATATGTATAATACATGCAATAAAAATATATATATTGTATGTGTGATGCTGGAGGGCAAGGACTGTGTCATGTTGGCAACAAATACAATCACATTTAATACTTTGTAAATTCTATTTGATTAAAAACACTGAAAATCAAACTGATGGTTCTGAGGAGATATTAACAAATGATTGAAATATTAACATTTAGATTAAGTGATTGAAGTAAAATTGAAGATAAATAATTGAAATATTAAAAAATAAATGATTGAAATAGTTGACCACCATAGTTCATCACCAGTTCTGAGGTTCTAAATACATAGCATTCAGTCAGAATCTATGTCATATTATTCTGATACCAAGTCGCTTTTCAAGAATCATAGAATGTTGCAGGTAGAAATGAGCTGAGAGGTCATCAAATCCAGTTCTCATTTTATATTAAGAATTAAAGACCCAGAGACATAAAGTGACTAAGTAAGTGGGTGTGAGCATTGCTAAATGGTGGTAGCATTGGATCTAGTTATAATTTAGGGTTTTTGATTCTCAGGGCTTCTTTATCCTACTGCTTGACAAATTCCTAGCATTTTTTGAGCTAAGATGATCAAATTCTAGAAAACTGGAATAAGTGAAAGGTGAGAATGCAGAGGATATAGGCAGAAATATAGGGTTCATAGTTGATGCCAAAACCTTGGTACAGATGAACATTTTAACTTAAGTGGTAGAAATAATTGCCTCTAGACTATGAGATATGGCAGTAGATTGAAGCACTCCTCCCTCTCTGGAAGTGATTTTGTTCAGAATAGGTGGAGTAAAGAGTAGATATTTATTTTCTGCCTGAGAGATTTCTATTTTAAGCATATTCTCAGCTGTACAGATAACTAAAATAGAATTATTTGGTCACACTCAATGAAGAATTTAAATGTGAAAGATCATAAAAGTAAATCTGTGTTGAGGAATTTTGTTTGTTTTATTAAGTGCCTAAATTTCACATATAAACAAGTCCTTATTTGTTTGCCTAAGTTGGATTTGCCCTTTATATGAAAATGACAACTCACTCCTTAAAATTTTACAATTTTGATTGATCTTTTATTTTTATATCATCTTAATTTCCAAATATATCTGTCTTCCCTCCCCACCTAGATAGCCATCCATTGTAAACCAAGATTTATAAAAAAATTAAGAAGACAGTAGGGAATAGGACAGGGGTAGAGTGGTGGAGAGGATATGGGGGTGTGTCTGAGGAAGCAGTTCAGCAAAAACTAACACATTTAACCAATCTAATAGTATGCAGAATGTTCCTTAAACCATAGTCCCACCATTTCTGCAAAGAAAAGAAGGTGCAACTCCTGGTCTCTTCTTTAAGGATAATTTTGGACATTATAATTACTCAGTGTTCAATTTTGTGTTTTTTTTTCTCTTCACAATGTTTCGTTTTATAGATGTAAATATTTATCTATAGCTATCATCTATTTATCTACATATCTATTCATCCATCCATGCATTTGTATCTATCTGTTTTTCCTGGTTCTACTTATTTCACTCAACATTAATTCATTTAGAACCCCCAGTACTTATTTGAATTCTTTATATTCATAATTTCTTTTGATAGAGTAATAATGTTCTATTCCATTCATTTATCTCACCATTTACTAAATGATGTGTTTTGACATTGTTGCTAGTTCTATGCTACTGCAAAGAGTGTTGCTATAAATATTGGGGTACATATGGAGCTTTCTTTCTGTCTTTGAATTCCTCCTTGTGCCTGACAATGGGTTGTCCTGGACAAAGGGCATGGGCATTTTAACCACCTCCTTAGCATAGTTCCAAATAGCTTCCTGAATGGTTGGCCCAATTCACAGCTTCACTAAAAACATCTTAATGTGCCTACTTAAATAACCTTTCCAATATTCACCATTTCTTCCTTTGTCATCTTTACTAACTTAATAGCTTACTCATCTATAATACTTTAAGGTTTACAAAGTGCTTACACAATTCTGAGAGATAGGTAATATAAAAGTTTTAGCATTTTATAGATCATAGGTTCATACATGCATATCTGGATGGGATCTCAGAGAACATCTAGTCCAGCTCCCTCCTTTTACAGGTGAGGGAAAATAAAGAAGATTAACTGACTTGTCCAGGGCCATACATCTAGTGAGTTTTGCAGCTGTGACCCAAAACCAGGACTTGGGATTTCAGAACTAATACCTTCCCCTAATGCAATTGCTGGATTACTACAAGAATCCCTCTTTCTCCCGAATTAATCTTCCTTGGGCTTTCCTTCCTCTTCACTGCTTGCTACAAATCCAAATGTTGTGTGGTATCAATAACACACTTATGCCCCCAATTCTAGCCCCTTTTCCCTAGTGCAGTTTGTGAAGCATGGTTTCTGCAAGGAATCTGGTTAGGTCATGTTAAGAGAAGGTAAGAGGGTAAAACTCCATGGCTTCTCCTCATTTTCTTCAGATAATTCATTTTCATTACTTCATTCCTACTATCTTAGACTGTTTGATTAGAGTCCTGCTCCAGTTAGTGTGAGATTTTATGGGGATTTTTTTCACTGAAATATACACAAAGCTTCCAGCCCCAAAACCATCACCTTTTGTCAGTCTTTGCCTTTACTGGTAGACCTAAGTTAAAAGTTTGAAGACAGAGAAACACAGAAGTGGGGTGTTTTATTTTTCTACCTTAGGACCCCACCATTATTAATGGCAGCAAAAGCCTTTTTAAAAACTTAAAAGGGGAAAGAACGGGGGGAAAATGTAACTCATAATCTGGTGGAAATGAATGATGTAAACCAGAAGTTAATAAAGCATTTGTTTAAAAAAAATAAATAAAAAAGAAGAAAAGAAAAAAAAGAAAAAAAACTTAGAAGAGGTATTTGCTTGCTTAGGGGACAGGATGGTAAGGAAGACGTTTGAGGCTGTATTTTGTTCCACAAGTAGTCAGGGAAGAATACTTAGGCAAAAGCCATAGGTGGTAGAATTGGAAAGAGAAGGCAAGTGAAATTCTGGAAGCTCAGAAGGAAACAGAAATGAGCTACACAGAACTAATAGTGGTGAGAAGCCCCAGCCCTCTCAACTTTGACCTTCAGATTCCTTCTTTCCACTCTTCCCTTAGCTGGAGGCTTTTTTTTTAAACCTTAGAGCTGCAGATCTTGCTGATACTGTTGCAGCAAGGGAAATATATTGTTGGCCTTCCAAGTTGGAACAGGGCAGATAACTTTTCTATACATATATTATATACTAAGTAGTAAGCAGGTTCCATAGTTCTGTATTTCAGGGGTGGAAGTTGTGAATTAAATAAGTTTTCATAAATTGGCCTGAGAATCTAAGTACTGTGATGGAAGAATCTAGTATGCGTTTTCCCACAGAAGCAAACTTTAATGACAGGACCCATCTGTAAGTTGTACTCCTGCCTGGGGTGCATGCGTGCGTGTGCGTGTGTGTGTGTGTGTGTGTGTGTGTGTGTGTGTGTGTGTGTGTGTGTGTGTACTAGATGATAAACTTTTAAATGAGGCATGATGGGTGGTGGTTACAAGAGCATTCTACCTGTTAGAACTGACCAAGAGTAGAATGGCTGACTAAGAGGTTGTCAGCAATTTAGCCAAATTCAGGCAATTATAAGTAGGGTTTTGGCAAAGCATGTGCCAGGCACTTGAGATACAAAAGTAAGAAATTCCTTGTCCTCCAAGAGCTTACTAGGGGAAGATGTAAAAGGTCTAGAAGTACTTAAAACAAAACTATACATAAAAGAAGTATGTAATTTCAAGGAAGTACACTAACTAAGCAAATCATGAAAGATTTTATGTAGGATGTACCTAAGCTGTGCTTTTGAGGAAGCCTAGGCTTCCATGAGGTGCAGGTGAGAAGACTTCATTATGTATATTACAGGTGTCAGAGAATCTTTGGTTAGGAAATGATTAGTTAAGTCTAAAGAGATATGACTAAGAGAGAAGAATTGATGTGGAAATGAATAGAATCTTGGAAAGGATTTAGAAGGAAGAATGTGGGCAGGGCCCTTACTGCTAGATAGGAGTGAAATCCAAGGAGGAGAAAAACAGTACCTGAAAATTCAACCAAGATTTCCTATCCTGCCATCCTGGGTCTTTATCAGGAATGCCACAATGCTGCATATTTTTCCAGCTTTCCACCCTCATAAGCAAAACAAACACACAAACAACAACAAAAAAACCACCTCTTTTATTTCTACAGGTTAAATTCTGTACAAGTTCTTGGTAATAGAAACTTTCTGAGTTTCCTTTGGTGTGGGTGGGGGGAACTCAACCCAAGCCACTCCCTTAAAGTATGCCAGGGCCTGTCCATAGCACAAAGACCTAAAACAGAAAATGTTGTGCAATAAAAATTGCATGAGACCATAAATGCATAAATGAGATTAGTTTCTTGGGGAAAGTTTTTACAGCCTGAGTCACCTAAGTGAAAGTAGGTCATCACAAAGTGAAGTTAAGTCCCCAAAGAAGCCTATTTCTTATAAAGGTCAATTCTGTTTAGAGAAAACCAATAGCCTCTTTACTGAGGAGCTCTGCTGGCAATTTGTATATCACCAGAGCTGAAGTGATTAAATTTTAGTTCTTGAGGGTTTGGGCCTTCTCATACAACAGCAGGTCCAGCCAGATTGAAACCATATCACTTTATGTTCTCCTTGTGGCCAATCCTATTCGTGTCCCTGGGGAAAGCCCTATTAACTCTGTTATTGTTGATAGTGATTCTACCTTTAAAGACCTGGAAGCATTACTTTAAATGCCCTTATTACCAATATTGAATAATGATACAATATGGAATATTAGAAAGGCTTCTGGATTGTGAAGTTAGGAAACGTAGGTTCATATTCCATCTTAGAATTTATGAACATTGTGACCATGGTCAAGTCACTTTTCCCTTTTGAGCCCTAGTTTTCTTGTCTATAAAATGGGAGAATAATATTTTCACTACTTCCTCGAAAGGGATTTGATGAAGAAAGTACATTGTAAATTATAAAGCCACAGGATAAGTATGAGTAAGCATTAATATTATAGATACAGGTTCGGAATCAGGAGCTATCCTTGGGGAAATTTGAAGTAGGTGCTAGAGTCAAGCCTTATGTTGATTTATAAAGCTGTTACCCATTTTAACTCATTTGAGCCTCACAACAGCCCCGTGAGGTACCTGCTATAACTAATAAAAAGCATGCTCTCTCTAGAACCCCAGAGGGCCATAACAATAATAATAACTAACATTGATATGGTGTTTACTATGTGTCAGGCACTTTGTACATATTCTCTCATTTGGTCCTCACAACAGCCTTAGGAGGTAGGTGCTATGACATATAGAGCCCATCTTCTCTAGAATACTAGAGGGCCAGAACTGGGGGAATTGTAGATAAGAGAACAAATCATAAGGCAAGTGTTCTTAACTTCTGCTTCATAGACTGTCCCCCAGATCCCTATTATGTGGATAAATTTCAGAGGGTCTGTCTATTGAGGTGGAAAAAAATTAAACCAGTATTTTCACTGACCTTTGCTTTCCTCTGTGATGTTATATTCTATTTTGTGCACTTAAACCATTCTGAAAAGGGGGTCTGTAGGTTTTACCAAACTGCCTAAGGGGTCCATGATAAACAAAAAGGTGTAGGGCCTCCACCTAAAATCTCTCTCATATATGTCAGTCAGTGATAGCCTGGATTGAGAGGGAAGAGGAAATCCAAAGTGGCAAATAAGGATTTCAGGACCCAAGAGAAAAGATCTACTTTGCACTTGTGCTTCTATTCTTTCTTTCCTCTTTCTGCCACTGTTTGGGAGCTTTGAAAGACTTTACCTTTTGATTACTCATGTTTCTTTCTTTTTATTTTTCCTGTGCAAACAGGGACACTACTAAATCCACCCCCATGAAACAGGAAATATTGCAAGCATAGTTGTATTTATGGCCATGACATGGTCTGAGCTCATCAGGGAGAAGTTCTAGTCTAAGTGTATATTATTTATTAAAAGTCAGTTTTGGAGATGAGCACCTGGAGGATAATGTAGTAAATGGAAAGATTATAAAGGTGGTGCTAAAAGAGTGAGTGGCCAAGCAGTCTTGTTTGTGGCACTCATAAAATAATAAAATTGGTTCCTGGAGTGGGAACTGGTCTCAAGCCTGGCCTCAGCCTAAACTTCAAAAGCTGTACTGCTTAGGTAGGACTTCCAGATGATGTCCAGATCCAGCATACTGGATCATAGGAGTTGTTTTTAATTATTATCAAATTGTTATTAAGCCATCCCAAGGTGCACAGTACTTTTGTACTAGAAGCACATTCAATTTCTCTCTGAAGGATCCCTGGGTGGGTGGTAGGAAAAATTAAATGTGCTTTGAGGGAACCCGTGAGTCACTTAAATAGGATTATTTTAAACATTTCTGTCTTTCAAATGAGAATAGATTGATTTTTCTTCATTTTAGTTTTGAAGTTGATTTTATGATACTTAAAGCAATTTCACGTTATTTTCTTTTTGCTTTTTTTTGGAGGGCAATTGGGGGTTAAGTGACTTGCCCAATGTCACATGCCTAGTAAGTGTGTCAAGTGTCTGAGGCCGGATTTGAGCTCAGGTCCTCCTGACTCCAGGGCCAGTGCTCTATTCACTGTGCCACCTAGCTGCCCCCAAGGAATTTCACTTTAAAATGTTAATACCTGCACAAGACCTTCTTCTGATGCCTCACTGGGGTGTCTAGATGACCCTGGGTTCTTGAAAGCTGTGCCAGTGGAAAGGATTCAGATATTATTCTGGTGACAGACAGAGTCTGTTGTTTTTAAGCCAACCAAACTAAGAGTGAAGAGGCTTATCACCAACAGGTTGGCCACTAAGTCATAGATTATTTGGCCATTTCAACCTAGAATAAATTAAAATAACATTTTAAATGACCTTTAGTTCTCCATGACCCTTTTCCTTCTATCTGCATCTATAAGAGCAAATTCTTAAATAGAAGGTAAGCTCCTTGAAGTAAGGGACTATTTCGTTTCTCTCAGTGGAGTCCTGACACTATGAAGAAGACATAGTATAAGCTTAATAAGTGCTTGTTGAATTAATTAATAGATGGTGGAAAGGGGCCAGGCAGAGCATGCTAAAATCACAAGAGCATGTATCTAGAGGATGTATATTATACCACTTCTTACCTGCAAGTCATTAGTAATTTGTTTCACCCTACTTAAACTCACCATGCATCTTTCATTGTCCTTTGGGTCATCTTCAGTTTTGATTCTTCTGAGATTGTGATGTTCCAAGTGAATCATGGAATTTACAACCATATAGTGTCACCAGGAGAGTATTGTTATTTTAAAGGTTATCATTTGAAACAGAGTATATCTTAGAATCACTAAAAGCATTGCCCAACGACAGAATTTCCATCTCTATTCTTGTTTCTCCTTATTCAATTTTGGACTCAGTTTGTTGTCGATCTGCAGTGCCTGAGCAAGATAAATGTACTAATAAACTAACTCAATCGACTTCCTATCCAACTGCATATTATAAAATAGGCAAATGTTATTCTTTAGTCACTTGGGTTTTTCCATGTTGTTAAGCTAGTCTCTTTTGAGTGGCTCATTAAAGAGGATCTAGTGTTCTGAGACTCAATGCTGTCAATACAGTGTCATCCTCAACAGTCTTGAGAACCTTGCCATTTTTTAGATCCCTTTACCTTTCAATTTATATATGAGACATCTATCGTGATGTTAGACTCATTTTAATGAGCCTATAATTCTCTTTACTACCTTACTTAATAATTGTAGTCCGAGGATTGTTGGGGGGAAAACTCTATTTTTGTGGTTGTATCTATCAGAGTCTTACATGATTTTATTATATGTAAGAAAGACACCTTTTTGTAAACTTTAAGGTTTTTTTTTAACATGGTTATGTGTTTTATTGGAATCAGTAAATAGCAGGTTACAGCAGGGTCTTGTGTATTCTATACCCCTGAATCAATTGTATGAGTGTGAAGATGTAACCTATATACAGAATTATCTATAACAACATAGTGTAGTGGATATAGCAATGTATTTAAAGTGAAAGCTCTTGACTTGAAACATACATTTGTTACTTACTCACCTTATTCCCCTTAAAAGGTGTGCTCCTTGAAAGTAGATAGAGTGTTTCTGTCTTTGTATCCCCATTTACCCACTGTGCCTGACACACAGTGCCCGCTGACTAACTTTCTGTATGGAATTTTGTAAGTCGTCTTTACTCTCTAGGTCTGTTTCCTTATCTGTAAAACGAGGACAATGTATTAGATGGTTTCAAATGTTTTTTTCACTGTAGAATTTATGACTACGTCCCCGTCTTAGCTTTCTATTAGGGAAGCCACCATTGTGCATAATCTGTTTTCTTAAAGAATCGAGCAAATAGAGAATGTAGGGCAAGCCCTTGAGGTCTCTTCTAGTTCTAGATGCTGTAATTAAAAAAAATCTGTAGTAATTACTATATTCCTGATTGTCTTTTGGCAACAGTGACAGCAGTCATCATCTTGAATCATCTTCTCCTTTAGAGGTCTTGAAAACTCATCCCTAAGAATAACCGAACAGATTGCTATATATGAATATAATTCACTTACAGTGTTGTAAGAAAAGGCAAACATAATGAATATAGAGAAATATGAAAAGACTTGTATGGACTGACACAAAGCACAGTAATCAGAGCAAGGAAAACAGCATACATACATACATCTAAGGGAAGAGTTGGTCCAGTGAAAAAAGCAATCGTGCCACCCACACATAAAACTAATGATATTAACCAGTTAATGTTTCACTTATGTTTCACTAGTCAAAGGCTTTTAGACTAGGTGCAAAAGTCCTTGATCAGTTTAGAAGTCCTTGAAAGCCATTACATGGAATGGAGTGATGTTATCATAGGAGGCACATTTCACTTTGGTTGAGTCACTTTATGTGGGCTTATATAAAACCAGCAAGCAAGTTTGAAATACCTTTCACTTGGTAGAAAAAATACCAGTGAAACCCAATGAACAATTTGGGGGTGATGGAAGGAGAGAGTTCCATGACTTTCCTCCCTATTCCTCTTGCCCCACAGAAGGACCTTGGGAATTCTGGAGAAATAGAGTATTTGAGCTTTTTCACTGGCATCTGAGTAGCATTCTTGGCATAGTGGTGACTGGTATCAATATCTGTATGGGAAGCTAAAGATAAACCAGACACACGGAGGAAAGGGCAGCTTTCAGAATCTAGAAAGTGCCTAACAGAAACCTACTCCAACCATCATCCCTCAGGGGAAAATTCTTAAGTATCCCATTACAGGGAGAAAAGCACTTTTAGAAACCAAGAGCCATAAGTTCCCCCTTAATCACACAAGCATTCTAAATTTGAACTCACTTTCCCCTGGTCTCTATATGTTTGTGGACAAATGCTTTTGGGAACATGTTTCATTCCAAATGTTGCTATTGTACCATTTTAATAAAGTATTCTTTTTCTAAAAGCTAAATCTGGCTAATTGCTCCACCAACAATCATTGTGGGGAAGCCACTGGTGAGTGTTCTGGAGTTATGGTAATAGAAAGCAGGTCCCAATTTCTGAGGGCTCTTCCTACATGTAGTAGCTGTTCTCTGGGCATCTAATTATCAGTTTAAGTAGAATTGGAATAGTGGCCAAAGATCATGTCTTATATAGAGAGTGACTACAATAATGTCAGTTGATCAAATAGCCACCACAAAACAGTTAAAACTGAACATTGTTAAATTACAAAGAACAAGTTTGACCCCAAAGAGTGAAATGAAGACATTTCTCTCTGATCTTTTTGCAGAGATCAAGGTCTACAGATATATAATATTTTCAAGGCATTTTCTCTCTTTTTGTTTTTCCTATGCTTTAAAAATATTCCTTTATGTTTGTCTTTTCATTTTGTTTATCTTTTCTTATAACTCAGTAAGATTATATTATATCCAGCAACAGACACACACATATATGTGTATATATGAATACACACATACACAAACACACACACATACACATACATCAATTTGTTCAGCCATTCTCAGGGATCAGTTTTCAAGTCCTATAAAACAAAAAAAAACATTCTAGATGATCACTACATTGTTGCAAAATGACAGCCAAGAATATAGTAATTACTACAGACTTCTAAATTGGAATCAGTGAATGGAATTCTTGTGATATAAGAGATAATTCTAAAAAGGGGGAAAATCCAAACATATAAAAGCAAAAGCTATCAATAAAAAATTATCTTTCAAAAAATGTTCACCAAAGGTCTTTCAAACTTTGTCCCTTGCATTGTTTTCTTCTATATTCATTTGATCTTGGGCACCCAATCTTCCCAAATTAATTTTAAGTGTGTTTTCCTCATATATGTGTGGGTTTTAGTCTACATTACAAACATTTTCTTAAGTCTAAATTATCAACAAAATAATTGTAGCAACTACCAATTTCCAGTGTATAAATGTTCATCAATTAAGTGCAATAGTGCTGAACCTGGAGTCAGGAAGACCTGATTTCAAATATGGCCTCAGACACTTACTAGCTGGATGATCTTGGCGATGTCACTTGACTTGTTTTGCCTCAGTTTCCTCAATTGTAAAATGGGAATAGTAATAGAACCTACTTCTCAGGGTTGTGGTGATGATAAAATGAGATAATATTTGTAAAGTGCTTAGCACTGCCTGGCACATGGGCTCTGTATAAATGCTTATTCCCTTTCTCCCAGTGACCAATCTTTCACTGTACTTATGATGAAACACACTGAAAATTTAACAGTTTTATCTCAAGAGTCAGTTTTGGCTCCAGCATCCTTGGAAACATATATGTGTGAAAGGGCAGCTAACAATACCAAAGAATGGATTCATGTTACAAATGCTTTTTGACCTACAAATATTTCTTTTTATTTCTTTGCAGCTATTTGGAGGACTTGTCTGGATTTTGGTAGCATCCTCCAATGTACCTCTACCTCTGCTACAAGGATGGGTGATGTTTGTATCAGTGACAGCTTTTTTCTTTTCCCTCCTCTTCCTATGTGTGTTCCTTTCAGGCATGGTGACTAGGATTGATGCCAACTGGAATTTCTTGGTAAGAGAACACATTTTAAAGTATATATCAAAAAAGTGTGAATAATTTAATGTAAACTTGGAACTATTGATAAGAATAAGAAAATCATTTATATAGTATGTTAAGGTTTACAGAGTACATTTTATTCAGTCTGGTAATATCCTATCTAGTCTCAGGTACCTATTCAAATAAGTAATTAAGAGGATCAAGTCCATAGGTACTGGTACTCTGACATACCTGGCTCATTGGCTTTGAAAGTAGACCAACTGCATCTTATATGCTAAGCAAAAAGTAGCTTGATTATTTACTGTGTAAAATTACCTTTACTCCTGTTTTAATTTATTTTGGGCAGGAAATGATTCTGATAAGCCAGCTATGTGAGAGCGTCCGTACCTATGGACTTGACACTCTTAATTAGATATTTAAATAGGTACCTAAGATGAGAGGATATGGCTAGGAAGAACAAGGCTCCTGTACAATTTCATAATGAATGCTCAGCTCACCTTTAAAGGAACACAACTTTTCTGCAGAATTCCTACTTGGCTTAATACATGACTTGCTCCTTAAGGTATTTGTTGGGCCAAAGAACAAGCTAACATGAGGGAAGGCATGCTGCTTGAAAAATGCTTTCTTGATTCTCTAGGTAGGACAGATAATAACAGACATTGATGTAGTGCTTTAAGGAGTGCAAAGTGCTTTCCTCACATTACAGTGAGGGTATATAGTAGCAGTGATATTATTATCCATATTTTAAAGCTGAGAAAAACTGAAACTCAGAGAGTTCAAATCATGAGCTTCAGGAGCCTTAGTTTTCCTCATCTGTTAAGTGGGGTTAGGTCATATCTATCCTATAGAACTCCTGTGAAGAATTTTTGAGGGGGTATGGATATGGAGCCATATATGGATTGATTATAAATATATTTATTTATACTTTGATATTTGATAAATATATTTATCAATTACCTACTATATCTTCTGTTTTGGAGTTTATTGTTGTTAAGTCATTTTAGTTATGTCTGGCTCTTCATGACCCCATTTGGAATTTTCTTGGCAGAGATACTAGAGTAGTTTGCCATTTCCTTCTCCAGCTCATTTTACAGATGAGGAAACTGGGGCAAACAGGGTCAAGTGACCTGTACAGGGTAACACGGCTAGTGAGTATCTGAGGCTGGATTTTAATTCAGGTATGTCTGATTACAGACTCAGCACTCTATCCACTGTACCACCTAGCTTTGTTCTGAAGATACAAAGCCAAAAATGAATCACTGTTCTCAAAGAGTTTATATTTTGGGGGGAAGACACCCCCCCCACACACACACGAGTATAACTGTATCCAGAATAAATAGAAAGGAGTTAGGAAGAGAGAAAGGACACCTTCAGTTGGGGTGGTAGAAAGTCAAGACAAGCTTTAAGGTTGAAGTTTATTCTTGAACTTTTTCTTGAGGAAGTAAGGAATTTTTTTAGGTGGAAGTGAGGAAAGAGTCCATTCCATTGATGTAGGCTGGCCGGTGCAAAGGTACAGAGATAGGAAATGGAGAGGCTATTTGCCTGGACTAGAGAATGCCATTTCACTCTCCCAGGTAAATTAGATGACCGGAAATGTCCATGAGTAATGAATAGTCCTTTCCATATGCTATCCAGAAAGATTGATCTCTATTTTCTATCAGTGTTTGTTAAGGAAACAGCCTAGTTGAATAGATTTAACTTCCAATTTTGAATCAAAAGACCAGTGTTTGATCTTGGCTTTGCCACTTCTACTTCAGGGTCAAGTCATTTAGTATCCCTTGAATTTCACTGTCTGCATATATAAAATGGGGGTAATTACATTTGCATAATTGACCCTAAGTTTGATGTGTGGACAGCAGTTTTTAAACTTTAAATTGAATTATTTATCATTACCAGTGTACATTAATCAAAGCTAAGCCAGCACTAATTTAGTCTCAGAAAGGACTGAATTGAGAGCCAGGAAATATAGGTTCTAGTCTCAACTCAATAATATAACTTATTCCCCTTTCTGGGCCTCAGTTTCCTCAATTCCAAAATAAGGGAATTAGACTGGGTAACCTATTAAGATCCATTTCACTCCAATAGTCTGTGATCTTATGACTTAATAGACACCCACAACACTATTTTGTAATGCTTGGCATAAATACCACAAGTTGATCCCTGATTTTGAAATCCTTGAGGAGTTTATTGAATGTCTGCCCCACTTAGAAGATTTTTCTTTCACTTACTTTGTGATTCTTAGCTTATTCAGAGTGTCTTTGAAAGTAGCCTCTGTTTAAATGGCCTGCCTTTTGATAAACATTAACGGATACCTTGTACTAGGTAGATTCCTATTGTTCCACAAGTTCTGTGGAGTAACTATGAGATTGCTATCACTTTTAATTACTTCATCCTGCATGTGGTAGGGAAAAACCTCCTAAATTATTTTCTGCTGTGATGGCTCCATGACTGTCTGGAGCAAAGATATATATGTGTGTGTGTGTGTGTGTGTGTGTGTGTGTGTGTGTGTGTGTGTGTGTGTGTGTGTGTGTGTGTGTGTGTGTGTTAGTATGTTAAATGGCTCCCTTTGAGGTCTGATGAAGCCTGTGCACTCCTCAGAATTACATTAAAACACAATTATCATTTTTAAAAACTTTCATGAGCCCTGTATTAAGAATTCCTGGTCTACATTCTGGAGAGCAATTTGGTACTATGCCCAAAGGGCTATAAAAAAGTGCATACCCTTTGACCCAGCAATATCACTTCTGGGGCTGTATCCCAAAGAAAACACAGAAGTGGGAAAAAGACCTGTATGTACAAAAATTACTTATAGCAGCTCTATCTGTGGTGGCAAAGTACTGGAAATCAAGGAGATGCCCATTAATTGGGAAATGGCTAAACAAGTTGTGGTATATGAATGTAATGGAGTACTACTGTGCTTTAAGAAATGAGGAGCAGATGGACTTCATAATAACTTGGAGAAACTTATATAAACTGGTGCTAAGTGAGGAGAGCAGAACCAGGAGAACTTTGTACACAGTTACAGACACACTGGGCTTCTCTCAGCAATACAAGGTTAAAAGACAAATACAGAAGACTCGTGATGGAAAGGGATATCCACATCTAGAGAAAGAACTGTAGAGTCTGAATGCAGATTAGAGCAAACTATTTGCTCTCTCCCATTTGTGTTTTGTTTTGTTTTATCACTTCTTTCTCATTGTTCAGCCTATTGGTTATAATCCTTTACAACATGACTAACATTCAATGGGAAGGTATTTGTAGAACCTATACTTGATTATATGACGCTATGGGGGCGAGAAAATTTGAAACTTAAGAGATTGTGGAACTGAATGTTGTAAACTAAAACTAAATAAATAAATTTAAAAAGAAAAAAAAAGAATTCCTGGTCTAAAGGAGACCAACCGGGATAGTAAAGAACCTTAGGTCCAAGCCATATGACTATCTATCTGTTGAAGGAAGTAGGGGCATTTAGCATGGAGAAAATTCAAGAAAGGGATAGCTGAAGACAGCTGTCTTCAAATATTTAGAAGAGATATCATGTGTAAGAGACATTAGACTGTTCTGTTTAGGTTCTGCTAAAGGGCAAATCTCAGAGCACTGGGTAGAAGCCACAAAGAAGCAAATTTAGACTTGTTGTTAGAACAAAACTTGCTAATAAATAGTTGTCCAAAAGCAGACTAGATTACCTATGGAAGGGGTCTGTTTTTGCCTCACTTGAGGTCTTCACATAGGGCTGGGATGACTACTTATTAGGTGTGCCATAGCAGAGATTTATTTGAGGTAGTGATTGAAATTGGTAGCTGCTGAGGTCCCTGCCAACTGAAATCATATGATTCTCAACATGTTCAAGGAAGCCATTCTTGAATGAATGGATGATGCCAGAGAAGAGAAAAGGGAAAGGAACTTATGCTTAATTCAAACTTTTTTTTTGCTCTTCCTTTAGGATTTTGGTTATCATTTTATTGTGTTTGTTTTCTACTTTGGAGCTTTTCTGTTGGAAGCAGCAGCTACTTCCCTGCACAACTTACACTGCAATGTGACCCTGGATATACAGCCACTTTTGAGTGACAACCAGTATAATATAAATGTAGCAGCTACAGTAAGTGTCAATGCCCCTTTTTATTTCCTCTTTAGCTGTGCCCCAATCTCAACTCTTGGGACCTTAATATTCCCTAGTTTAAACAGCCTGGGGAAAAATCAATTGTACTTTTATCTCTAGGGTAAGAGGATACTTGCTGTCATCTCATGGGATTTGTGTTAGGATTTTAGCTATCTTTCAACATGGTTTGAGGGACAGAGGTATGTTAGACCCATATTTAATATTCAAGAATTTTTTTTCTAAAGCATCTTGTCAAGGGATATTTTAAAACTTTATTCATTTCCACACCACCTATTTTATATACTTATAGCTAATATGTCTTTCCCTTTCTCTCACTTCTCTCTTTAACTTCTTTCTCTCTCTCTCTCTCTCTCTCTCTCTCTCTCTCTCTCTCTCTCTCGCTCTCGCTCTCGCTCTCGCTCTCCCTCTTGCTCTCGCTCTCCCTTCCTCCCTCCCTCCCTCTCTCCACATACATACACACATTAATTGGGCTCATGAAAATGCAATATTGATGAATACATAACAAGAGGTTATTCTATGAGGAAAATATCATGAAAGAGATTCATTCCTGGACAGCCAAAATTGGGGATATAAAAGCATTTAAAAGAGAGGGTAGATAGGAAGTGGGGTTCTGTAGTTTGGCTTTCCAGACATATCTGCTATGTGTCTGTCCAATATAAATTTTATAATTGGCTAGATGCTATTTTCCAGCAATTAGCTGAAGATGGGGACAAGGTAGAGAAGAAAAAAAGTTTTCACATGTAGAAGAGGAGGACACAAGACCATTAGACATGATGTTAAATTATTATTTAATTACTATGTATGTACCAGTAATTGTATGCAAAATAATGATGGGCAATATGTCAAAATTGGCATGCATTTGGATGTCTTGGTTTTCTCTAAAGTGATTTTTACAAATAGCAGAAACTTTATTTTTCTCTAAGAATGGAAGAAGTAAAGTCTTCTTCAAAATCATTCACAAAATGCCATGATTAAACATAAAAATACATCAGAGTGACTCTAGACTTCAGTAGTCTTTATTTCAGTAAAAATTTACATAGGACCTGCAATGTGTGAAGCATTAAAAATAACATTCCTATGCTCAAAGAATTTATGGTTTGGTAGAGGAAGGGGACAAGTACACAATGAAAGTTAATATGATTTAAAATTCAACGGACATTCATTAAGTAGCCTTCCTACTATGCATAGGGTGGTGCATATAGAGTAGAGGATAAACAGAAGGATGGAAGAATAGGAGAATGAATCACTTCTAGTATAAGGAAATTAAGGAATACTTCCTGGAGAAAGGAGTATCTGAGCTGGACTCTGAAGGAAAAGAAGGCTTTCAATAAATAAAGTTGTGAATGGAAACCATTTTCTGACATAGAGGATGGATGAGCAGTATGAATGCACCAAGGACAGAAGGAGATCAGAGAACAGCTAGTCATAGGTCAGTTTTTCCAGAATGCAGTATGTTTGGATTACAAAGATTGGGAAGCAGTATGATGGATAAGAGGCTGAAAACATGGCCCAATCCCACTTGGAAACTATTAATGATATAATCTTTGGAAGAGTAAGTGAAGGCCTAAGCTAGGTTGATAAAGGATGGAAGTGAGAAATTGCAAAGGATTGGATATGGAAAAGGAATAAGCTAAAGATGAATTAAATTGAGTCTGAGTCACTGGAAGGATGGCAATGCCAATCAACAGAATGAATCTAGAAGAAGGGATAGGTATTGGAGATAAATTGGTGAGTTCAGTTTAGAGGCTGAGTTGAGTTTTAGGAGTCAAAAATCCAGGTAGAAATGTCAAGGAACTGTTTGAAAATACAGGCCTGGGGTCTCAATGATAAGATTGGGTCTGGAACACTAGAAATTTGGGAGTTATTTTTAGAGTGATAGTATTGAAGCTTTGGGAATAGATGAGATCACCAGTGGTGAGAGGATAGAGAAATTAGAAAAGAAGGTGAATGATAATGGGATACACATACGTAAGAGAAGACTCAGAAAGGAGCAATTAGAAAGGCATGGAAACCAATTAAGGAGAGGTGGATCATAGTGTCAAATGGTACAGAAAAGTTCAGGAAGATGAAGACTGAGGAAAATACTCATGGGATTTGTCAACTAGGAGGCAATTGATCAAGTTAAATAACATGGAAAGCACTTTGAAAACACTAAAGCACTACATAAATGTTAGCAAAGATGATGATGATGATGATGATGATGATGATGATGATGACGACAGTAACAACCTTGGAGAGAGTAACTTCAGTAGAGTGGTTGGAACAGAAGCTAGATTGTGGTGTACTGACAATTAAGTGTTGTGAATGTCAAGAAAAGCATAGATTATTCCCTTTCTAGGTGTCTAGAAGGAAGGAGTTTGCTAAGCTGGAGAGGTGGAAGGGACTAGGGAAGGTTTTCCAAGAAATGAGTTGACCTGAATGTATTAGTAGGCGGAGGGAAAGAAGCCAGGAAAGAGGAAGAGATAATGAAACAGAGATTGAGGACTCTTGACCATAGATTTTTGCCCACTTGGATTACATTAGTTTGCACTCCAATTTACTGGTGGAGGCAAATCTTTTGTGTCCAATAACCAATAAAATGTCTTTAATCAGAATATTAAAGAGATAAAAGGGACGGCTTGCATTCTCATATCATCAAGGTTTTCTCAATCAGTATAGTTTTTTTGTAACTGCTATGAATTAAGCTATGTGAGCAGTCTTCCTGCTTCCAGTTTCTCCTATCTAATTTCTACCTTGCTTGGTAGCTCCAATAATCTTTCTAGGGCACAAGTCTAACCATGCTACAGATTGCTTTAAATGAAATAATGCTATGTATAGTGCTTAGAAAAGTTTTAATGAGATGTATAAATTCTAGTTGCTGTTAGATTGCACTCATGGACAAAACCCTCAGTGTGTCCCCTATTTTCTACAGGATAAAATACAAACTTTGTAGCCTGGAGGTTAAAACTGAAGGTCCTCTGCAGTCTGGCTTCAGTGTACTTTTCCAGCCTTATTTCATATTACCTTTTGAGAACAGATAAACTTCTAATGGCTGTTACCCAATAGCATCCCACACTCTCCCACCTCTGTATATTTACCTACATTGTATTTGTCCCTCATGTCTGCTAGTTGTAAACTTTCTTTTCCTTCAAAAGTTAGTTTCTGTCCCATGTCCTTCACAAAACTCCTTCTCTGGATCTCTCCTTTATCTCCATCGTATTTTACTTGCTGTTATGCTTGCATGAAAATTAATTATGTCCTTTCCCTTCCCTAATTGGATTGTTAGCTCCTTAAAGGCAAAGACTATCTTCAAATTGGTAGTCTCGATGCCTGGGAAAGCATTTTGCATGAGTAGCTACATAATGAATGTTTAAAAAAAAACTACTTTTTATACTATACCTGTAACTACTCAGTGATAAGGGCCATGTATTTTATTCCTTTGCATTCACCTCAATACCTAGTTCGGTGCCAAGTACTTATATAATATAGGTCATACACAAGCACTTTGGAGAATAGAGTTGAATACTTAGTATTCTGTAGGGCCCAGCATATACATATGGTATTCCCACACAAATCTAAGATGCAGATAACTCAATGATTCATTTACGTGGGTTGCCTTTGTTCAGTCCTAGAACAGTTTATCCCTTTTTAAGAGAAATAATTTGATATGCACCAGAGTTCTGACAGCTGCTCTCCACCTTGGCCATGTACAAATAAATAGGTACATTGAAAGTCATCTCATAGTGAATCTTTCAGTACATTGGGTGTTTGTTTTTGTTTTGTTTTTTGGGGGGTGGGACAAACATTCAGGAACCCAAAGGATGACCAAATACTTACCAAATGGCCACTCACAAATGTGAACATTTTTTAAAATAAGAATTTTAATAGGAGGGTAATGAAGATTGGCAGAGTATTGCTTCTTAAAAGTCAGAACAATTGTAATGAGGCTCAGAAAGAATCAGCTTGATTGTAAAATGTGTTTGAAAAATATTTCAAAGTGGTATGTTGAGGTAAATCACTTAGCGTATTACAATTTAAGATCATCTAAGAGGACCCATGATGAAGAATGTTACTCACTTCCTGACTAACATGTGATGAACTCATATACATAATGAGACTCATTTTTGGACATAGCTAATAAGGATGTTTTTCCTTCACTGTGCATATTTGCTACAAGGTTTTGGGGAAAGGAATAGAAGGGAGAAAAATAAACACTTGGTCATTGAAAAAAAAGAAAAATTTATTTGATTTAAAAATTATTTTAAAAGAGCATCACAATCAAGCATTTCTGGCATAACTGCCTATGGTATTTAAATGTTAAGAAGTACACATAGTCTTAGCCCTTAAAGAGCTTACATTAGATAGGAGAAAGGAAGCATATAAATATCACTCAACATAAAAACACACAAATAGAATTGATTGGAAGAGATTGGTCAGGGTAATGCTACTAGTTTAGAATAATAGCAGTAATGCTTTGATGAAAATATGAAACTATTGAAGGGTGACCTCGGAATTTATACTATATGATGAAATTGTTTCTGTGTTTTATAAGCCACAGCGTCAATTCTAAAGTGTCCGTTTTCCTTCCTAGATTTTTACCTTTGTGACAACAGCTTGTTACGGTTGCAGTCTGGCCCTGGCTTTACGAAGATGGCGACCATAACACTCCAGATCAATTAGCTCTCCACATTTTAGTTTAGTTTGTGTACTTGTATGTGTGCAACCAATTTTGGTACCATATTGTTTTAGCTGTGATACATTCCCAAAGTATTTTTGTATATGGAGACACTCTGTGGAAAAAAGTTTTCATCTACATCCTGGCTGGAATTTACTTTTTAAAACTATTTTAACAGATGAAGAGCCTTTCATCACAGTTAACTTTGGCTTCTTACTCATAGAAACCTGCACTTTAAAATTGATAATTAATGGATACAGGCAGCTTGAAGAGACTTGGGTTCAGAATCCCACCTCCAATATTTACAAGCATGTAGCCATGGGAAAATCGCTTAATTTCTTGGACCCGCAGCTGCCTCTTTTCTAAAATGGAGATGATATTTGTAGTTCCTCTCTGACAGGATTTTGGTGAGAATCAAATAAGATCTTGTATTTGAAGTGCTTTGTAAACCTTAAAGTACTATATAAATGCTAGCTATTATTGTGAGTATCATTAGCTATTAAACAGTGTCTCTTAAATATATATGGTCACTGGAACCCCCTGGACCTGACCTCATTTCTTTCATATGCTACCTTTTGTCTCCCTACAAAATATGCTTTAAACAGATATCGAATATTTGCCTCACTCTCATCTATAAAGTCTCTCGTATATGAGATTTTATAAAACCTGAACATAAGAGGTGTGACTCAAGAAAAGCCTGATACCCCAAGCCATATGTAGAACTCAGTCTCATTACTTCATATTTCCTGGGTGTTATAGAGTCCATTGTTTTCCTGTTGGAGACACAGTGATTCTTCTTAGCCACTTAGAATACTATTTTGGTTACTTGAAATCTCCTATATGAAATGAACCATAGTTATCTGTCAAAGGAATTGCCTTTCTTCTTGCCCCTAGCTGAAGTGAGGCCCTCACTTCCACTGATGAGCACTGGGATTGATATCTAGCTCCTTTAGTTGTTGTTTTTTCTTTTAGATTTATTTATGTCTCAAGATATGTTTTGAATGTGGTATTTTTCAAAAATTGTTTACTTTTATTCTGAATAGTTTTTTTATTGTTCTGAAGCTGAATTTGAATGGATTTTTTAAAAAAAGTAACTGTCTATAAAATCTTAATGATATAATATTGCCCAAAAAAATGATGATAGATGTGCAAAAGCTAGTTTTTTAAAAAGTAATGTGTGTATCTACATGTAGATACATACATATGTATACATATATATACTAGTGTACATGTATATACATATATTAACATGCAGTGTGTATATGTGTATGTATATATGCACATGTATATATGCACAGATGTGAACATGTGTTTCTATATATTGTGTATGCACATATGTTTATATATATATTTATATAGCCTCTGTTGGTTGAGTCGTACAGATATTAATTGCACCGTACCTTTATTATTTTTAGAAAGGTGCCAAAATGCTTGAACTAAAGGCTTGATTGGGAACACTGTGGGAGTTGTATGATAACCCTCTCCATATTATCTCAACAAGGTGTTTCCAGACAGTCTTGAGAGAAGTTCTTTTAGAATAAGAGTACCATTGGGTCCCTATGCTCCTCATCCCTTTATGTGTTTACTAATCCCATCCCAAATGGTGCCACATATGTTGGATTTTTTTTAGAGGATAAATACTAAGCCAACATAGCCACACCACCTCATAAACCATAGATTAGCCATAAAAGGTGGCAGCTTTGGTGTTGTTGCTGATCAAAGGGCACGTTATATATCTCCTAATGCCCTAATATCTCAACAGGTAAATTGCAGTCTGTTTGATGTGAAACATATGAGGTATGACTATAGTGTGACTCATCTGTGTGTACGACTTATGGAAATGTGTCCTCTTTCCTTATATATCACACTGACATATGTCTTTTCTGAAGCTTCCCCTTCTCTTTGAAAATCTGCCATTCCAACTTGTATACCTTTTATTCACATTTGTATTATGACTTGTATATTGCAGAGTTATACACTGTGCCATAAGGATGTGGTCTCTTTTAGCTAGAATCGTATGAGGTAAGTGGGCTAGATTGGCTCTGGTGTCTCTTCTTTTCTCCCAATAAGACATCTGAGTTCTGTGCTTGGTGACATTAAATCAAACAATCCTCTCAAAATAAAGTGTTATGGAGGTGCTTTTGTAATGAATTGCTTTTAAATTACTAAGAACAAAGTTTAAACACTTATCTTTACTGTGAATACTTGTCTGTGGATTAAATGCATACTAGATTTGTGAAATGAATGACAAACACTTGAACAAAAATTATGGCATTTAAAAACTTTATTGTGCATCTTAAAACTGTAAAAATAAGAATGTTTGGATGATTTTAAAGTTCTGGTAATCCTATAATGAAATAAGACTTCTTTTATAAGTGTTATGAATCTCTAATAAAGTATTCATTTGCTAATTCTTTTCCTAGCAAATTTTGTTCAGACAATTCCAAGTTAATTCTAATTTAAAGGTCTGAGTATGAATTTGAATGAAGTACCTGGTGCTTTTTAAAGTAGCTCTGATTTCCCTGCTTCTCTATAAAAGAGGAGACAAGCAGGAAATATCTTTACAATGTCTACTGTGTGCAGTGCATTAGGTTATGATTTCTTAGGTCAAGGGAACTGTACACATGGCCTGTGACAAACATATTTCTTTATATGTATGCTAGTACTATAAATTCTTAAGTAGTCTAAAGGGACTCTGTTTTAAGCAAGACTATACACAAGGGTCTGTGGTTGACCTTGTGCTGTTTAACATTTTAATCAATGGCATGACTTATCAAATTGCCAAATGACTCAGAGCTGCTAGGGTTAGATCATGCACTGGATGATGAAGGTTTCAAAAAGATCTTGACTGGCCAAACTAATTAAAATGATTAATAGAATCAAATGAGATAACATATGCAAAGTGCTTTGCAAACCTACTATATAAATGCTAGCTATTGTTATTAATTATTGTTAATAAGGATAAATGTAAAATGCTATCTTTAGGCTC
Organism: Gymnobelideus leadbeateri; assembly: GCA_011680675.1. Lineage (NCBI taxonomy): Eukaryota > Metazoa > Chordata > Mammalia > Diprotodontia > Petauridae > Gymnobelideus > Gymnobelideus leadbeateri. Next base: position 733,773 of record WOXC01005881.1, on the reverse strand, counting down.
AAAAAGTCAACTTTTTTGAGAATAAGATTGAGGAGGTATAGCTAATCCGAAGTTTATCAGGAGAAAAAAAATGGGGACTTTGTAAGTTTCAAGCTTAATATGATCCATTAGTGCTATACGACAAGCCAAAAAAAGATAATGCTGACTAAGGCTGTGTTAACAGTGACGTGGTCTCTTGGAATAGGGATGGCATAGTGCCATTATAATCTTCCCTTACTGAAACATATCAAAAGTATTGTGATCAGTCCTTAGTACCACATTTAAGAAGGATATGATGTGTCTGAATTGTGTGCAGAGCATGGAAAAGGGCCTTGAGTAAACATCTATGGAGATCAGTTGAAGGAATTTGAATGTTTAACTTTGAGAAGGCTTAAGGGAAATTGATAGCTTTTCCTAAATCCATAAAGGGCTGTCTCATAAAAGAGAGAATAGATGTATTCAGTTTGTCCCTTGGAGACAAAACTAAGGATAATGAGTAATTCTAAAGAGTTCAATTTAGGCTTGAGAAGTGGAAAAACTTCCTAATAATTGTAATTATCCATAAATGGAATAGGCTTTGGGGCGGTAGAGAGTTTCCTTTTACTGGAAGTTTTTCAAATAAAAGACTGGATGATCATTAATGTTACACATAATAGAGAGTATTTTTTCATATATGTATTATACCAGTTGCCCTCTAAGGTACCTTCCATCCCTATGATTATGATTATCACAAAGCTTTCAAATTGATTTTTGTCGCTGTAATCCTCTTTCAATGTGGGTGTCAACCTACTTACCTAGATTGCCACATGGAAACTATTATCACTTGGAAATGGCTTCTTTTCAACCAGCTGATAAGAATTGTTGCTATTTAATTAAACCCTATTTTAATTTTAAAACAAAATCCCCAAAATATAGTACACAATACTTTGGAGGAAAGCAGTGAAAGCACATGCTATTTAAAAATGTAAAAATGTAAAATTTAATTACAATATACACATATACATATATAAGGTTTAAGCCTTATAACTATGGCAATGAATCAAACTTGGGCTCCCACCTTATTTGTTTGGCCACGTAGTCTATATAAATGTTCAAAATTCAATATTGTTACATTTTGAGGAAGTTAAAACGTAGAAAGAATGGGAAGATATTGGCAGTCAACAAACACTTATTAAGGTTCCTATTATTTGCCAGGGGCAGCTAGGTGGCTCAGTGGATAGAGTGTTGGGCCTGGAGTCAGGAAGCCTCTTCTTCCTGAGTTCCAATCTGGCCTCAGACACTTATGAGCTGTATGACCCTGGGCAAGTCACAACCCTATTTGCCTTACTTTCCTCATCTGTAAAATGAGCTGGAGAAGGAAATGGCAGAACCATTCCAGTATCTTCACCAATAAAACTCCAGATAGGATTATGAAATGGACGTGACTGACAAGACTGAACAACAAATAATTTTTTTTTAGGAGATTCTTCCTTATGCTGAGACAAAAAATGTGATTCCCTGTAACTTCTTACAGCAGGTCCTAATTATGGAATCCTAATAAAGCTGCCCCCAGTCCCAGTATCCTACCTTCATTATAGACCTCAAAGAACAGCAGGCCCACTATACCTACCTAGCCCCCTAACTTCTTCATATATGCCTCACTGCTCACTAGAACAACAGGTATGTCCATGAACTCGTATTTCTCACAGAACAGCAGGCATGATGGGATCCCAGCCACTACCTCTAGCTAGCCACTGCTCCCAGACCCATTCCTTTTATTTCCTATAGAAACATCAGGTGTGTCCATGCACTTGACTGCAACTATATCCATCTAGTCTTACACAGGACCACAATATTCAGCCAATCAGAAAGCAGCACCAGGATGTCCAAGAAGGATATGAACCCCAAAATAATAGAAGAAACTTTTGCAAAGTAGACACCTGTTCAGTAATCGTAAGAGCTGACCTAGAGTGAACTTATGATGTAGAGAGGCTTATCGTAATATCATTATCATACATAGGTACATCCTGCCACTGGGTTTTTCGGTTTCCATGGGGGTAACTGCATGCTCAGTTGCATTGTGGCTGGATTCCCTCCTCCATTACTTAATCCCTTAACAAACCCCTCCTGCCTTTTTAATATTTATAATTTCTGTTATGTAGTTGCATCTTTACCCTATAAAATCCATCTTTCTCTGAAGTTGCTGGTTCCTCTTGGAACTTAGCCCACTTCATGAGAGGCATCAATCTCAATAAATGCCTGTACTCGGATTACAGGTGGTCTGACTCTGAATTCTTTAAGATGGTTCCATTATAGCACATCATGAAACCCCAACAGTTTGGTGTGGGCAGAGTTCCCCGCTGCCCCCGTTTTTGGTGTCCCTGGGTTTAAACTGCAACACTAAATGCTATCCACTAAAATCAGGTAGAACATGTATAATCCTCTTTCCTATGACAGCCCTTCAAATATTCAGTTCCTTGCCATATCTTCAAAAAGAAGACATGTTCTCTAGGCTGAGCACCCCATCTTCTTTCATCTCTGTCCTGATAGGCTTTCCAGTCTCTTTACTGTCCTGAATGTTCTCTGACAATATCCATCCTGTCAGTATCCCTCTCAAAATGTGCCCAGTAGTGAACACAACAGCTAACTTGGATCTCTTCATTCAATGTTTTATTTTTTATTTATTTATTTTTTTGGTTTTGTTTTGTGGTTCTTTTGTTTTGCTTTGTTTTTACTTTTTACTTAAGTAACAACCAATAGATCTTGTATTTCTTTTTTTTTGATAGAAATATCTTTATTTAACTATATTGATATCATACAGTCTGAAAACAAACTACACAGATCAAAACATTTTTAAACGTGCTGCCCAGCAGAGTCAATCCTTTTCCTTAAATAAGACTTAGCTTTTCTTTCATGTGAATTTCCGGTGGGCTCCCTCTTGGCCTGGTTTCTTCCGTTCTTTTTTTTTCTTTTTTTTTTGTCATCAGTATCCATTCTTTAATGGAAAGCTGGTTGTTAAATATTTACCAGCCCATCATTTTTAATAGACAAATAACATATTATTATTATGAAAATAGTTTTGACATCACAGAGCCCTTGAATAGGTCTCAGAGATTTTCAGGGGTCCATGGACCATACTTGGACAATTCTTATATATATATATATATATATATATATATTTGAAACATTTAATGTTAAGACCTCGACTTTCAGATCCATTTCCTTCTTCCCTTGTCACCCATTCCCTCTGGGGAGATAAGTAATTCAGTATATGTTGTACATGTCTAGCTATGCAAAAAATTATCATAGTAGATATATTGTACAAGGCTGCTTATAATTCCCTCCCACTCATCCCACCCCCCACCTGGTCCATTCCCCACATGATCCTGTCCCTCTTCTATAGTGGGTACTTCCAACCACCCCTCCCCCCAAGGATGCCCTCCCATCCATCTTCCCTCCTCTCATCCCCCTTCCCCCTATTCTGCTGCAGGTTGAGATATCCCATTTAGCATGTATGTCATTCTCTCCCTGAACCAAATTCAAAGAGAATGTGGTTTTGCCTTTTTGCCTTCCTATTCTTCCCCCCCTTACAACCACTTCCTCTTGCTTCTTCTACATAAGATAGTTTATCCTATACCCTACCCTGTCTCTCCCCATCTCCTCTTGCCACTTTCCTCTCTCACCTCATCATTTCATCCCTTGAGTATTCTCCCTTCCCAACAAATTCAACCTATGCCCTCTATCCATATATAACTGTAACCATCTACACACACATTCACATATGTACTCATATGACCACACACCCTTATTCCATTATTTTCATAGTGAGAAAGACATCATCAGTCACCGTTATTGTTTTTCCATATAGGAATGTAAATAGTTCAACTTTGATAAGTTCCTTTTGATTTCTTTTCACTGATTACCTTCTCAGGCATCTCTTCCTTCTTGTGTCTGGATGTCAAATTTTCTATTCAATTCTGGTTTTTTCCTCTGGAATTCTTGAAAGTCCTCTATTCCACTGAATGACCAAATTTTCCCCTGAAACAAAATGCTCAGTTTTGCTGGGTAGGTGACCCTTGGGTTCATTCCCAGTTCTTTTGCCCTCTGGAATATCATATTCCATGCCCTTTGATCCCTCAGTGTAGAAGCTGCCAGGTCCTGGGCTATTATGATTGTGTTTCCACAATATTGAAATTGTTTCTTCCTGGCTGCTTGTAGTATTTTCTCCTTGATCTGGGGATTCTGGAACCTGGCTATAATATTCCTGGGAGTTTTCTTTTTGGGATCTTTTTCAGGAGGTGATCTGTGGATTCTTTCAACCTCTATTTTGCCCTCTGGATCTAAAACATCAGGGCAATTTTCCTTGAGAATTTCTTGAAGGGTGATTTCTAGGTTCTTTCTTTGATCATGGCTTTCAGGTAGTCCAATCATTTTTAAATTGTCTCTCCTGGATCTATTTTCCAGGTCAGTGGTTTTTCCCATGAGATATTTCACATTGCCTTCTAATCTTTCATTTGTTTGGATCTGCTTAACAGCATCTTGATTTCTCATAAAGTCATTAGCTTCCATTTGCTCCAGTCTAACTCTGAAGGAATGAATCTCCTCAGTGAACTTTTGAGATTCTTTTTCCATCTGGCAAATTCGACTTTTTAAGTCATTCTTCTCCTCATTGCCCTTTTGGGCCTCCTTTGCCATTTGAGTTAGTCTATTTTTTAAGGTGTTGTTTTCCTCAGTCAGGCTGTTGACCCTCATTTCATACTTTTCCTGCATCCTTCTCATTTCTCTTTCCAATTTTTCCTCCACTTCTCTTATTTGATTTTTAAAGTCCTTCTTAAGGTCCTCTATGGCCTGCAACCCGCTCATGTTTCCCCTGGGGCTTTTGGAGCAGGACTTCTGACCTCACAGTCCTTTTCCCGCTCTATGCCCCCAAAATAGGAGTCTAGGGTTGCATTTTTCTGTTTCCTTTGCCTTGGCATGTTGCCACTTAATTGCTTGACTTTTGGGCTTGTTGCCACACTATGGCTTTAAGGCCAGCTAGAGGAATTTTCGTCCCGAACTTGTGGGGGGCAACTTCCGTTTCTGGCAAGCTGTAAACCCACCCATGACTTCCACCCTAGAAAACAATCCAGATCCAGGGAGGTTAAAGCAAGAGCAATTACCCCCCAAGACTGATCACTGGATCTCCCTACAATTAATTGCAGGCCAGGAGCTGGAGCTGCATCTGAAAACTACAAAATGGAGTGTCTCCTCAGCGGCTTCTAGCCCCCAGAGGAGGAAGCTGACGCATTTCCCAAATACAGGTCCCAAAGTCCATAGGACACTAACCTCTTACTTTGTCCTAGGCATGTCTATGTTGATAATTCTGGAGTCGCCACAGCTACTGGTGTTCTGGGGTTCCTCCAGCCGGCTGTTGGCCCTGTTGCCCTGGGGCTAAAACCTCGGCTCACAGGGACCTCAGCTCCGGCTCTCGGCTTTCCGCGCTCTGCGTGCTGCACACTGCCAGCTCCCAGACCTCTGCGCTGGTCCTTCCTGCAGGGCTGCTGGGCTGTCCTCAGTGGGAGGTTAGCTTCTCTGTGTCGTTCTGTGGGTGCTGGGGCTCCAGAAGTTGTTCAGAGTCCCCTTTTACATAGTTTGGGGGGAATCTGGGGGCAGAGTGGCTTGGATGAGCTGTTTCTACTCTGCCATATTGGCTCCACCCCTCCTTCCATTCTTTGACAGGAGGATCAGGAGTCAGTAGACCAGCTTGTCTCATCCATTCTACTTCATTTTCAGAGACAAAACTACATAACGCATTTGCAGTAGCTAAATGAATTGCTCCTGCTTGTGCAGATCTCCCTCCACCTGAGACTGTGCAGTCCATGTCATGCTTTCCAAGTCGGTCAAGGAATTGCAATGGAAACATCAGCTGTTCTCTGTCCTGTAATACTGGAAAGTAAAGTAAATAATCTATTCCATTCACTTTTATTCTTCCACTTCCATGTTCATAAACTATTGCTTTTGCGTTTGCAGTTTTTCTTTTGCCTTCCCCACTGCTGTAGGCCATTCCTTGCTCGTCATATTGTAGAGGCTCAATCAGCTTTTTTTTGGACTGAATAGGTATAGCTCTGTGAAACTTGTGTATGTATTCTTCTTCAGTGCTACCACATGGCAATGTCAATAACCTTTCCAGCAGTTGAATGAACTGCATATGATCTTGATCTGACAGTTTTTACACTAACATTTCTTCTAGTTCCTCCTTAATCAGCCATCTGCTGCCAATCAGGTCTTGCTTTTTTTTTTTTTTTTGAGGCAATAGACCTTTGGCTCTCAGGTGATCTGAGCGATTGTCTAGGTCTACTATTATTCCATATACTTCATGCATTAATGAGTAATATGCTGGCTTGCCAGTATAAAACAGAAAGTGAAATGGACGGCCATCTTCTCCCCATTGGATTGCTCTACGCTTTGGGAAAATGTCATCAGGATGCTTCATAACTGGTCTGGCCCTTTTTTCAAATAAGCCACTTGGGAAGAGATAGGCAATAGCTTTATCAATATCCTCTTGGGTAAAAGTTTCTGGATCTTCTCCCATCATGTTGGCTAAATGTCTCTTTCCTATGTTGAATTCTTCAATCTGTTTTTTAATAAAAGCCATTGTATATTCTTCATGTCCTAAGGTTACAACATTTTTCTTCTGTGTTGTGCTGGTAGTATATATTAACCTTGATACCTGCGTCCCTGCCACGGGTGGCTGCTCAGTTGCTGCTGCTTTCCAGCCGACTCGGCTCCGGATCAGTCCACTCCTACCGGGGATAAAGAGGAAGCTAGTGAACCTTGCGGCGAAAGGTGCCCAGGGAGCCGCCATTTCTACTGTGGGAGGGGGAAGAGCTAGATTTTGTATTTCTTAAAGGTTTCCAAGGCACTTTTTTCACAACAAGCATTTGCAGAAGATAAAACAGTGTGAACCTCAGATAGGTTAAGGAACTTGTCTAGAGTCATATAGTTAGTTAATAAGTGGCAGAATGAGGATTTATACCAAGGTCCTCTTGCTGCAGATCTAATCCTGTTTCCCTGGCACCACAGCTATGCAAGGACTGTGGTTATGCCTCTTGCCAAACTGAAAAGAGACTTCATCTGTAGTCACACACATGCACACAAAAATGAGTACCAAGAAAGCCTTCAGTTTTAACTTGACATTAAATAACATGGTAGAAATGTTCCAGGTGGTAATGTGAAGGGATATCAAAGGATAATGGTCACTTGGTTTTGATAAATAATTCTGATTCTGTCTTCGCTTTAGCTTAGATTCTTAGTTAAAAATAGGCATAGGTGTTTAAACAAACAGCTTGGTCTTTCGACTCTCATGCTTAGTTTCTCTAAACTTCATCCTTGGAAATATGAGGGTCTCATATTACAAGCGACTTTAGCCTCAGTTTTCTGTCATGAATCATGCTAATTTTACCTGATTTCAAGCATCATTTTTCATAGCAATGGAGCATCAAAAATCCCCTGTACCAGGCTACCCTGCCAAAGGAACGGTATTTACTGATAATGTTCAATTACACCCTCTTAATTGAGGAGCACTGAAAACTCATGGTTAGAAACTTTTGAGAGGAAATTATATATTATGCTTCACAGTTTGGCTAGAGATTGACTGTTGCTAATTATTTCAATAGAGTGATAGATTAGGAGTGAAAAAAAAAACATAGGTTTTACTTGTATCTTTGCCAGTGATTAGCTGTAGGACATTGGACAAAACATTTCACTAATCTGTGGTTCAGTTTCCTCTTCTTTAAAACGGGTGTGACCAAACTAGAATATCTTTTGAGGTCTCTTGTAGTTCTGAATTAATGTGTGATCAGAAATGTGACATTTGCCAACACTTCACTGTAGAAGCTTATGTGCACAGTACTAAACTAAACCATGACTTTGGGAAAGTAAAGACATGAACTATCACCTCTATCCCCTTGCTTCCCATTAGTATGATAATTGCTTCATCTCACCCAGGCAGCAAGTGAATCTCAATTGCGAAGCTGAATTATAACATAAAATATGACATAATATAACACAAACAAATATAGTGTAAACAAATCAGCCTACAGTAGTGGTATGAATAATAAATTACAATGTGCCATGGTGGAAAAGGAATGAAATTTCACGTCAAGAGGCCCTGGGTTAAAGTCCTTGCCCTGCATTTGAATGGCAGGTTGGACTAGATAGCCCTTAAAGTGTCTTAGAGCTTTAAATCTATTATTTGGGTGGATATTTTCTCATTTTTAAAATATTTTATTTTATTTTAATGTATGGAATTAAACAAACATTTCCATAGCATAGCATATTTTTAAAAGATAATTGAATATGAAACTGCAAATCTATTATGAACAACTTGCTATTATTTTGAAATGTATAATAAAGTTATCGTGTAAATTTCTTTTCTTCTTTTTTTTTCTTCCCTCTCTTCCCCTGCTCTAGAGATGGCTACCATTAGACACAAATGTGTGTGTATGCATGTATGTATGTAAAGCCATTCTATACATACTTCTATTTATCAGTTCTTTCTCTGGATACAGATAGCATCTTTCTTCATATGTCCTTTGTAGTTAATTTGGGTGTTTATAGTAGTCAAAATTACTTATTTGCTCAAAGTTGTTCTTTTTTTTATCAAATGCTTTATTAACTTCTAGTTTACATTGTTCATTTCCACAAGATTTTGAGTTACAAATTTTCTCCCTGTTTTTCCCCTACTTGCCACCCTAAAATAGCAATCCCACTGGATATCCCCTCCTCCAATCTGCTCTCCCCCATATCTTCTCCCATTTCCCCTCCAACTTTCCAGTAGGGTATGGTGGATCTCTATGCCCCAGTACCTGTATATCTTATTTCCCATTTACATGTAAAACAATACTGATTATACATATGTATATATATATATATACACATATGTGTGTATATATATATGTATATATATACATATATATATATATACACATACATATTAAACATTTGATTTGAAAACTTTGAATTCCAGATTCATTCCCTTCCACCCTTACTGGGAAGATAAGCAATTCAATATAGGTTGTACATGTGTAGCTATGCAAAACATTTCCATAGTAGATATATTTTAAAAGACTGACTATATTTCCCTCCCTCCCATCCCACCTTCCACCTGGTCCACTCTCCAACTTGATCCTGTCTCTTTTCAAAAGTGGGTGCTTCCAACATCCCTCTCCACCAGCCTGCCCTCCCCTCTACCACCTTCCTCCATCTCCCTCCCCCTGCCCATGCTCCTGTATGGTGGGACACCCTATTTAGTATGCATGTCATTCTCTCCCTGGTCCAAATTCAATGAAAATAAGGTTCTGCCTTTTTGCCTTCCTGTTCTTCCCCTCCCCTGCAACCACCTTCCCCTGCCTCCTCTACATGAGACAGTTCACCCCATTGTCTCTAAGAAAGGCAAAAACAAACAAAAAACCCAGTCCCAACACTCATTGAAGTTTGTAATATAGTGGGAGAAAACAACATGCAAACAACTATGTACATATAAAATATACACAGGATAACTTGGAGGTAAGCTCTGAAGGAATATACTAGAATTGAAAAGGCTTTTTGTCAATAAGATTTTAACTGGTACTTGAAAGAAATAGGGGAGGGGCAGCTAGGTGGTGCAGTGAATAGAGCCCAGTTCCTCAAGTCAGGAGAACCCAAGTTCAAATTTGCCCTCAGACACTTAGCACTTACTAGCTGTGTGACTTTGGCCAAATCACTTAACCCCAAGTTGCTCTGCCCTCCCCCCTCCAAAAATCCAGGAAGAAGAAGAAGAAGAAGAAGAAGGAGGAGGAGGAGGAGGAGGAGGAGGAGGAGGAGGAGGAGGAGGAGGAGGAGGAGGAGGAGAAGAAACATGGGAAGTCAGAAGAGAGAAATAAAGAGGGACAGAATTCCAGTTATGAGGGACAACCATAAGAACTGATGAGACATGAAGTAAAACAGTATAGAAGGTGAAGAGGGCCAAGAAAGATCCCTGTGGTCTACTCATAATTAAACAGATGAGACCTAGATTTGAACCCAAGCCTTCTCAATCATGTATTGTTGTTCTTGTTGTTGACTATATCCTGGCCATTGCAGGTAGTCTTGATTTTTGTCCTACTACAAGACTTTGATGATTCAGGAAGAGAAAGTGAGGCAGATGACTTTACACAACTCTACAGTTTACACATAAGCCAAGATGTCACCCATGATGTGATTGTTCATCTTTGAAACCGAAGGATGAACAACTACAACAACAGCAGCAACATATGGAAATAGATAAGGCTGACCAAATAACAGGCTAATGCATTAGTTCAGCTGTGAGATGAGGAGGGTTGCACTAGGGTGGTGGCAGTGTCAGAGGAGAGAAAGGGGAATATGGCAGAGTTGTTGCAAGGGTAAAATTGATAAGCCTTAGCAACAGATTAGATATGGGGGAGAAAAAGGATAAGGAATCGAGGATGGTACCTAGGTTGTGAGTCTCAGTGGCAGGGAGGATAGTGGTACTCTTGACTACTATAGGGCAGTTTGGAACAAGGGAATATTTGGGAAGAAATGCATTCAGTTTGGAAACGTTGACTTTATGATATCTATGTGGCATTCATTTTAAGATGTTTAGTAGACAGAAATGCAAGCTTGAAAGTTAATAGAGAAGCAACCACAATATTCTTTCTGAATCCTCACTCTTCCTTACCTCACATAGTCTATCAGTTCCTAAATCTTATGTTTTCTATCTCTGTAACATCTCTTGCATCTTTTCCCTTGTCTCTACTCATGGACACCATGGTTCAGGTGTTCCTCACCTTTCCCAGACCACTGCAATAACCAAATTATGGGTCTTCCTGCCTATTCCAATCAATCCTTCACACACCTGCTAAAGGGTTTTTCCTTAAGTGTAAGTTTGACAAAGTGTCTTTCCTACTCAATTAACTTTAATGATTCCCTATTACTTTTAGGGAACTAAATGTGCCTTATATAGCCCTTCACACCTTTCAAACCCCATTACACATTATTCCCCTTCCAAGTCCAAGTAGACTAGGCTTATTGCTGTTTCTTTTATTGTTGCCTCTCTTACCTCTGTGATTATCACTTACTGTCCTATTTACCTGAAATTCACTTCCACACCCTCAGCTCTTTGAATCCCTCATTTCCTTAAAAACTCACCTTCTACAGAAAGATTTTTCATGATTCCCCCTCCTCCCAAAATGATCTTTTTAAAATTCACATATATTTTAATATACTAATGTGTGTACATATTGCCTCCCTGATAGACAAGCTTTTTAAGAGAATGCACTGTTTCTTTTATATCTTTATATGCTCAGCATCCAGCATAGCACCTGGTACAATGTTGCTATTCAATTGTTCAGTCATGTCTGATGCCATGGACAGTACCTGGTACATAAGTATTTAATGAATGCTTGTTGATTATTGATCCTGAGCAATGTGTCTTAGTTTCTTCATCTGTAAAGTGCAGCTAATGCCTAACATGGCTGGGTCCATGCCCTTTTAGTGCATTGCTAAATGCTTTGAGGTACCATTCCATTCAGAAAATTATCAAAAGCTAACAGAAGTCTCCAGGCTAATGTGAGGTCTGTTCTTTTGACTATGCTTAAAGTTTTGCATAGAGATTTATTTACATTATGTCATTTGACTTTTTCAGTTATTTTTAGGGAGTGATATTCCCCTCTCTGTTTTGTGATCAAATTGATATTATTTGTTTTTCAGTGACTGGTGTCTGTTAATGGTAGGAAACTTTACCTTGGAGAAATGAATTTTTAAAAATTAACACCATCATCAAATCAAGGAATGCTTTTTGCCACAACAACTCTGTTCTCAGTATTTCCTTGAGGCTGTACTTATGTGATGATTGATGAATGTGTTGCCAACAGACCATGTGAGTCCATCCAGATCTTGGTAGGAGGCCCTGCCATATGCCCCACTAGGTTAGAGTGCCAGGGTAAAGAGAACTTCTTTTATTTACAGATTGGACATCTTTTTATTGTGGTCAGTGTCCCAGGGAAAATCCCCAAATGAGATTTTTCCCTTTTGCTACATGTCATGGAATTGCCCCTGAACTATTCTTTCTTTGTGCCCTTTGTTAGAAGACCTGTCAGTATTTGTTATTGCTGCTTCTTTTGTAAATTTTGTTTCCTGAATTCAAGCAAAGGATTAATATGATAAATTCTGGAAAAATTAGAATGAGGTCAGCTAGGTGGCTCAATGGATAGAGCTCTCCTCTTGGGGTCAGGAAGACCTGAATTCAAACTCTGCCTCAGACACTTACTGTGTGACCTTGGGCAAGTCACTTCACATCTATTTACCTTGATCCACTGGAGAAGGAATTGGCAAACTACTCTAGTATCTTTGCCAAGGAAACCCAAATGAGGTAATGAAGAGTCAAACATGTCTGAAACAAGTGAACAATGAAAGTGATAATTCAATTATAAAATTACATTTTTCACAAGTGTTCTTTTATATTAACTTAATAATTAATAAAAATTAATGTGTTGGCATAAGGTGAACAAAGAACACCTTAAACTGTATTTCATAGGAAAGTATGAACTTCTGTTAAGTTTGTTTCCTTTTGAAAGTTTACACTAAATCTGACACAACAGTAACAAAATTCATTTGTGTATCCCCTTCTTAACTTCTCTTTTTTGATTCTTTTTGATGCTTTTCCAATTTATTTTATTTATAGCTGTTCTTTCCTTTTCTAGAAGGGGAATGGCTGAATGAATTGTAATGTATGGATTAAAGGAATGGAATATTATTATACCACAAGAAATAACAAATGTGAAAAATTCAGAAAAACATGCAATAACTGATACAGAGTTAAATGATCAAAGACAGGATAACCATTTACATGATAATCATGATGGCATAAGAGAAAACAACTCTGAAAAACTATTGATCTTTGATCAGTGCAATAACCAATTATGACTTCAGAGGACTAATCATGAAATGTGCCTCCCACCTCTTTCAAGAGAGTTGATTATCTAAAGGTGGGGAATAAGACATTCATTTTCAGACATAGACGTGTATTGATTTATTGTTCTTCGTGGTGTTGATCTGATGCAGGGGAGGGTTTCTATTTAGTGGGGGAAGGATAAATAGAGGGCAATAAATAGGAAGAGTTGGATATTTTTTTAAAGAGGCATTTCTCATATGTTTCCAGCACACTGTGCTTCCTGAACTTTCTACCCAATATCATCCATTTAACCTGACATTAGAGTTTCAATGACTCCCTATTGCCTCTAGGATAAAATAAGAACCCCAGATGTCTAACATTCAAAGTGCTTCACAACCTGGTTGTTGTCCATCTTCCTAAACCAGTTTCCCATTTTTTCACTTATCACATTATGTTATGCCCAAATAAACCACTCCTAGTACATAGACATTCTATGGCCCTCCTCTATGACTTTGGATGAACTGTCCTCCTTGTCTGGAGTAGTCTCACTCCTCATTTCCATCTTTGAGAATTCTTAGCAACCTCCAAGGCTCAGCTCAGGTGCTACCTGGCACCTCTCTCTCTGTCTCTGTCTGTCTGTCTGCTCCCTCTCTCCTCTTTCATTTTCTCTCTCTCCATAAAGTTTGCCTCCATATATGTATGTATGCATGTGTTTATGTATATACACATATGTATATGTTCATGCACATGCATATATACACACATATACATACATATATAAATTTTCATATCTACATATAAAGAAATGATTCACATTCACAAAACTAATATATGATATAAAATATGTATGCTATATTCTGTACAATATAACAATCACATGTACATACATGTGTACATATATGTATATTTGCACATATACATGCATTTTAAAAATTTGTGAACCTATTTCCACTAGTAAACTGTAAGCTCATTCAGGATAAAGTCTGTTTTTGGATTTGTCATTGTATCTTTAGTGCTTACCACAGGGCCCAGCACAGAGCAAGTGCTTAATACATGCTCAGTAAATTGAATGAAATTGAACTGGGCAATGTAAAAGCCTTCATACAAAGCAAATGTTTATAACCAAATGACTTTGTGATGAAAACACTGGTTTTTCTGGGTGTTCTCCAGTAATGTGTAGTGTGGGCAAAGAGCACTGAGGCTGAAGTCACAATACCTTCATTCAAATAACAGCTCAGCCTTTTATAACCTATGTGACCTTGAGAAAGTCACCCATATTTTCCCGGTCACAGAGTCCTTATCTAGGGAAATGAGGGTTGGATTAGGTCACAGGTTCTTTATCGTGTGTGTGTGTGTGTGTGTGTGTGTGTGTGTGTGTGTGTGTGTGTGTGTGTTTACGCACCATGAACTCCTCTGGCACTCCAGTGAAGACTATGGACCATGACAGAATCATTTTTTAATGCATGAAGTGAAATATCTAGGATTGCAAAAGAAACCAATTATATTGAAATATAGTAGTCGGTATTTATATACTACCTTAAAGTTTGCTAGGCACTGTTGATATGCTACCTCATTTGATCATCAAAATATTTTTAGAACAAAGTCTGGGACCACAGGTGAAAAGCCCTGGACAAGATGCCATCAGCTTTCTAGATCTATGATCCCAAGACATACATGCATGTGTATATATGTTGGTATGTATGTGTTAAGGCGTGTGTATACATATATAACATATATTTGTGTTATAAAATCTAATAAAAATCAGACTTCCAATGTATTTATCTCATTCACAACCTGGTGATTTGCTCAAATCTATATACTAAATAGTTCTAGAGTATACCATCTACTATAACTGAATATCCAATTATGCTCAAATATCATGGTATTGGTTCCAAGGCAATGAGTGAGGAAAATTATTTAGTGTTTTTTTAAAAAAAATTATTCCACTCAGATATTCTTTGAATAACCATAAATAGCAAAGAAAAATGCAATTTACCTTCTTCCAAATCATTCTCTTAACTATTCTTACAGGCTACCAGAAGATGGCAGCCAAAGAATATGCAGGGAGTAGAATTTCTCCTATTCTTTCAATTAAGAATCACAAATTCCTGGATCGTGTTTTTTTTTTTTTTTTTGCTTTTGAATTGTACTCATTTACTTACTTTATTGACAAATTTTGTTTTGCCATACCAGATAAATATGAAAACATGCGGGTGCGCGCGCACACACACACACACACACACACACACACACACACACACACGCACTCATATAATGTGAATACAACAATGCACGTACCAAGAGAAAAGTTGAGCAAAATATTATAGAAAAATATTGCAAGTTAAGGAATGTCCTATATCATAGTAATCCCAGGTTTAAAACACAACACAATGATCTCCCCTAGTAATATTTGTTTGTATTTGTGTGTTTATATGTGTTTGTGTATGCATGTGTTTTATGACTAAGGGTCAGGAATATAGTTCATATGTGTGGTATAAAGTAAAGACATCTAGTGATAGATTAATAGATGAAGAGATATATGATAGAAAGGTAAATAGATAATTATATGACTGTTATGGAATGCTACTATGCCATAAGAAATGATGAGCTCTATGATATTAGAAAAACATGGATATACTTGCATGAAATAATGATGAGTGAAATGAGCTGAACCAAGAAAATGTTGTCTATAGTAACAATAATATTTTTTTTTCTGGCTTTTTTTACTCTTTTTTTTTGAAGGGCAGGGAAATTGGGGTTGTGACTTGCCCAAGGTCACATGACTAGTAAGTGTTAAGTGTCTGAGGCCAGATTTGAACTCAGGTCCTCCTGACTCCAGGGCAGGTGCTCTATTCACTGCACCACCTAACCACCCCAATAACATTGTTTTAAGAACAATTTTGTGTAAGTTATTTTGACTATTATAAATACCCAAATTAACTCTGGGCCACACATGGTGCTAAGCACTGAGAATACAAATACAAACAAAACAGTCCTTGCTCTTAAGGAGCTTACATTCTAATAGAAGACAACATATATTGGGAAATGTTAGTCAAGGAGCAGTGTTTTAGACAGGGAAGTCTAAGGAAATGATGACTGGAGTAATAGGGTAACTGTAATAGGGACTGACATGTCCTTTCTAGGAATGGTAGTCCTGATTTGATTGATGTCCTCAGGTCTAGAGTTGGAAAGTGGATGTGGGGGGTGTATGTGCAGTACCATGGCATGGGGATGGCTAAAAGGTGGTATGATGTACCTGGGCAGAAAATGAATAGCCAACAACTCAGAGTTCATACTTCCAGGATGAGAGTACAAGTTCTGGTTCAGAAGCACCACATGATAGTAGTTATATTAGTATTTGTTAATTGAGAAAATGTGTGATTGGATGGAGACCAATGCATAGGAAACACAGACCAATAGAGGCAATAAGGTGCACAAAAATCCACAATTCGTAGGGTTGTAACCACTGGGTGAGAAATTATACCATGTGGAAGGTGCCACCTGGCTCCTAACCAGTTAGTTCCTTCATTTTTGAACAATGAGATTTATGGTTTGTAACAACATGGACTCTTTTGTTTTGTTGTTTTGCTGATATTATCTGTCTCATGATCTGCAGAAGATTAAGTAGAACCTATATCGAGGATTTAAGGGAAAACATTGACAAGAAGCACATGCGGCAAGGAGGGCATATGCTTTATGACATGGAGATGAATTCAGCAAAATTCCCAACCTGAACATTAGCCTCAAATCTAAAGTTTTAGTTTGAATTTACAAAATATTATTTCCTGCCTTTAATGAAATATGCAGCAATGATTTTCATGGTCTTCCTCTTCTGGTACTTGGCATTCTTTTCCCACCTTTTCACCTTTTTTCCTTTCACCAATACCCATAAATAACAGGAAGACCAAAAAATAAAAAGGAAAGAAGATGAGAAAACTTTTTTTTGCATTTTTCCAAGTGTAAACAATTATGTGGATCTATAATAATGCTTCTTAGACTAAAAACCAATATAGTATCCAATAGAATTACCAGGTTATTTTTAGAAATATGGAGGGGAGATGTGTGAGTGATGGGAGATGACGAGGAAGGAAAAAGAGGAAGGTCTTGGTGAAATGACTCAATTATTTTTCCGAAGTGAAATAAGTTCTTCATCTGAGAGAGTAAGGGGATATGTGGTATGGGTGGTTTGAAGAGGGATAAAAAGATCTGGAAGAGCTGCTGTGATGAATAGAATATCATATTAGAGATAGAAAAAGATTCCCATTCTTCAGTGAGGACCCAGTTGTGATTATGAAGTATACATTTATAGTGGACCCAATCAACTATGCTTTTGTGATTCTTTCCAAGTCCATTCTGAAGAATGGAAGTGGAGACAGATGCTGAGAGTATTCCAGGGTTGGGGTTTGGCAAAGCAAAATTGTCTAGGGAGCAAGGTATTTGATTGTGGAATATAGTGTAGAGTTGAACTAATTTACAAAGGGGTTGGGGAGAGGGAAGGAAGGAAAGTGAAGCCAAATGAAAAGTTGATTGAGAAACAATTGAGGGGTGAAGACATTTGGGGGACATGGTGAACTACAAATAGGGTTAGGGCCAATGTGTTCAACAATGGGGATTTGAGGCTACCTCTCTATTCACTAGACAACACTGCCTCATATTAACATAACTTATTGAAAATAATTTTATTTATTCAATTGTGTAATAATAGCATGTTCCCTACATTAACTAATATGAACCTCAAGCAACCTTATCCCATCAATACTATAGGTATTATTCACCAACTATAAATCTTTTAATCTTTTTTTTTTACAGATTAAAATAAAACTGAATTTCACATGGGGCTGAACAAGTGTTATAGGCAGGATTTGAACTCACATGATCTCTGACTCTGAAGTGTTTTTTCTTCTGCTACACAATGTTACTTCTTCAGTGTGAGCCCTTTTTAGTACTTGGCATACTGCAATACTGGGAAAATTCTGAGACCAAAGATTTGGTAGTATCAATAGTTCACATGAGAAATTTTCTCAGTAGAAGCCTACTGGTTTCTTAAATAAATTTTCTTCTTTCTATATATAAGAAGATAAATAACAACACAATCTTATATGCAAAGATAAGGAGAAAACTAGAGATACATACTTTCAAATTATCAGCCTACAAGTTAAGAAGGAATCAGAGAGGATAAGATCTCTGTGGAAGAGAAATAGTTTTCTATTACCACTAAGGATAAAATATGAAGCCCTTAGTTTGGCATTTAAGGGCCTTTATAATTTGACTCCAAATTAAAATGATTTCTGATTTTATTTCAAATTATTTCCCTTTCTGATCTCAACATTCCAACAATACTGGACCACTAATTCTTTGCTGACTTTGCCTATACTTTTCCACTTTTTATTTATCTAGACGGGTCTTTGGTCAGCAGGCACAATCTGTTGCTCCAACCAGACTTGAAGGTTTTCTAGCCAGAGCTTCTGCTCTAGTGGCAAAACCTTTGGGAACCAGTGGTCACTTCTATGTCCCGAGGTGACAAAGAAGAAGGACTTTGTGGAAGAACTATGTGCTTGATATAAGGAAAGATCTTTCTAACAATTAGAGTTATCTGAAGGTTAAATGTCTACCTTAGGAGATAGTGGGTTCCCCAGGAGGTCTTTAAAAAAAGATTAAATGTCCACTTGTCAAGAATGTTGTAAAATGAATTCTTGTTTAGATGTGGGCTGGTCTCAATGGCATCTGGACCATCCACCACTAATATCCTGCAAATAAAAAATGGCTTCAGGACCATGCAGGTTTTCAGAATTACCATCATATGCATTATCCTCCTCAATTAACACTTACCATGGCAAATACTGTGTTGGGTTTCAGGGATAAAAAATATATAGGACATCTGGCCTCAATGAGTTTATAATTGAGTTGGGGAAATAAAATAGACACAGAAACAAAAATGTGAATACAACAGAATTTAAGGAAATGTATCCCTAGCCTTCTCTTTCCTCTTCTCAAATGTTCTTCTAGCTGATATTAAGTGGACCCTCCTGGGACATGGCATAATGGTATAGAGAGCTGGCTTCAAAATTGAGTAAGATAGATTCAAGATGAGAAGGGCTAAAACAGAGGAGTTGGGAACGTGCAGCCTCCAGGTGGCATGTGGCCCTCTATGTCCTCAAGTTGGTCCTTTGACTGAATCCAAACTTCAAAAAACAAATCCTCTTCATAAAAGTATTTATGCTGCAAAACTTGGACTCAGTCAAAAGGCTGCACCCAAGGACCCAGAAGGACAGATGTGGCCTCGAGTTTGCAGGTTCCCCACTCCCGGACTAAAGGTATGGAGATAGCAAATTATCTCAGTGACATAGGTATTAGGAGACCAGTTTCTTTATGTGTGACAGAGACATAAGAAACAAAAAGAAAGGAGTTAGATGTGAGAAATATTATGTAACTTTTCAGTTGTGTCCAACTCTTCCTAAACCCATTTGGAGTTTTCTTGGTAAAGATACTGAAATGATTTGTGATTTCTTTCTCCAGCTGATGAGGAAACTGAGGTGAATAGGGCTAAGTGACTTCCCCCAGTCATATGTCTAGTAACTGTCTGAGGCCAGATTTGAATTCAGGAAGATAAGTCTTCTGGACTCCAAGCCCAGCACTCTATCCACTGTAGCACCTAAATACCTCATTATGTAGCTAAGGATTCCTTGAAAACCATATTTATTTCAAGACCTGCTTTGGATCAACATTAACTCAAATATCTCACAAACCCCTGGTGATGTTTATTTTTCCAGACCAAGAAGAAACTCATTTAAAATAAATACATTTATTTAACTAGGATATCAAAATAATTGGCAAGTAAAATCATTCCCAAATACGCAAGGGTGTGCTTTCCTACAGATTCCCATTCCAATGGTAGGACAAAAACCTATTTAAAAAACATTAATGGGACAGGGGAGAGGGAAACCTGGGGCCTCAAGACCACATGTGGTCTTCTAGGTCCTAAAGTGCAGCCCTTTGACTGAATCCAAACATAGAGTGTTTTGTAAAGTTTGAATTTAGTCAAAGAGTGACCCTTGAGGACCTAGAGGGCCACATGTGGCCTCAAGGCCGTAAGTTCTCCACCCCTGGTAGGGACAGTAATGGAGAAGGTACACACAAAGGCAACAAACATCCAAGCAAGTTCACACTCCTAGACACATGTGCCTTCTGGAATACCATTTTCTGTCCACCTTTTGATGCTGCTATTCGTTTTCTCATTGGGTTGCTGAAGTTATTTATTGCTTTATGTATCTGTATCACTTTTGCTGCCATCTGTTGGTTCTATGCTGAAATGCAGCATGGTGTAGTAGAGCCCTGACTTAGAATCAGGGAGACCCAGGGTCAAAATTGCATGATAGCCACCTGTGCCCCTGAGCCCAGGTAACCCTGGGAAAGTTACCTAACCTCTCTCAGTCTCATTATGTTAGTTTTGTTCTCTATAGACACATCAGTTGTATACAGCTTTTCATGACTTCATTTGGGTTTTTTGTTTGTTTTTTTTTGGCAAAGATACAGGAAAGGTTTGCCATTTCTTTTTCCAGCTCATTTTACATATGAAGAAACTGAGACAGACAGAATCAAGTGACTTGCCCAGGGTCACACAATGTCTGGAGTGAGAAGTGAACCCATGTCTTCCTGACGCTATACCCATGGCTTTATGCACTGTACCACCTAGCTGCCTGTCTCAGTATTCTCATATACAAAATGAGAGTATTGGACTCAATGATCTTTAGGGTCCTTTCCAGTTCAATTTCTTTTTTTTTATTACTCTTTATTTTTTTTAACAAATGCTTTATTAACTTCTGGTCTACATCATTCATTTCCACCAGATTTTGAGTTACAATTTTCCCCATTTTTCCCTACCCACCACCGCAGAATAGCAGTCCCACTAGATATCCCCTCATCCAATCTGCTCTCTCCCATATCTTCTCCCATACCCCCTTCGGCTTTGCCATTAGGGCAAGGTCAATCTCTGAGCCCCAAAGCCTGAACATCATATCTCCCAATTACATGCAGAATAGTATTAATAATAGTATTTATACACATTTGAAACATTTAATTTTAAGACTTCAAATTTCAGATCTATTCCCTTCCTCCCTTGTCACCCATTCCCTCTGGGAAGATAAGCAATTCAGTATGTGTTGTATATGTATAGCTATGCAAAACATTACCATAGTAGATATATTGTAAAAGACTGCTTATATTTCCCTCCCATCCATCCCACCCCCCACCTGGTCCATTCCCTACTTTGATCCTATCCCTCTTCAAAAGTGGGTACTTCCAACCTCCCCTACCCCTACAATATCCTCCCCTCCATCATCCCCCCTCTCATCTCCCTTCCCCCTACTCTCCTGCAGGGTGAAATATCCCATTTAGTACATATGTGATTCTCTCCCTGAGCCAAATTCAATGAGAATAGGGTTTTGCCTTTTTGCCTTCCTATTCTTCCCCTCCCCTGCAACAACTTCCCCTTGCCTCTTCTACATGAGATAGTTTACCCTACCCTGTCTCTCCCCATCTCCTCTTGTCACTTTCCTTTCTCACCGCTTAACTTCACCCCTTAAGTATCATCCCTTCCCACCAAATTCAACCTGTGCCCTCTATCCATGTATACCTGTAAACATATATACACACATCCACATATGTATTCATATGTCCATATACCCTTCTTCAATTATTTTCATAACAAGAAAGGTTTCATCGGACACAGTTATTGTTTTTCCATATAGGAATTTTAATAGTTCAACTTTAATAAGTTCCTTTTGATTTCTTTTCCCCGATTACCTTCTCAAGCATCTCTTGCTTCTTGTGTCTGAATGTCAAATTTTCTATTGAACTCTGGTTTTTTCCTCAAGCATGCTTGAAAGTCCTCTATTCCACTGAATGACCATATTTTCCCCTGAAACAAGATACTCAGTTTTCCTGGGTAGGTGACTCTTGGCTTCAATGCCAGCTCCTTTGCTCTCTAGAATATCATATTCCATGCCCTTCAATCCCTCAGTGTAGAAGCTGCCAGGTCCTGGGCTATTCTGATTGTGTTTCCGCAATACTGGAATTGTTTCTTCCTAGTTGCCTGGAGTATTTTTTCCTTGATCTGGGAGTTCTGGAACCTGGCTATAATATTCCTGGGAGTTTTCTTTTTGGGATCCTTTTCAGGAGGTGATGGGTGGATTCTTTCAAACTCTATTTTGTCCGCTAGGTCTAAAACATCAGGGCAATTTTCCTTCAGCATTTCTTGAAGGATGATTTCTAGGTTCTTTCTTTGATCATGACTTTCAGGTAGTCCAATAATTTTTAAATTATCTCTCCTGGATCTATTTTCCAGGTCAGTGGTTTTTCCCATGAGATATTTCACATTGCCTTCTATTCTTTTATTTGTTTAGATCTGTTTAACAGCATCTTGATTTCTCATAAAGCCACTAGCCTCCATTTTCTCCAGTCTAATTCTGAAGGAGTGATTCTCCTCAGTGAGCTTTTGAGATCCTTTTTCCATCTGGCAAATTCGGCTTTTTAAGGCATTCTTTTTCTCATTGCCTTTCTGGGCCTCTTTTGCCATTTGAGTTAGTCTATTTTTTAAGGTGTTGTTTTCCTCAGTCAGGCTGTTGACTGTCATTTTATACTTTTCTTGCATCTTTCTCATTTCTCTTCCCAATTTTCCCCCACTTCTCTTATCTGGTTCTTAAGGTCCTCTATGGCCTATAGCCAGCCTGTATTTTCATTTGGGGCTTTTGGTGCAGGAGTTCTGACCTCACAGTCCTCCTCCATGCTTTGAGCCTCTTTGCCCCTAAAAGAGGAGTCCAATGTTGAACTTTTCTGTTTATTTTGTTTCATTTGCCTAGGCATGTTGCCCCTTAATTACTTAATTTTGGGGCTTGTTGCCACAGTAGGACTCTGCCACAAAACAGGAGAGCTTCTGCCCAAACGTGGGGTCTTCACAACTTCCAGAGCTTGGGTGGCCTCTGTAAAGCCTCCACACGCTCTGGCAAGCTGGATACCCACCCCAAACCTCCACCCCAGACCACAATCCAGATCCAAGCAGGTTAAAGCAAGAGCGAATAACCCCCAGACTGATTGCTAGATTTCTCTACAATTCACAGACCAGGTGCTGGAGCTGCCACTGACACTGCAAAATGGCCTCTGTGCCGTGTTTCCTCAGCAGCTTTTCACCCCCAGGGGAGGAAGCCGACGTGTTCCCCAAATACTGGTCCCAAAGTCCATAGGGCACTAACCTCTCACTTTGTCCTAGGCATATCTGTGCTGATAATTCTGAAATCACCACAGATGCTGGTGTTCTGGGGTCCCTCCAGCCAGCTGCTGGCCCGGCCACCCTGGGGCTAAAACCACAGCTCACGCAGGCCTGGGCTCAGTCCCCAAAGTGCTGTGCTGGCCGCTCTCTGCAGGGCTGCTGGGCTGTCCTCAGCAGGAGATTAGCTTCTCTGTGTTGTTCTGTGGGTGCTGGGGCTCCAGAAGTTGTTCAGATTCCCCTTTCACATTGTTTGGAGGTGGTGTGGGGCAGAGCACCTTGGAAGTGCTGTTTCTACTCCACCATCTTGGCTCTGCCCACCCCCCTCCAGTTAAGTCTCTCAAAAAAAAAAAAGAATGTAACCTTTTGCAACCTTTTCCCTATATAGCAATAGATCTCAAAGCTTGTAGCTCATAGCTCTAAGGGCTATGTTGCTTTTCTTAGTTGGAATCCATAGCTATAGCCAGGAAGTAAGTCAGCCAGAGAAGTTTGTAAGATTTAAATCTATCTCTTTAACTGATTTCTTTTAGATCTCTGTCAAGGAAGTGTGAGAAAATTTTACCCAGAAGCAGCTCAGAATAAGATAATTTCTTTCAAATCCCATAATGTCCTATCGCATGCAAATTATTCAGGGAACAACACTCACTGAAACTGAAAGAGGCTCAGAGGGGTTGACAATTGTCATCAGTTTTTCTGCCAGCAACAGTTATGAAGAAAATTAAAATGGAACTCAATGACTGACTAGATTTGAAGAGTGAGGAAAAGACAGGGAGGGGAAGGAATAGAGGCCTACTCTAATTCTGAGAACCAGGGAGACTAGAGAAAGGGCTGTCACTGTTCACTGTTTAGGAATGTCAGTACAGATATAGAATGCAGGGAGAATGGACTTAATCTATAGTGACCTAAAGATATAACATTGGGGCAGTTAAGTGGCGAAGTGAATAGAGCACTGACCCTGGAGTCAGGGGGACCTGAGTTCAACAGGTAGCTGTGTGACTTTGGGAAAGTCACTTAACCCCAATTGCCCTGCCTTCCACCCTCCAAAAAAAAAAAAGAGGTAATGTAAAAATTACTGTTTTGTATAAACCTCTTAGAGTTTGTGTCAAAATTCTCACAAAAGTAGATAACCTCTTCATCCCTACCCTTGGCACCCTGGACTCTGCCCCTAAGACTCTGAGTTCCAGTAGGTTCCCATTCATCTTATCATGCCCCAAGCTAGGCCTCCACACAACTTGTCATCCATTTTTGAAGCCTTTCAAGGCATATGTTCTTCTCCAGCTCACCCCCCCACACACACACAAAGTGTGTGTGCGTGCACATGAGCCTCCCCTTTATATACTGACATCTGCCATTAGAAGGTATGCTCCTTAAAAAGGGCAGTAATGGTTGCTTATGCTTGTATCCAGTATAGTGTCTGGCACATAGTAAATACTTAATAAAAAAACCTTGTAATTCACTTATTCATGCCAAGTATGTATGCATACATGTTATATACATGCACACCCATTACATGGGTGTGCACATAACTCTGTGTGTATAGGTATATCATATATGTATGTGTAAATCTATCATGTATATCCATATACCATGCATATAGCAAGTGTGTATATAAATATAAACATATCATCTGCATGGCATATGTATATTGTACATAGCGTGCACTGAGCATACATGCATACATGCATATAAACATACACATGCCTTCTGCGTGGTATATGTGCATGGATGTGTACCATGCATGTGGTACATGGTTGTATATAAATGTACAGATATCACCCGCATGGTATATACATATACATGAATATATGTATGTACATAGAGATATGCAGGCATATATACATATATAGAGACCTATATACACATATGCCTTACATATGTATGTATATGACATACATCAGAGAACTACTTCATCTCGTGTTTCATGGGACCCTGGAACAGAATCTCCCTTAAGTTTCCTCAGACTGTCCAACATAAATCAGAACTACAGGGATAAGGAAACAGGCTAATTCTGAACATTCTGACATTACATATCTTAAAAAATAAATTCATATGAACACCAACTAGAAAGACACCACTTTGTTTCTTGAATCAAAGCATACAGCCTAATGAACTGGGCTCTGCCGATACTGCACCAGATGCTGGTCATATCTCAAGCAGGCCCAGCTTTGTCTTCATATAAATTGGAGCTTCATACAGATTAGACCTACATGTCACATTTATTGCTAATGTGAAACATACTGGGAGAGACCAGCATCCACCCAGAAAGTGTATTTATTAATTTCTATGGCAACTATCACCACTGGGCCAATGTGTTCACACACAGTTGAATCAGAGGCCTAGCAGAGCAATGTTCTCCAACTGGTAGAGAAATATGTGGGTCCTTTCCCTTTTCTTTCTGCTTCCTTACATGTTGTCTTTGCTTCTTTGGCTATATAGTCAGGCAAATAGTCTGCAGATCCTCTTTCTTTCCTGCCCTCAGGTCAGCCTCTCTATATTCTTCCATGAAATCTCCTAACAACAACAACAACAACAACAAAAACATTTTCCCCTTTTGATTAATTTAAAGTCATATAATGTTAGAACTGGAAATAGCCTTATAGGTCAAGTAGTTCATTCCACCCCCTAATTTTGCAGTTGAAAAAAGCTAGGCACAGAAAGGATACATAATTTGCCCAAGAACACATAATCTAGCAGGTAATAGAATTGAGACTAGAAATGATGTTTCTTGATTCCAACCCCAAAGTTCTTTCCATTATACCCCCCACTTCCTCCTCTCTTTCCTTTTGGCTTCCTCCCTCTGAGACATCCTTTTTGTAGGTATCATTTTGCCATGGTCTTAGTTTGTAATCATAAAGATAGGATATAGAAATCATATTTAGATTTGGGATAGACCTTAGAGACCATTTCTTCCATCTCATTTTTTAGATGAGGATATTGAGGTCCAGGATATTACCCGTCAGAGATATGCCTTACAAAGCACCTTGATGGTACAAAACATTGTCCCTAGAGTCAGAAAGTTGTTCAGTCTTTCATGACCCCATTTGGGGTTTCCTTGACAAAGATACTGGAGTAGTTTACTATTTCCTTCTCTAGCTCATTTGTTTTACAGATGAGAAAACTGAGGCAAATAGAGTTAAATGACTTGCCCAGTATCAGATTACTAGTAAGTGTCGGAGGCTAGATTTGAACTCAGGAACATGTGTCTTCCTAATTCCAGGCCATTGTGTCACCTAACTGCCCAGAGTCAGAAAGAACTGAGTTCAAATCTTGCCTCAGAAACTGTATGACCCTCAACAAGTCATGTAATCACTCTCTGCCTCAATTCCCCTCTCTGTTAAATGGGAATAATAATCATCCCTCCCTCCCTGGGGTTGTTGTGAGCATAAAATATTTGTAAATATTTTCAAATATTAGATAATATTTTTATTATATCTATTATTGTTATTACATACAGCCACCCAGGTAGGCAATAAGCTCTTCTTTACACCACTGATGTGAGTCCAAGATCTTCCTTCATTGTGCTGGCACCATTTCTTATACTTTGCTGGGCCTGGTTTATTCATTGACACCAGGGATGTTCAAATCTCATTGGCAACTTTAGAGTCTATGCAAACGTCAGAGGTTCTGTGGGCTGCAGATTGAACTCCAGTTTTGGGATTTTTAGTTTATTTGTGTTTATCCAAACATAATTTCCTGTTCCTAAGAACACAAAGGCTTGAAAGGGTTTTATAGAAATGTCTCAAGGGGCTTCTTAAACTTCAAACCACTCTTACAAAATAAGCTGGTAGAGAGTTCAATGTAAATGAATCAGAACCTTAGGAATAAATTTGCCTTCCAATCCACATGAGTTTACAAACCAAGGGGGAAAGTATTTTGGTCTGCAGAAAGCCCCAAATGTGGATGGGGAAATAGTTGAACATGTTTGACAAGCTCCACTGAGGTCATATTTGCTGGGTAATTACCTTAATCTACATGCTGACAGCCCCTTCCCAGGCCCTTCTGACCAGGGTGCTTTCCTAGAGAATATCTTAAGGAGGCCCTAGAGTTAGAACAAGCAGCTCACATATCATTGTTGGGGGAGGCTAGGGCCTGGAAACAGTAAGGGAGCAGCATGGCTTTATGACTTAGGCCATAGGGGATGGTAGTTAATGTCTGCACAAGATGGCCAATACTTTCCTGTTCTTTCCTTGATGCTCAGATTCACCGAGACTCCAACCTACTCTCCCCTCCCCACCCTCATTCATGTTCTCCTCCACATGGGTTGGGTGATAGATAGTACAGTATAGTGGCAAGACTGATAGACTTACAGTCAGAAGACCTACGTTTGAATTCTCTCTTTAATCAGCTATGCCATCTGAGAGAAATCATGCTACCTCTCTGGGCCTCAATTTCCTTTTTTATAATTTGGGGGTAATAATCCATATATAACTTGTTTCTAAGGGTAGGTGTGAGAAAATTATTTTGTAAACCTTAAAAAAATTTTTTTGAAGGTTAAGAGTGGCTTTCTCTGTATCCCTAGCATAATACCTAACGCAGAAAAGTACTTAAATGCTTATTTTCTGCCTTAACAACTATAGAAATGAATTCTCATAATAGAAAATATCATCTGTCGGAGACAAAAGAGTCCTGGTCAGCATCAGAGGCTACTATGGCAGAGAGATAAGGATGATAGCATGGCATAGGAAGCATGGCAAGAAGATGGCCAGGGAGTGGCTTGGAGACATGCTTCTAGGAAAGGTAAGGTCAAAGCTAACCTATCAGAGTCAGAGGACAAAGACAGTCTTGTACCCAGGTCTTTTGCCTCTAAATCAAAGAGCTGAATGACTACCACCCTTTGCCATCTCAGCAAATTCTTTTTTTTAATTATTTATTTACTTTGAGTTTATAACATTCAGTTCTACAAATCCTTGATTCCCAAATTTTCTCCTCCTCCTTCTCCTCTTCCCTCCCCTCCCCATGGCGGCATGCAATCTATAATAGGTCTTCAAATACCTTCACATTAAACATTAGTCAAGTCATAAAGAAGAATTATAAACAATGGAGTGAGCAATGAGAAAGAAGGAACGAAACAAAACAAAACAAAACACAAAAGAGAGAGAGCAAGTAGTTTGCTTCAATCTACATTCAGATTCTGTAGTTCATTCTCAGAATGTGGATAGCCCTTTCCATCATGAGTCTTTTGGAGCTGTCTTATAACCTTGCATTGCTGAGAGGAGCCTAGTCTATCAAAGTTAGTCATCAGAGATACAATGTGTCTGTGATTGTATACAAAGTTCTGGTTCTGCTCTCCTCACTCAGCATCAGTTTATATAAGTCCCTTCAGGTTATTATGAAGTCCATCTGCACCTCATTTCTAATAGCACTAGTATTCTATTACATTCATATACCACAACTTGTTTAGCCATTCCCCCATTGCTGGGCCTCCCCTTGATTTCCAATTCTTTGTCACCACAAAAAGAGCTGCTATAAATATTTTTGTTCATAAGGGTCCTTTTCCCACTTGTACGATCTCTTTGGTGTGATACAGCCCTAGAAGTGGTATTGCTGGGTCAAAGATTATGCAATTTTTATAGCCCTTTGGGCTCAGCAAATTCTTGTGCTCCAACTCTGTGAGAGGGTTAGATACCTGGATGCCTAATAAAACAACTGATTCCCAATACTACTCAAGATGAGTCAAGGCATAGTCAAGATATGATAAAGTGAGTAATGAGAGCCTGCTTAGGAATGGGACCCATAAAGAAAACCTAACCATAACCATCTGAAGTACCCTATTCACTGGGTCCAGAGTACTCTGTCTTCAGCTGCCTACATGCTTCAAAAGTCATTATGATACACTGCATATTCAATGAGATCCATTTGAAATATGATAGAAGAAATATGAAGAAATGCAAGTAATTTGGAGAAATGTCTTGCAAAAAGAGAGAGGGTATAATAGCCATCATCACCTTCGTGTTATATTTGTACTGACCTTTAGAATTTACAAAGCATATTCATATTCATTGGATTAAATTCAATAAATGATAACTCACATTTAAATAGTGTTTCAGTACTCCTCATTTCTTGCTTACTTTGAAACTTTGACTCCCTTTTTGACCCTTTTCACACTCCCTCCTTTTTCAGTTTCCTAGGGTGTCCACATTGTTTGAATACCAAAAGTACATTTGCCTAAAAGACTATTTCACAGAAGCAAGTGCTCACATGGAGGTCAGAAGAAGCAAAAACAAGGATGCCTTTAAGGTCTCTCTGAAGAACTCTGAAATCAGTTGAGAGACATGGGAGACACAGACATGACCATATGAAAGAAAGTGCCTTTGAGCAAGGCAGAATTGCATTAGTTCAAAAGAAAGATAAAATGCGCAAATTTAGAGACATCTCCACTCCAAGTGTTTATATGGACTATTTGTGCCTGACCTGTGGTAGAGCTTTCTGAACTCATATTGGTCTGATCAACCACAGTTGGACACATTTTACTTTGACCCCAACATATTTATGTGATTTTGGTCCTCTTCAAGAACAAAAGACAACCAACCAGTGTGGTAAGCTTCATGAAGCAGAAATTGTCTTTTTTAAACCACATTTGCATTCTCAGTGCTTAATACAATAACTGGCACATAGTAGACAGTTAATACATGTTTATTGATTGATTTTCAAAAATTAATACTGCTTTAATTTTTTTGTAAAAAAAATAAACACAAAAAGAATCAGGAAGACTTGAGTTCAAATTTGGTCTCAGACACTTGCTAGCTATGGTCATTTAACCTCTGTTTGCCTTACACCACTGGAGAAGGAAATGGAACACTACTCTAGCATCTTTTCCAAGAAAACTCCATGGACAGTATTGGTATGCTATGGTTCATGGTCTCACAAAAAATCAGACATAACAATACAGTTCTTCTTAGCTCTAAATCAAAGATCCTACGATAACTGCTTTGTATCCAGAAAGTACTATAGAAATGAGTTATTGTTATTTAACATTGTCATTCCCATATTAGGGACAAATTTGAACCAAGTCAGGGAAAGTGTGGTGGGGTACAGTAGATGTCTGATTCTGGAGTAAGAGGACCTGGACTCTGACTCTTACTATCTGGATGACCTTGGGCAAGTGGGCAAGTCCCTTAACTTCTTAGTGCCTCAGTTGTTTCATCTGTAAAATGAGGGAGTCTCAGAGTCTACGATCCTATGACTAAAATACAGGTGTCCTTATTCCAAGACTTATGTCCTTTCCAATGGTTATGGAATAGTCTAGTAGTCACTCCCTGAAAGTGAACTTAGTTTCTGTGGTGTGGTTTGTTTTTCCAGATATCATCCTGACAGAAACTATAGTCAGTCCATTCAGATTTATTTATCTGGTCTAGCTCTGGAGTGAGAAAAAGGTCAGCCCCCCACCTTAAAAAAAAAAAAAAAAGATTTCCCTTAGTGCTGTTGGTCCAAAATTTTACAGTTTGCCTTCTTGCCACTGTCCAGCTCCCTAGCATGCTATTATAACACCCCCATACATACACACCCACAATAAAAATATAGGGAAACAGACTTATATACAGCTTGAAAGATCAAAGATAGGATAAAGCCTTAGATAATTCTGTCTTTTCATTCTACAGATAAGGGCATTTAGGCCAAGATATTCACACTACTAGTTAGTAGCTAAGCTAGAGGGCAATAAAAAATAATGGAACAGGAATTGGCTTTGCACTAAGAAAATCTTAATTTAAATCCCATCTAAGACACTTACTACTTATATGACCTTGGACAAACCACTTACCCTTATCTTCTGAATTTCCTGGCTTCTTCTCATACTCAGCTCAAACACCACCTTTTGCAGATCTTTCCCAGTCACTACTACCTCCCAAGTCACTTTAACCTTCCCCTCTAAGGATAATTTTCTTCTATTTTTTGCCTATTATAGATAGATAGATAGATAGATAGATAGATAGATAGATAGAGAGATAGAGAGATAGAGAGATAGAGATAGAGATACACACACATATAAATGTTGCCTCTTGAGGGCAAACTTATTTTTGTATTTTTACCTTTTACTTAGCACAGTATCAGGCACGTAATAGAACTTAATAAATGTTTATTGATAACTTAATATCTTTGTGCCTCAGTTTCCTCATCTGTAAAATGAGAGAGTTGGACTAGATAGCCCCTAAGATTTCTCCTAACCCAAGATCTACGATCCTGTGACTAGAATCCAGGTGTCCTTATTCCAAGACTTATGTCCTTTTCAATGGTTCCAGGACAATCTGTTAGTCACTCCCTGAAAGTGAACTTAGTTTCTGTGGTGTTTTTTTTCCAGATATTATCCTGTCAAAAACTATGATAAGTCCATTCAGATTTATTAGTTAGAGTTCCTGGTCTAACTAGTACCCATATCTCCAACACAACTAACTCCTACTGACTCACTTCCTTTTCTGGGCTGGATATGTTGGATAAGGTCCCCATGTAATCTTGCAGCTGGCATCATAGGGCAAAGGCCAACGACACTTTAGGGAATACGTTTTCTGTGGAGGGGAGGGGCAGGGAGTCAAACAACTAACGATTGAATCACCATATCCCCTATCTTTAGCATTAAAAAATATTGACTATTCTCCAAAGTTTTAAGATGAGAACAAGTGCCAAGGGATTTGTAATGCCTTTCTAGCCAGATATTCTCTTTGAAGCTCTGCCTTTCCCATAATCAGTTCACTAAAGAAAGGAAAACTGCTCAAGCATACTGTCTCCTTGCAATGACTTTCTAGACCCACAAATTGAAATCCCATAATGTATCTATAACAACCCAGCTACTACAGTTACCAAAAAGTCCATGACACCCTTCCAGATATATAATTACACTTATGTGCCCTAAGCTTCCAAGCTATCTCCCTCTTTGAGGTGAAAAAAGGCAAAGATTCTACACTACTAGCTTCCTTAGGTCATTAAATCAATCAACCAAACAAACAATTAAATTGCAGGCACTGATTTAGGCACTGGGAATACAATGACAAAAATTAAAGAGTATTTGCCCTTAAGGAATTTACATTCTATCAGTGGAGACAACTAATAGATACATAGATGTATGTGGTTGTTATAGTTAGATATGGTTGTTATTGATATCGTTATCTATGATATGAGACAATATGAGACAATACAATATAAAATGATATGATATGATACTTAGGGGCAGCTAAGAGGTGTAGTGGATAGAGCACTGAGCTTGAAGTCAGAAAGACTCATTTTTGTGAGTTCAAATCTGGCCTCAGACACTACCAGCTGTGTGACCCTGGTCAAATCACTTAACCCTATTTGCCTCATTTTCCTCATTTGTAAAAAGAGCTGGAAAAAGAAATGGCAAACTGCTCTAGTACCTTTTCCAAGAAAACCCCAAATAGTATCATGAAGAGTTAGACACAGGAGCAGCTAGGTTGTATAGTGGATAGAGCACCAGCCGTGGAACAAGGAGGACCTGAGTTCAAATCTGGTCTCAGACACTTAACACTTACTAGCCGTGTGACCTTGGGCAAGTCACTTTACCCCAAATGCCCTGCCTTCCCCCCTCCAAAAAGCAAAAAAAAAAAAGTTAGACACAACTGAAAAATGAAAGAAATGATATTACTATATATACATATACATCTACATAATATATATACATACATACATACATATATGTGTATACAGGTTTTGTACAACACAAAAATAAGATGATTGGAATAAGGTAGGAAAAAATCATTTTAAAGCACATAATATGTGCCAGACTCTGTGCTAAGAACTAGAAATCTTATATCATTTTATTCTTACTACAACCCTGGAAGCTAAGTGACTTGCCCAGGATCACACAGCTAGTAAGTAACTGAGGCTGGATTTGAATTCAAGTCTTCTTGATTCCAAGTTCAGTGCTCTATCCACTATGCCACCTAACAATAACTATCAGGTTTGGGGGAGGAGGGGAGATCAAGAAAGTCTTAATGGAGAAGATAGCACTTGAGCTAAATCTTTAAGTAAGCTAGGTATTCTAAGGGGGTAGAGATAAGGTGAAGAAATACTCCAGACATGGAGGACAGTCAGTATAACAACACAGAGATAGGAGATGGATTTTTTTTGTGTGAAAAACAGACTATTTCTATTTAATAGTATCTTGATTTCTCATAAAGTCACTAGCTTCCATTTGCTCCAGTCTAACTCTGAAGGAATGAATCTCCTCAGTGAGCTTTTGAGATTCTTTTTCCATATGGCAAATTCAACTTTTTAAGGCATTTTTCTCCTCATTGCCTTTCTGAGCTTCTTTTGCCATTTGAGTTAGTCTATTTTTTAAGGTGTTATTTTCCTCAGTCAGGCTGTTGACTGTCATTTCATACTTTTCTTGCATCTTTTTCATTTCTCTTCCCAAATTTTCCCCCACTTCTCTTATCTGCTTCTTAAGGTCCTCTATGGCCTGTAGCCAGCTTGTATTTTCATTTGGGGCTTTTGGTGCAGGAGTTCTGACCTCACAGTCTTCCTCCATGCTTTGAGCCTCTTTGCCCCTAAAATAGGAGTCCAATGTTGAACTTTTCTGTTTATTTTGTTTCATTTGCCTAGGCATATTGCCACTTAATTACTTGATTTTTGGGCTTGTTGCCACAGTAGGACTCTGCCACCAGACAGGGGAGCTTCCGCCCAAACATGGGGTCTTCACAACTTCTGCCAGTTGGGTGGCCTCTGTAAAGCCTCCACCCACTCTGGCAAGTTGGATACCCACCCCAAACGTCCCCCCCCAGACCACAATCCAGATCCAGGCAGTTTAAAGCAAAAGCGATTAACCCCCAGACTGATTGCTGGATCTTCCTACAGTTCACAGACCAGGAGCTAGAGCCACTGCTGATGCTGCAAAATGGCTTCTGTGCAGGAGTTTCTTCATCAGCTTTTTGCCCCCAGGGGAGGAAGCCACGTGTTCCCCAAATACTGGTCCCAAAGTCCATAGGGCACTAACCTCTCACTTTGTCCTAGGCATATCTGTGCTGATAACTCTGGAATCGCCACAATTGCTGGTGTTCTGGGGTTCCACCAGCTGGCTGAAGGCCCGGCCGCCCTGGGGCTAAAACCTCAGACCTGGGCTCGGCTCTGTGGGCTGCGCTGTCGGTTCCCGGCACGCTGTGCTGCCTGCTTTCAGAGAGCTTCGCTGGCCGCTCCCTGCAGGACTGCTGGGCTGTCCTCAGCAGGAGGTTAGTTTCTTTGTGCAGTTCTGTGGGTGCTGTGGCTCCAGAAGTTGTTCGGAGTCCCCTTTCATATTATTTGAAATTTGTGTGGGGCAGAGCACATTGGAAATGCTGTTTCTACTCCGCCATCTTGGCTCCGCCCCAAAACAGACTATTTCTAAAGCCTTCCCTTGTTCCATAATTCTTTTAGTTTCAGACCCCATTAATAAAATATCAGACCATATAACCTCTACCATTGTAGAAGTGTTTGCCTCTCCACAATATCATGTTGGTTTTATGGTGACATCACGGATTGAAATACTTCCTCTCCTCCCTCCCCCCAGTATCTGGGCTGTGTTTCTCCTCCCCAGATGAGCACCTTTAATGGCTCTATAAGCTTAAAAGAACAATCAATTCTCAGACTGACTCTGAGCTCCACCACCACCCCATAATTCTACCTGGGGGAGCAAAGAGGAGGGAAGTTATTCGAATGAGTGCTTCCCGAAACCTCTAGAGGACAGAGGTTGGGCATATGCTCCCATTGTACAAACTGTTTGGTACCAAACCAGGAATGTGCTCTAGTCTATACAACAGTATTATTATATCCATGTTACGAATGAGGAAACTGAGGGTAAGAGAGATTTGGTGTTGTGCCTAATATACCAAACTTAGCAAACAACAAAAGCTGGAACTCAAAGCTAATTGTTTCAAACTCAAATTTTCTATTCCCTAATCTGTTTCCTTTTCCACTCAATAACTGTCTTTTCCAACCTATGAATCACCAGAGAAGCAATGACTGATGGGTAAAGTAGTTAGGGCTTATTGTGCAGTGGAAAGATTATATGGTTTTAATTGACCTGGGTCTGAATTCTGTTGTGACATTTACTACCTGCGTGACCTTAAGGATATCACTTGAACTTTCTAAGCTTTATTGTATTAGTCATTTTTCAGTTGTGTCCAACTCTTGTGACCCCATTTAGAATTTCTTGGCAAAGATACTGGAATGGGTTGCCATTTTCTTCTCCAGCTCATTTTACAGATGAGGAAAGTGAGACAAACAGCATTAAGTGACTTGCCCAGAATCACACAGCTAGGAAGTGTCTGAGGCAGGATTTGAACTCAGGCCTTCCTGATTCCAGGCTGTCACTGCTCTATCCACTGCGCCACCTAGTGGTCTCAATCTAAGCTCCAGTTCCCTCATTTAACATCCCTTCTGGCTTGAAATTTATGGTCATATGAACAATAGCAGAAATGGGGAAATGGAAGTCAGGACTTCTATTAACCAATTTAACTTAACCTTAACTTGCACATGAAACATTCATACTCTACATTCTGTATTTTCCCCTCCATGAAAATGGAGCCCAATAAGTTTTATCCTATGCACCAGGCTTAATCGCCCAAATTCATCATTATAAAAAGCTTTGCATTCCTCAGTGAGAGCTGCCCTATAAATGGTTCAGAGTACTGACTTAGGTTGCTTTTCTCTTGGCAAGTTAACTGTAGAAAGTCAATGTGTCTGCTGTGTTATTTTTAAAATCCTTCTCATTCAGAACTTAACGATGATAAACAGTCTGCCATTGTGGCAAAGGGTCACAGATTTGGTATTTGATGTGTGTGGTATCTTGGGTGAAGATATTTTTATACCTTGTATCTCAGTGTATGAATAGCTACAGTAAGTGGATAACTGTGGACAAACAATGCAACTGTTTCCAGTTTAGTATAGACAGGCTGACCCTGGGTCAGAGAAAAGAGAGTGAGGAAGGTCACAAAAGAAACTAGAGGAGGTTAGTTAAGTGGAATCTTTGTAATGAGAAGACATCCAATCAGGGAACTAAGGTAGGAAAAGTCAGAGCAATATGGAGGTGCTTGGAAACCGAGCCCTGGACTGAGAAGAAACTGGATTTGGTAACTGGAAACAGGGATATAACCAAGGATGAGTTACTAGGCTCTTCACCCAGAGCTCCAAATTTAGAGGGTTCTGAAAGCACTTGAACTCATTCCTTCAGCATCAGAGAACCAATTAATCTTTCTTACCTAGATAGGAAAAATATTTAGTTAAAACAAGAAGTTCTAATTCAGTTGTGTCTGACTTTTCATGACCCCATTTGGGGTTTTCTTAGCAAAGATACTGGGAGTGGTTTTCCATTTCCTTCTCCATCAGAATAAGGCAAACAGAGGTTAAATGATTTGCCTGGGGTCACATAGTTAGTATATGTCTGAAGTCAGATTTGATTTCATGTCCTCCTGACGCCAGGACCAGCACTCTATTCACTAACCATCTAGCTGCCCCTTGGAAGCTAATACAGGGTGACCTGGAGTTTATTTCTCCATCACACTTAATTTTATTTTAAAAGTTGACTTTAAAGTATATTCTGTGCTGCTTTCCCAGGACATTTTATGATGTTTTCCCTAAGTACTAAAATTGCCAGCTATAACTCTGCCTAGAAACAAGAAGCATAGGATCCAGTGTAAGAATCAGTAGAAACTGACTCCAAACCAATGCCAAGCTTTTTTTTCCTGCTCTTTGTACCTGTGAAAGACTAATTTTGAAAAAATGTTTGTTCATTTCACTGACCATAGTAGCATAGTTCCAGCACTCAGGGAGACTGACTTTTGTGTGGCTTATTGTGGTAATTGATAGCTTGAAGAATTAGAGGGGACTGTAAGGGAGCTATACACCTGAGATCCTAACCTCCACAGTTCACAAGGCAGCCTCCAAAAGAAGGTGCTGGCAGCCAGTCAGGTGCAGGGCTACCACAACCACCACATAATTATGATCAACATCGAGCAATGTAATAGGTAACCACTGCCCCTGAAAATCATAAACCTTAGGTTCATTTTATGAAGAAGAGTTTATATTGTATACTCCCAGAGAGCAATGACTTTCATAAGATCAAATAGTTTGAGTTGGAATAGACCTTAGATGCTATCTAGTCCAAAGCCCTTATTTTGTAAATAAGGTAACTGAGACCAGAATATGTCATTTTTATGCCAAGTTACATGGGTAGCAGGTGGTGGAGCAAGCATTTGAACCTTGGTCTTCTAATTCCAAGACCAGTCTTTTCATCGAACCACCTGCATCCTAAACTTTTCTCTCATTCCCTTCATCTCTCTCCTTCTCTTTTTCACTTCCCTCTCTTTTCCCTATCTTTCCTTCTTCCCTCTTCCTTTCTCTCTCCTTCCTTTCCCTTTCCTCTCTTTCTTTCTTATTCCTTTCTTTCTCTTCCTTCCTTCTCTCTGCATTTCTGTGTCTCTCTACCTTTGTCTCTTTCTTTTTCTTCCTCTGTCACTGTCTGTCTCTCTGTTTCACTATCTCTATCTGTCTGTCTCTGTCTCTGTCTTATTCTCTGGTACAAGAGAGAATGGAATTGAGAGCATGGCACACACATCTGACCACCCATTTGGAATTGATTTGAATTCAAATGTCAAACCCTTGTAATAGTTTGTAAACAATTTGATGATGGGTTGAGAAACTGCAAAAACACATTATCCTTAGTCAGAAGCAATCAGAGTTTGATGTAATTAATACATTGTTATAGTGTTGTGTATGATTATGATAGTTTAGAATTGCTGCAGAAACAAATCTATAATGCAACAAACATTCACGTGCTTGTTGTCATAGAGGAAAAAATATATTTGTGACAAAAATGAACATTTATTTATTGTTCAATGTGCTATTAAAGAGTATTTAACTTGAACCATAATGTCAGACTCCCAAGGAGTTCATAAACTACTGAATGGGAACCACTGGGCAATAAAGGCCCAATAAACACTGGAAGGGACCCTTGAGGTCATGTGAAGATCGTGTGATAACACTGATTATGTAAGTAAATGATGATACTAATAATTAGCTTATATTTAAGCACTTTTACATATAACATCTCTTGATTCTTACTACAATTCTAATCATGCAAGTTTACCCAAGCAAGTAAGCCTAGCAGGGCAACAATCTATTTATGGTCTCTTCCAGCAAATCCAAATATTATGGTCTAAGACAAAAATAAAAGGTCCATTTTGCTTACATTACTAAAATTCCTTAAACAACTTCTGCTCTACTGCTTAATCTAGAGCTTCTTACACAGATGGGCAGGAGGCACCAGTCATGCCATAGTTCTCGTGGATGACATGATCAATGTTCACAAAATAGATTGCTATCTGTATGTTTACATGTTCTGCTTTTAAACTTGAAGGGAGGGGAGGGAGTAATGATATTTCCTTCGTGCATTCCACTCTATCTCTTCCTGTCGATTCATGTAGGTGTCTCCATCTGGAGCCTAATTTCAGATCTGCTTTGAGTGTCTGCCAAATTTTGCAAAACATTCTGAATGCCATTTATAGCAAACTTGAAGTGAGTAGAAAAAAAATAAAAGATGTCAGAGCCTCTAAATGAAAACCCATAAGTTTCTAGCAGTTCAGATCCCAGTCTAAACCATGTCTAAACCAAACATTAGACTCAATGAAACTCTGATTCAATTTTAAAGTTTTGCCTATTTCACTGCCTATACTAAAATATTTCTGGCACATAGGGAAATTGACTTGTATGTGACTTGCCATAACAACTGGTTGCTTAAAAGGTTATAAAACACTAGAAGGGGCCCATGACTCTGAGGGTCTAGCCTTCAAAATGAGCCCTCAAATCCCTGCTTTGTTGGTTACACTTAGTCTTACTAACCAAATCATACTTACACTCCAATTTTACTCATTCTCTGGTTCTGAATCAACTTGCAATCTCCATCTTCTCTCTTTGCCAATGCATAGACTATTGGAGGTTCAGAACTGTGCAATTCAGATACATTCAGGGATATGCTGGAGCCTTGGGAGACTCAATGGTTAAATTATCAATGAGCTCAGAAATTGGCAAACATTATAAATTAAGGCTTGGTTTATTATTTTAATTGTCTAGACTTTAGAAAGTGAAGAAAATTGTTAATAATATAGATTAAATTTTAAAGTATGCTATTTCTACATTTTTTATTCAGAAAGATGGTTACCTTCACATTTACCTTCACATCCCTGGATACTGAATCAGACAGAAGCCTTTCATGACATTTCCCAGATATTGGCATCACTCTGTAGAGACGGCATGCAGACCCAGAATATGCTTAATCTCATAGGATAGATACATAGGCTGAAGTTTTCATCTCCCAACTGCACCTGAATACATATTTTCTACTAGCTCCCAAAATCAATATTCACACTAAAAACAAATGCAACCCTTACAACCATACATATCCACAAACCAATGGCTTGATTCACAGCTTCTACACATTCTGACCACCCTTTAATGAGAAGAGATAGAGTAAAAATATACATTACAGGTAACCATGACTCCTCTTCAACTCTGACCCCATTATTTTTCCCTTTGAATACATGACCTAGACTTGTTTTTTTGTTTGGTTTTTTTTTTCTGAATTCCATTCAGTATGGTTGCAGTCGGTCAAATTGTCTGGATATTATGTGGTATCTAAAAAGATCATTTGAATTTTTCACTTTTTAAATCAGCTTAGGTACTGCCACACCCCTTGGAGTAAAACAATGAAGATTTGATTCTCTAGTAGTTCTTCTGATGACCAATTGTGCAATGTTGGCAAGTTACTTCAATTTTCTCTACTTCAGTTTCTTTACCTATAAGTAAGGGAGTTGGGTAGGATCTCTAAGATGATCTCAGGGTTTAAAATTATATGACCCCAAATCCTGTGAAATAAAACACAGCTGAATGCAGAGAAATGAATGGCTTGACACTCAGCAGTTTATATTTATAGGCTGCAGAGGCATAGATTCATTCAGACCCAGATCCAAAGAATGATCTATATATACATGCTGAAGATGTTTCCCTCTGTGACTTAGAGGAAGGGGTAAATGGCATGCTTAACAAATTTGTAGATGACACAAAGATAAGAAAAACAGTGAAGACACTGAATGATGGAATTGAAGTCCAAAAAAAAAAAGTCAACAAGGTAGCGTAGTGGATAGAACACTAGACTTGGAAATAAGATTTGGGTTCCAATGCTACCTCTGACACTTACTAGCTGTGACCCTGGACAAGTCATTTATCCACTCTGGGGGTCAATCTTTTAGTACATAAAGTGAGTATTATGAAAGATATATTACTTATCTCACAGGGTTGTTTGGAGGATGAAATAAGATTATGTATCTAAAATGTTTTAAATAATTGAAGTACTATATACATGTTAGTAGATTTTCATAAACTATTGATGTCTACTAGGTGCTGAAGGGCACAGAGAACACAAGGCCATGGAAGCCCTTATTCCCCATCTACAACAACTCTTTCACTCAGAGGCCATGAGGTACTAGGAAAAGCAGAGCAGACAAGACCCCAGGACACTGTCTCTTCTACTCCAGTTCACACCCTGTCCATATCCCACCAAGATATGCCCTACTTGGGGCAGCTAGGAGGCGCAGTGAATAGAGCGCCAGCCCTGGAGTCAGGAGGAACTGAGTTCAAATACAGCCTCAGACATTTAACACACACACACACACACACAAAAACTAGCCATGTGACCTTGGGCAAGTCACTTAACCCCAGTTGCCCTACAAAAAGCAAAAAAAAAAAAAAAAGAAACCCAAAACAAAAAAGATATGCCCTATTCCCTAACCTTACTGCCAAAGTCCCTGTCTCTTCCCTCCTCCCAGTTGGATACCAATCTCCCTCTGTCCATCTACACTCCACTGGTAGGAATCCTAGATCTCCTACTCTACTCTGACCCTAAAACCCACTCCCCCTTCATCATGGGGCTAGGCACCTCCAACTTCCTGACTGCCAAGGGGACACAATGGCTCATGCTACTTTAATGAATAGGGAGTCACCAGCTACAATTCTTTTCATAAGATGGTAAATCACTAGGCTTTATCATCTACACTGTAGCTATGCTTTAAGGACCATTGGGCATTAGCAACTGCCTTGCCAGAGTCTTACCCTAGATATTGCCATGTGCCCTTCCATACCTCTATTTGGACCTATTTTCACTATCTCTCCAATTAGAATGTGAGCTCCCTGAGAGCAGGGAGTCTCACTTTTCCACTTGTATCCCCAGTGGTTAGAAAACTTTTCTGTACATAAGCACTGTAATACAGTCAATCTTCAACCTTTGCAGGAGTAATGCTCCTAGAAAACAGCACACAAGTAAAAAACAGGAATGTTGATACATTGAGCCTATGGGAAACAGGAGGTTAGGTTCCTACAACCACTAAAAACTGTTATTTTTCACTGACGATTGATGTGTACTTTTTAAGTACACTTTTCTACATACAGTCTTTATAACAAGACATTAATTCTGATAATACACACTTTTCTTAACACAGTAATTATGAAATAACCCATAAGATGAAATACACAAAAATAAAATTGTAACTTGCAAAACATTTTATCTCACTAGTAATTCCCTAGAATTCTATAACCTTTTATGCTAACATCTCGATAAAAAATTCCATTGATTTCAGACACATACTCTCTTTTCATCATACATAAAATTTACAGTACCATAAATTTGGTATTGCTCAGTCATTCAATCATGTCCAACACTTCAAGACCCCACTTGGGGTATTCTTGGCAAAAGCCAAATTTTAACTCATGATGATGAGTTTTCCTGACTCCAGGCATGGCACTCTTCACATTGCCTAGGTGCAGTGCCTCAGACACTTACTTAGCTGTGTGATCTTAGGCAAATCACTTCCCTCTGTTTGAATGGCAGCTAGGTGGTAGAGTGCCAGGCCTGGAGTCAGAAAGGTCTGAGTTCAAATCCACCTTCAGACATTTACTAGCTGTGTGCCTCTGGGCAAGTCACTTAACCTTGTTTGCCTCAGTTTCCTCATCTGTAAGATGAGCTGGGGAAGGAAATGACAAACCATTCCAGTATCTTTGCCAAGAAAACCTCAAACGGGGTCACAAAGGGCCAGCCATAACTGAACAACAATCATAAATACTGTACAGCAAATAAAATCCTTAAGCCTAAAACATTTTTAAACCTGAATCCTACTTCCCACTCAGTTAGTGTGAAGGTATTATATTATATAATATACTGCTGCAAACCTGGCCACCCTCTGAAAATCCCAAAGTAAGGCTACTAGGATACTGGCACTATAGTTACTGCTGTCAAAAGTCACCAAGATTGGAGAGGGCTTGACGTCCCATCCTATACTCTGTCCTTCATGGTCATGACTGGTAGATGTCCATGGTCATTGGAAATCAGGATGTACCAGCTTGATCAGATCAGCGGATGCATAATTGCAACACAGAACTTGAGTTTTAAAATCATACAATGAAAATATGCAACAAATGCCCAGGGGAGTCTTTGCAGAGGTGGTGTGAACAAGACCAGGGATGTGCCTCTTAGGATACCAGATGCTCCACAAACTTGTGGGCATCATGCTTCTTATTTTTCCTCTACTGTGCATGGCAGCTACTGTGAGCAGTTTCCAATGTTAAAGTGAAAATGAGGTTACTAATAAAATCACAGCAAAAAAAGTAAACCTAAGAATGTAGAGGATAGGCTATGTGCGTTTTGTGGTTTCTGTTTTCTACATTTTATTCATCATTCCTTGAGATCAGCATTGTTTTGTTTTTGTTTTTGAATCTTCAATTTTTTTTTCTTCACATTTCTGTACGTGATATGGTTCCTGGCCCATAGTTGATGTTCAATAAATGCTGTCAGTCTATACCTCCATATGGAACTGAAGGCCTCACTCATGTGGCTCTGGGCTCTGACTCGTGAGAGTTTTACCTTATCTTTTCCAGTTTCAGGTTCACCATTCTAATTCTGGGTCACATCCTGTCCTCTGTTTCCATCTCTTACTCTAAGAACAGTAATGAACTCAATATTAACATTCCATGTGAAGACATGTCAGTCAATTGCCCTATGACTTGAAGAGGTTCACCAGCATTTGTCCCCTCTTTTTCATTGCTACCACCCAAACTCAAGCCCTCAGTACCCCTCCCTAAAAATATTGTCATAACCTCCTAATTCATATTTTGCCTGTATGGTGTGATCACATGGCATGTACAAATTGCTGTAAGCAAGCCTGTATGTTCAATTTGTACATGCCATGTGATCACACCATGAATCCTGAAGGAGACATATCTTCTCTGGCAGAAGTCACCAGGTAAGTCAGGATACTATCCATCAGCCCCTTGGACAGAGGTACAGAGTCACAGAAAGAACAAAATAAGCATTTGCCCAACAGGGAAATAAAATTTTTACTTGGAAGACAAAGACTAAAGTTCCTAGTTCCCAAAGATTATTAGAAACAGCCACCAATAGGAGAATTATTGAAAAATTATTTCCAAAATACCTGGAGAGGTTCCTTTTAAGCACAGCCAAAGATATATGCTGTAAATTTATCTGGCCAACTTTGAAATCTCCCCAGCCACTGATTCTGGGAGGCCTACACGTCAAAAGAATACGTTCCTCTGCAGAGCAGAACAAACTATGATCATAAAATAAGATACACACACACACCCCAAATACAGCTGGCCCAAAAGAGATGAGTGATTACACTGTTTTCTAATGGCTACCATATACAAGGGATTTTTGAGCCAGGGAGAAATGAACAAGGGAACATGTTCTCTCTATGACCTTCAAACTCCAAAATTCCTACAAAATCATCCTAATTTTCTCCTTTTTGCTCATATATTCTCATCTCCTACCTCTTCCCTCCCCAAGGCAAAATAGAATACATCTGCCTGATTCCGACATGGAGATGAACCTACTCTGATTGTCTACCCACCACAAATGTGCCTTTTCTCATCAGATTCTATTTCCTGGAGCAGGAAATATTGCAAATAAATAGCTAATGGCAACCTATGAATCATTGTTAGCTAGCATGGTTGGTGAAAGAGGTGTTCTGGTTCATTCAGTTGATATGTATTAAGCACCTAATATTTGTTCATTCAATGACCATTTATTAAGTACCCAAGCTACTGAGTCAGACACTGTACAGACAAAGAGAAAAACAAAAGAGTCTCTGTCCCTACCTAATGTGCACTCTAACTCATATAAAGCAATGGCAGTGTTTCAGATACTTTCAGAAAATATAAAGAACATTAAAATATCTTCCCTGTCCTTGAAGGAACTAGGAATGTTTAGCCTAGAGAAGTTACTTGAAGTATTTGAATGACTGTCCTATAGAGGAGAATTTTAACCCCAGAGGATAAAAAAGAACATTAGACTATCCTACCAATTAGAGCAATTCAGAATTGGAACAGAGTGCCTCAAGAGGTCACATCAACAAACATTTATGTTCCAGGAACTGTGCTAACCACTGGGGATACAAATAAAACCAAGAACAGCCCCCACCCTTGGGGGGTTATGTGTCTCTTCCCACTCCCCCATACCAACTAGCAGTGAAGCTATTTGAGATATTTTTGTATCCCCAATACCTACTATAGTGTTATGGACAGCACACAGTCCAGTGCCTGATCTGTGATCTAATGAAGGACACAGCATGCAAACAACTTTGTACAAATTAGATG
Source organism: Gymnobelideus leadbeateri (assembly GCA_011680675.1). Classification (NCBI taxonomy): domain Eukaryota; kingdom Metazoa; phylum Chordata; class Mammalia; order Diprotodontia; family Petauridae; genus Gymnobelideus; species Gymnobelideus leadbeateri. The sequence continues at coordinate 689,008 of WOXC01005881.1, read as the reverse complement.
TAGATCAGATAAATTGGTGGTAATCACAGAGGAAAGGTACTGGTATTGACAGGGACTGGGAAAGACTTCTTACAGAAGGTGGGATTTTATCTGAGTCTTAAAGGAGATTGAGTGTCTTGTTCAAGGAAAGGCAAGGAGGCCACTGTCAATAGATCATTAGATACTTAGTGGGGAGAAGAGTATAATAAGACCGAAAAAGAAGGAAAGGGTCAGGTTGTGAAGGACCTTTAAAGTCAAACAAAGAATTTTGTATTTGATGCGGGAAGTGGTAGGCTTCCCCCTTCTTGGAAGTCTTCAAACAGAGGTTACAGGATCATTTTTTGAGCATATTATACTGGAACCTCCTTTGATTTATGGGTTGGACTAGATGTAAATCCCTTACAGATAGAGGTTTTTAATTTTGTTTTGTTTTGCTTTTGGTCATGGATCCTTTTGGCAGTCTTATGAAATTAATAGACCTTTTGTTCAGAATTGTGTTTTTAAATATCATATAATAAAATTCTAAGGATTACACAGATCAATTGTATTAAAATACAGCTATTAATAAAAAAAACAAATTCATGGATTTCATGTTAAGAATCCTAACTCCCAACTCTCATTTTGATTCTTTAATTTTTCAAAGTACCATCTAACTATGATACATTTAAAATATGACTTGCTTACAGTATTTAATTTACATGTGATCTTTTCAGGTACACTTGTATGACTGTTTCCTCTTCAGTACTAGCATGGGTGTTCATTTCAATCATTTCCATAGGCTCTTAGATTTAGAATTAGAAGGGGAGATAAGAGATCTTCTTAACTCATTGCTTTACAATTCGGGAAACTGAGACCTCAGTAAGGCTAACTTATCTCAGTTCACATGAGTAAAATATGACAGAGTCTGGTTGGAACCCAGCTCCTTTGACACAAATCCAACACTATTCACTGAACCTCCCTGCCTGATTTCATGATATATTAACTCCCTCCAGTGAAGGAAAAATACAACTCTGATAGCCTTAGATTCTCTTAATGAGTTTCTGATGCCAAATAAAAGGCAATTTAAAAAAATCACCTGATAGACAATTTTCTGGAGATGACCTTATACTAATATATAGCACATCCCTGTATCTCTTTTCTATTGTAGGGCTTGCTAGAGTTTAGACTTTGCTGACATTTGCCTTGGAAAACCTAAATTATTTTCATGTACTTCAAGATCCCAAAGCCATTTCTGAAAAGTATCGGAGTAGAACATTCTTGGAGAAAAAGTGATTTCAAACCTGTAACTTTTCTGGGTTAGGGGAATAATTTATCTCTGCCAAGTACCTTCCTACCAACTATAATGCATATACACACAATTGCCTTACTAAATGTCAAATTCTTTGAATACAAGAATCCCAGAATCTGAGAATTGGAAGGGACCTTAACAATCCAAATAAAACTCAAAAGGAAGCCCAGTTAAATAGATCAACTCCAAAGGACCTATGAGAGAAGAAGCTATCCACTCCCAGAGAAAGGACTGATAAATGAAACTATGTGGGTGTGTGTGTACATACTTACACATATACACATATATGCATATATATATATGTGTGTGCATGTATGCATTTATTACATATGTATATATGCATATATAGGTGTGCATATAATACACATAGTTTTGTATATCTATATTAATCTATATGTGTGAGTGTGTGTGTGTGTGTGTGTGTGTGTGTGTGTGAAATGTTGACCTCTAGTGCAGAGTTAGGGAGGGAAACAGCTTGGAACTCAAATGTAACAAAAAAAAAATACATATATACATACACACAAGTAAACACACACATATATGTATATGTATGTATATGTACATATATACTAATACATATGTGTGCATATATAAATATATGTATATATTTTTAAGTAAGCCTATTATATTCAACAAGGGATTATCTGACCTCTACTCAAAGATGTGAAAAGAGGGAAAACTCACTACCTTTCAAGGCAATCTATCCAATTTACTCATATATAACTCTCCATTTTTTTCTGTGTTTTTACACTAGCTGTGCTCTGTGCCCTGAGTGTACTCCCGCCTCATCTTCACTCTGAAGTATACCCCCTTCAAAATTCTGCTTGAGTCATCTTTATATGAAGCCTCTCCTAGTCTCCCGACCTCCCTCCCCAGCTACTAATTACTTCCACTCTAAAACTTATCATGCATTTATTTTGTGTATATATAAAATTTGTGTGTGTGTCCATCTGTCTGTCTCTTTATCTATGTAATCTATCTCTGAGAAAAAAGAATCCCTTCTCCCTGAGGGAATTGAACAATACCTCCTGGAAGAGGTAGAAGCTGAGCTGGGATTTCAAAGAAAGGGAAAGAGCCAGAGGGAATGTCAGGAAAGTACATGACAGAGATGAGATATGGTGGGTGTGCAACAGAACAGAGGTGAGAGCGGGCGGGATAGAATTGAAGAATAGCTTAGTATTCCAGCTTGGCTGGAACGTAGAATATGCGCAGATGAATTGTATGAAATAAGAATGGAAAAAAAAGATAAAAGCCAAACCATAAAATGGCCTTGAGTGCTGAATAATATATTTGAACATTTTCCTGTAGATTTGTGGGCTCCAAACTTTCTTGATCACCACCACCACCTCATCACTATTCAGTTGTCACATCTTGCTGTGTTCTCTTGCATACATTTCCTTCTCTCTGCTCACACAGCCACTGCCCCAGTTCAGGCTTTTGTCATGCTTTTGCCCAGAGAATCAAGAAAACCTCCTTAATGATCTCTCTCCCTCAACTACTTGCCAGTGTAATTGTATTGAATTGCAAGTGGGACTACCTCACTACTAAAAAGATTCAGTCATTCCTTAATGTCTTTTGAATAACATGCAAATTTCTCTAAATGGAATTGTAAACCCTCCATAGTCTGTTTTGCATTTTCCTTCCCAGATTTATTTCATATGATTTCCCTTCATGTTTTCCATGTTCCAGCCCAGTTCCTCTACTAGATTATCCTTGAACTTGACATGTGATCTCCTGTCTCCAAATCTTTGCACAGGTTACACTACTTTCTCCCAAACTCCCATGTCTTAAAAAGCAATCTCTATTAACCTCTACCTCTTAGGATCCTCAGTACATCTCAAAGCTCAGCTAAGATGCCACCTCATCTGCAAAGCCTTACCTCATCTCCTCAGGTATTGATTCCCTCCTTTCTAAAATGACTTTGTATTAACTTATCTTTATATGTATTTGTACAACCCTCCCTTCTCTCCTACCCTAAGGAGACCGGAAGTTATTTGAGGACAGGAATTGTTTCATTTACGTCTATGTATCCACAATACCTAGCATGGTGCTTTGTACAGTGGCTAGAACATTTCCTGTTGAGTCATTTCAGTTGTACCTTCATGATACATGATTATATTTGTGGTTTTCTTGGAAAAGGCTATTCCCTTCTCCAAATCACATTACAGATGAGGAAACTAAGGCAAACAGGGTTAAGTGACTTGCCCAGGGCCACACAACTAGTAAGTGTCTAAGGCTTCATTTGAATTCAGGTCTTCCTGATTCCAGACTAGGCACTCTATCCACTGTGTCACCTCGCTGCCCTGGAACCTAGCTGGATGAAACATAGTGGGTGTTTACTAAATCTGTATTGCTCCTTTACAGATAGTAGATGCTTGAATTGAATTGAACAGTCATGTTGCAGTTAGAGCACCAGCTAAGAGGCAAGATGGTAGATGGGCTGTATAATCAAATTAATGTTGTGAGGCAAGGCAAGAAAAGAAGACGGAACAAGTGACTCAAAGCTCTTTTCCTAAGTGAGATCTTCTAGGCAACAGCTATAGAAGTTTATTTGCCTTAGGGCCAATTGCAGATAAAAAATATCCAATAATGTGAGTGAAAATAGTATCAAATATTGTAAAAAAGGGAAAAAAGGACATGTGCTAGATAAAGCCTTTCCAGGAAGCCCATCATAGTACCTCTGCACAGGCAACAGGGGTAGCTATCAGGTGTTTCACAGTTACAGTTGACTACAAGTGGGACAGAAAACTGAAGATGGAAGGATGGGGAAAGGAAAGTTTTTTGGATAAGCAAATGATATAATATTTATAATGTCAAATAATAACTTTGTGTGCACAAAATGCAAGCAGGTATTCTTATCCAAATAATAGCTAGATTTTATATAGTGTTTTAAGATTTGCAAAACATTTTACATATTATCTTATTTGATCTTCATATCAAATTGTGAGGTAGTTGTAATTATCATGCCCATTTTACATACAGGTGAGGAACCTGAGATTGGAAGAGGTCAAGTGACTTGCTTAAAGTTACACAACTTACACATCTGAGACATGTGTGAAACTCAAGGCTTCCTGACTCCAAAACTAGCACTCTATCCCTATACCACTTATCTGCCTACTGGAATAGGTGAGTTTTTTTTTTTTTTTTTAAGAAACACCTCTCTATTTTCTGATTTACTAGAGAAAGTGAAGTCTTCAATAAAAAATGAAAGAAATGGGGCAGAGCCAAGATGGCGGAGTAGAAGTTGACGTGGGCTCCCACTCCAATCACTTCCAATACATGTAAAAAATAACTCTAAACAAACTTAAGAGCTATAGAACCCACAAAGTGAGAGAAACAAATCTCTCACTGAAGGAAGCCTGGCAGGCATACAGGAAGGATCTCCCATACTGAGCTTGGAGCTAAGCATAGTCCCATGTGAGCCACAAGGTTCTGGCCCAAGGGTGACTGCGACCAGCAGCAGCCAGAGCAGACTTCAGGAGAGTGAATCACCAGAACCTGTGGCAGTTTCCAGAATTCTCAACCCATAAATGTCAAAGACAAAATAAAAGATCAGTGTGGAACTCTGTTGTAATGGAGGGCATGGAAGAGTGTGGGCTGGCCCCTGTCCCCCAGGGCAAGAAGCAGTGTAGGTGTGGTGGCACAGTGGCTGCCTCAGGAGCTCCTTGCTTGCAGGGGCAGGGGGAGCAAGAGCCATTAAGACAGTAATAACTCTTGCTTTAACCTGCTTGGATCTGAATCGCAGTCTTGGGTGGTAGTCTGGGGTGTGTGGCCAGTGAGCCAGAACTTGTGGGGGATATAGAGAGGGTGCCTCCCAATAGCTCTGACAGCTGCAAACCCCCTGCAATTTGGGACAAAGCTCTCTCCATTCTGGAAGCAGAGTTCTACCTGGCAAAGAGCTCAAAAGTCAAGTAATTGGCTGGCAATATGAGCAAACAGAGGAAGCAAACACAGACCATAGAATCCTCTTTAGAGGACAAAAAGGATTGAGGTATGGAGCAGGAGGAAGACAGCAAAGTCAGAACTCTTGCACCAAAAGCTTCCAAGAGAAATATGTGGAGGAAAAATTGGGAAGAGAAATGAGAACAATGTAAGAAAATCATGAAAAGTGAGTCAGCAGGCTGCTAAAGGAGACCCAAAAATACACTGAAGAAAATAATAGCTTAAAAAATAGACTAACTCAAATGACAAAAGAGGCTCAAAAAGCCAGTGAGGAGAAGAATGCCCTAAAAAGCCAAATTTGCCAGATGGAAAAGGAATTTCAAAAACTCACTGAAGAGAATAACTTCTTCAAAATTAGATTGGAGCAATTGGAAGCTAATGACTTTATGAGAAATCAAGATACTATAAAACAGATCCAAACAAATGAAAAAATAGAAGCAATGTGAAATATCTCTTTGGAAAAACCACTGACCTGGAAAATAGATCCAGGAGAGATAATTTAAACATTACTGGACTACCAGAAAGCCATGATCAAAAAAAGATCCTAGAAACCATCTTTCAAGAAATTATCCAGAAAATTGCCCTGATGCTCTAGAACCCGAATAGAAATGGAAAGAATTCACAGATCGCCTCTTGAAAAAGATCCCCAAAAGAAAACTCTTAGGAATATTATAGCCAAATTCCAGAGTTCCCAGATCAATGAGAAAATACCACAAGCAGTCAGGGAGAAACAATTTGAGTATTGTGGAAACACAGCCAGGATAAAACAAAACCTAGCAGTTTCTCCATTAAGGGATTGAAGGGCTTGGAATATGATATTCCAGAGGTCAAAGGAGCTAGGACTAAAACCAAGAATCACCTACCCAGCAAAACTGAGTATAATGCTACAGGGGAAAATATGGTCATTCAATGAAATAGAGGATTTCCAAGCATTCTTGATGAGAAAACCAGAGCTGAATAGAAAATTGGACTTTCAAACACAAGGAGCAAGAGAAGCATGAGAAGGTAAAAAGGAAAAAGAAATCATAAGGAATTTATTAAAGGTGAACTATTTACATTTCTACATGGAAAAACGACAATTGTAACTCATAAGACTCTTCTCAGTATGAGCAAAGTTGAAGGGAATATTTATGTATATATTTATATGTATGCATACATATATATGTATGTATAGGAGGGTATATGTGTATATAAATATATATGGGAGTGTGGGCATATGTATGTTCATGTATACATAGATAGAAGGCTCAGGGTGAGTTGAATAGGAAGGGATGATATCTAAAAAATAAAATTAAGAGTTGAGAGAGGAATTTATTGGGAGAAGGAGAAAGGGAGAGATAGATTAGGGTAAATTACCTCATATAAAAGAGGCCAGAGAAAACTGTTACAATGGAGGGGAAGAGAAGGAAGGTGAAAGGGAATGGGAGAACCTGATTCTCATTGAATTTCACCTAAGGAGGGAATAATATACACATTCAATTGGGCATATTACCTTACAGGAAAATGGGGGGTAGGGAATAAGAGGGGGAATGCTAGAAGGGAAGGCATATTGGGGGAGAGGGTAGTTAGAAGAAAATATTTTTGAAAAGGGATAGGGTCAAAGAAGAAAATAGAATAAGTGAAGGGTGGGATAGGATGGAGGGAAATATAGTTAGTCTCTCACAAATATAACTACTATGGAAATGATTTGGGTAACTACACATATACAACCTATATTAAATTGCTTATCTTCCCAGTGGGGAAAGGGGAAGAGGGAAGAAGGAAAAAAATCTGGAACTCAAAGTTTTAAAAACAAATGTTTAGGGAAAAATGTTGTTTTTTACATGCTACTGGGAAATAATATATACTGGCACTGGGGTATAGAAATCTATATTACCCTACTAGAAAGTTAAAGTTAATGGGGGAGGATATAAGAAAGAACAGATTGGGGGAAGAGGCATTCAGTAGGCTTGTTATTTTGGGGTGGGGTAGGGGAAAGAAGGGGAGAAAAAATTGCTAACTCAAAATCTTGTGGAAATGAATGTTGAAAACTAAAAATAAATACATTTATTAAAAACAAAACAAAATGAAAGAAATACTGCAAGAGGAGGCAAAAGAAAGAAAAGAGAAGAAAGACTATCCAAATAGAGGGAATGTCTTCTTTTTGGGAAGACCGAATTCGGAAAACAGAAAATAATATTTTTAAAGCACTAATAAAAACTTGGGCTTAAATAAATAGGAATCTCTCCATGAAGAATAGAGTTGGACTAACTGAGAATATTGCCTTCCTTTTACATCCTCCAAGGAATGCTAAGTATTTGCTGGTACCACAAGGAAAAAAAGTCATCTCTTTTTGGTCAGAGGATGAACAGACAAATCACAATGCTTGATGACTCCCTGTTGAGAGCAACTGAGTTGGCCATGTGTCATTTTGACATAAATAGTCATGAAACATTCTGCCTTCTTAAGTCATGTATCCCAAAGGAGATGGAGAGCCTCCTGTGACTTGTCAACACCAGTGACTAATGTCTACCTCTGGCAACTCACATAGAAACAAATGATACAGCCATCAGGAACCTCCAAAACATTGCTAGGGATTATCATATTGGGTGAAGAAGCTGAAGAGCTCAGGTGCACAGGTAATGTTTCCATCACTGCTACAGACAGAAGGTCAGCACTTCAGAAGAAAAGGGAGATTTGGGAAGTCAACATTTGGTTAAGCAGATAGTTGCTGATAAAATATTTTGGATTTCTAGCTCATGTCTTGAGAAATAGGAAAGATGGACACTTGCTAAGACATAGAGTGTATTTAAAAATGGTCAATAAGAAAACACTTGTCTAGAAATACATAGATTTTATCAAGGGGATTTTAAGTTGTTAATATAGTTGGATGAATAAAACTGCTATCATACATTAGTCAAGGCAGGTCTCAAAATGAGTAGAGGGTATAATTTAGGAAGTGAAATGTAAGTGGATAAGACCAGTTAATACACAGGAGATGTTATAAACAAAGTGGGTAGAAAAGGAAAAATCGTGGCTGCAGATATTCACATACAGAGTTCAGGTTATGAGCAAAATGAAACAGATGTCTCCAGTAAGCAGGTGAACTTGCTCTCACAGGTGTGACTCATGACTGGAATATGTCAATAGAAGGGGATGCCTCACTAAAAGAAAAGATATTTGATAAAAGTACTAGCAATACAGAGAACATACAGTCATGTGAGAAATACACAAATTAGAAGGGAAAACATGGTAGACAGCAGGAATGGCACACTGGGCTAGGAACTAGAAATACTCATTTTTTCTGAGTTCAGATCTGACCTTTCTAGCTGTGTGACCATAGGTAAGTCACTTATCCCTGTTTGCTTCAATTTCTTTATCTGTAAAATGAGCTGGAGAAGGAAATGGCAAACCATTTCAGTATCTTTGCCAAGAAAACTCCAAATATAGTCATGAAAAGTTGGACCCAACTGAAATGACTTAACAGCAGTAACAAAGATCAATGAAAAAAGAATGGGAGATCTTTGTGGACTGGGAATGTTTTAAAATATTTGCATTCCCAGGGTCTAATACAGTTTCTAGGAGCCAACTGTGCTAAATGCTGGGGATATAAAAAAAGCAAAAGATAAGCTCTGCTCTCAAGGATCTTGTTGTCTAATGGGGAGATAACATACAAATAACTATATACAAATAAGATAAATTGGAGGTGATCAACAGAAGGAAGGGAGATTAGAAAAGACTTCTTGCATAAAGTTGGATTTTAGCTGGAACTTAAAAGGAATTATGGAATCTAGGAAGAAGCGATAAGGAGAGAGAATTCTAGGCATGGGGTCAATCAATAAAAATGAATGGAGTTTGGAAATGGAGCATCTTACACGAGGAACAGCAAGGCATCTGGTGCCACTGGAATGGAAAGAACATGGAACACTCAGAAAACACTTAACATTACTGAATTTAATTGAACAAAATTGAAAAAAATAACTATGGTGAGAAAATACTACAGGCAATGGATAATGAATTAGGGAGAAATAGAGAATCTTAGAATTGGAGGGGACCCAATTGGTTGCCTAGCCCACCCGTACAAGAACAGAGATGCCTACCATAACATGCCCAACAAGTGGTTATGTGGCCTCTGTTTGAAACCTCTGGTAAGCAGAAACTAATGATCTCTAGAAACAGCTATCAAAATACATAGAGATAGGGTATCCATTCTTACTAGAAATTTCAAAAAGAGGCTAGATAAGCTACTTGTTGGGCATGTTCTAGTGGGCATCTCTATTCTTGTATGGTGGCTTCATGACCTCTAAGGTGCAAAGATTTTTGGTCAGCCTGAATGTTTACAAAATCTCCTTTAATCAACTATCACTCCGCAGGTTCCACTCATTGCTCCCAGTTCTGTCCCTCTGGAAGGTCATAAACAATAGAGAGCTTGAAATAGGCATCATTGAAAGCGACAACTATCTGGCTGTCTGCTGACTTGGAGTTTGGAACTTAATGGCCCATACGCATCTGAAATGTGGTATGTCCAAATTAGATCAGATTGTCTTTCTCCAAAAATTCATTATTCTTTTAAATTTTCCTGTGTTTGTCAAAGGTTATACTTTCATCCCAGTCATTCAGGCTAGCAACCTAAGCATTATTGTCAACTCTTCCCTTTCCTTTATGTACATATCAAATCAATAGTTAAATCTTCTCATTTCTACCTCCCCATTTCTTGTTCAATCCTTTTCTTTCTTTCTTTTTTTTTGCTTTTTGTTTTTTGGAGGGCAGTTGGGGTTAAGTGACTTGCCCAAGGTCACATGGCTAGTTTTGTGTTAAGTGTCTGAGGACGGATTTGAACTCAAGTCCTCCTGATTTCAGGGCTGGTGCTCTATTCACTGCACCACCTAGCTGCCCCAATCCTTTTCTTTCTACCAATATGGTCACCACCCTATATCAGACCCTCCTCACTTGTGTCCCCGGTGATGGTAATCTGAGGTGAATTTTTATCTGCCTTTAAAAGGCAGCTAGGTGGTATAGCAGATGGAATACTGGACCTGGAGTCAGGAAGACCTGAGTCCAAATCTAGCCTCAAACACTAGTTGTATAATCCTGGACAAGTCACTTTATCTGTCTAACTTAGTTTCTTCATACATAAAATGGGGATAGGAATCATACCTACAGCTCCTACTGCTATTGTAAGTTCATCGAGATAATATTGGTAAAGTGCTTTATATGATGGCCAAGCCTAAAAAATGTTTGTTGTTATCTTATATATAACTACTTTTGTAAATGCTATTTTCCCTATTGGAATGAAAGTCCTCTGAAGTAAGGAACTTTTAATTTGTTTTTTTTATTCCCAAGGCTTAACACAGCACACAGCAGGTGCCTAACAAATGTTTGTTGAATGATTAATTAGTTGAAACCAAGGGTATGCTTATAAATATTTAACAACTCCCTGTCTAGAAAAATAAAATGTATTCACAATACACTTTTAAGTTTAATTTGCATTTTGAACATTTTCTCCATCAGTTTCTTAAGTCTTAAGACTTTCTTAAGTCATCAACAAAACAACAAATCAAACTCTGATTTGTAGTGATTGCCAATTTCTGAAGTATAAAGACTCACACAAAAAATTTAACAATTGGCTTTCCAGAGCCAGTACAAGCTAGCTCCAACACACCTCTGGTGAAGAAGATATTTGTGCATCCAATTATACACAATCTGGATTTTGGGAGGATGGCTTGTAAAGAGCTGAAAAATGACAGATTACATAAATTACATTTCTATAGAAGAAGTTTGTCCAAGAGAGGTCATGTATTTAAAGAAATTCTGATCACGCACACACATACACATCTCTGTTGAGAAAGAAAAGAGGGAACAGTTCAGAGAAACAAATATGGAAGCCCATGGAACTTATTAACCAAGAGATTTTAAATTGAGCTGTGTGGAGAAAAGTCACTCATGTCTGGAATATATCAAGGGAAGGTTATACCTTGCTGAAAGGAAGCAGCAAGTTAAATAAAAGCAACTAACTGAGGATAAATACCAGAGTACAACACAGTCCTGTATGCTAGAAAGACTAAAATTAGGAACAATCTACAGTTGGCAATAGATGCTAAGGTCAACAAAAGAGACAAAAATATTTTTAAGTAACTATTTTGGGGGCAGGAGGAGCATTAATGAGGTGCCAGAATGTGCAATTTGTGTGAATGAGTTGACATAAATGAATTGACAGAGAGGAGTGAGAACTATATCAAACTTTCACTTAAAAAAGTTTCACTTCCAAAGAGAATACCTTTCATTTGAGGAAGGGCATGAGGAATTTCATGTTGCCTTCAATGATCTCAAGCCATATGATCTGGGTAAATAGGATAATGAAATATCTTCAGGGAAGTGATTATCAAACTGGTAATTGGTGATCTTTGAAAAATATTGGGGAATAGGAAAAGGGCCCCCAAAATTGAAATAATCAGATGGTGTCCGGGTTTTCCAAAAACAGGGAAGAAGTCAATCTTTTTATACTAAAGGAAGTTAGTTGATTGTGTTTCCTTCCAAAAATCCAGTATCTTATAAAAGCTATGATTTGTGAGCATTAAAAAAAGAATGCACGTTCACTCAAGAGTGACCTGCTTGAGCCAGCCTAGCAATAGCAGAGATATATGCTGATTTACTAGCTAGACTGACTTGGAAGAAAACTTTGGAAAAATGCTTTGAAACCTTTCATTTTGCTATTTTGTTGTTGTTGTTGTTTAGTCCTTTTTCAGTCAGGTCCAACTCTTCAGGACAAAGATCTTTCTTAGCAAGGATACTTGAAAGTTTTTCATTTTCTTCTCCACCTCATCTTGCAGATGAGGAAATTAAGGTAAAGAGGGAGAAGTGGCTTGCCTGGAGTCACACAGCTAGTAAGTGTCTGAGGTTGGATTTGAACTCATGTGTATCTGACTCCAGGCCCAGCCCTCTATCCACTAGAAAGAATACACCAGAATAGGGAATGGAGCCAAAGGCATAAAAGAAAGATGCCTTAGCTTCTCGGGGGCTATCCCTAAGTGTAGTTAGAATAAAGATCTTCAGAACTTTTCAGGGCTATTTTTTTCTTTCAGGCAAGTCGAAAGCTTCTCAGCTACTTTGCTTTTAACAGAGAGAGCTCTAGCAAATAACTGTAACTGAAGTTCCCCATTAACACAGTGCAATACCTGTAGGCCAGGTTTGCCATCTTGTCCAATTCCTTCTTCTGTCCTGGGGGTCTGACATGCATCTCCCCAACAACATTTCTCCTGTTTCTCCCTCTGAAGCTCCAATACAACTTGTCAATATGTCTCAAGATCTTCATCACATTCTATCTTATACTACAGTTATAGAATTCATGAAAATATCTCTTCTTTTTCCAATGTTGTTATGCCCATTCCAGTTCCTTCTGCTATGCTTCTACTCTTCATGAATGTCCACTTGCTTAGGGATGATTGGGGGACCCTCTGATTTCCTAGACTGGGAAAATCTCCCAGGGAACCTTGAAATCTGCCTCTGGATCTTTGCTAGAATGATAGCAATTCCTGATTGTTCTCAAGAAGGTAAAATGATTTGCCCAGATACAAACAGCTATTGAGTGAAAGAGGAAAGACTTAAGACCCTGGTTTTCTGATTCAATATCCAGTTTCCTTTCTACTATACAAATACTATTGCTCAGAAAATAATAAAAGTTTTCACGTTGAATATTTAGCATCCCCCTATGCATAAACACACACAAAATCACACACACACACACACACACACACACACACACACACACACCACAAAGCAACAAAGGCAAAGAGAACTGAACAATTATCTCCTACTCCTAAATATTTTCATCCAACTTGATTTGGAGGACTTATCTTATCTGAAAGAATAGCCTCAACTTTCCCTAGATTTTATCTCAATAGATCAGATATGGTCAGCTATTTATTAGACCACAGTATAAGATAAGCTTTCATCTGAGATGAGATAGAGAAACTTGTCAAGGACCTTGGGAGGAGCCTCTGAATTTAAAAAAAATGGAAATAAATAATACACAAAAGGAAGACTAAAGGAACCAGGTTGCTTCTGTGTAAAGTTATTCCCACACTCACAGACATCAATACAAGGCTACACTCAGGGAGAGTCCCTGAGAGGTTAGAGTGTCTTTCTTTTATGCCTTCAGTTCCATCCTCTATTCTGGTGTATGCTTCCTAGTGGATAGAGGGCAGGGCCTGGAGTCAGAAAGGGTTAAATGTTTTCAAATGCATGAGAAACAGTAATGATTTACTTTCATTTCAGATAAAGAGGTAAAATCTCTTAAAATACAAGAGGAGGAAATTAGCTTAGATGAAAGGAAGATTTCTCAACTAAGAAAAAGTCATGAATTCCCTTTATTTGGATATTTTAAAGAAAGACTAAGAGTTCTTAAAATAGTTTATTGTTTTGCCTAAAAGCATGAAAGTGACCTCCCATTTCGGACCTTCATGTTCAAAATTTTTAAGATTCTGTTTTAGTCATTTTAAAATTAGCTATGTTCCCAAAGGATTCTACACTACAGCCCCAAGAAAATCAAGTTCTAGTGATTCAGGGTGAAGAATGTTGAATTCAGTAGGATTAGATAGGTGGATGGATAAATAGATAGACTGGGAGGGAGGGAGGAAGGGAAGGAGAGGAAGATGGAGAGAGAGAGAGAGAGATTGGATGAATGGATGGATAGATAGATAGATAGATAGATAGATAGATAGATAGATAGATAGATAAAGACATTTATTTAGTATCTATATGCCAGGCACCATACTAAGTGCTGAGAATAGAAATACAAGCAAAATAAAGACAGCCCCCACACTTAAAGAGTTTTATTCTAATGTAAGAAGATAGCACATAACAAGGAGATGTAAAGTTGTGAGGAAGAGAGAGCTACCCTCATGGAGGCAAGATAAAAAGTCAGGAGAGCCAAAAGTGGGGCCAAGACAATACAGTTCCTCTGGGGTTTGCAAACATATTGAGGGCAACTAGGTGTCCGTAATGGAAATGCAAATTTAAAGATTTTCCCTGCCCCTAGCTTAAGTGCACCTGGAGCCTGTGGTGGGTGCCTTGCTTTTCAGGAAAGCCCACACCTTGATACTTTGTGATTGGGCAGTGGGTCCAGAAGGTTGTTACATTCTCTGAGCCAGGAGAAGGCTATATAAACCCTGAGGAGAAGCTTTGCTTTGGGGTTCACTCTGAGAAGTGTTGTGTGATTTGACCAGATGAGACTCTGCGAAGCCGTTGTTGAGAGCCCCCCGGCTTTGAAAACCCAGATGTTGGTGTTTCCCTCTCTGGTAACTGTGATTTGGTATTGATATAATGGTTGGACAGTTTGGAAGCCTGTCTGTTTGATCTGTAAGTTCTGTAACTCTGAAGTTTGGGGTGCTGACCTTTTCCCCCTGAACTAAGTAATATATGTTTGTTTGATTAAAGTAAGCTTGTTAACCCATTTTGAGTTGCTGTCCTTTGAAAAGCAGATCTAAGAACCTATATTGGCAGCTACCCTGGGGATATTGGGGTGCTTGCTGCTACAGTGTCCTCTCAATAACTTCTCCCTTATTTTTATGTCATCCCCATTCTTTTTCTGTTCTTGTTTATCTTTTTCTACCAGAAAAAAAGAGAAGGAAAATGAGAACTTCAATTTGTTCTCTGTCACATCACCCCATTTTCATATCATACAGTCAATATGGGTCCCACTTCTGATGTATATTGACTGTGTGACCTTGAGCAAGCCACTTAACCTCCAAGTGTTCTAGGAAACTCTCAAAAACTCTAAATTGAAGAGGAAGTGCCAAGCAGAATAAGTAGGTGGAATTTGCTCATACAGTAATTCTCTTTAGCAAATGAAATCACAGATCCAGTCCCTATGACTATTCTCCTAGTGATATGATATGGCTTTAAACCATGTAATGTCATGATCACCAAGGAATCCAAATCCAGGTAATCCAAAGTATAATGGAGAATGGAATAACAGGTATAAATAAGCAACAGCAATATCCTAATAATCAACTGTGCAAGCTGAATAGTGCAAAAGATATAAAAGAAGAGTATGACCAGAAAAGGAGGTCTGGTCATGCAGCAAGGATAAGGTTAACAAAGCTGAACAACTCATATGCTGCACTGGTATCAATACATCAAGAGATGTAAAGGATGATACCCAGAGGATGCTACTCAGAACACTGTACCCAGCAATGTAAATCACGTAAAGAATTTCTGGGAGAGCATGGATAAGAGTTGCCCAGGATCGTGAAACAGCAATCACACTGGCATACCCAGGATGGCTGCTAGCACAGTTTCTTAGATCTGCTTTACTAAGAAAGATAGCTGTTCAAGGGGTCAACAATCTTCTGTTGACCTGAACTTCAAAAAAAAAAAAATACAAACAGAGAAAATAGATAAAATACAAGCACAGAAATAAGGACTAACAGACAGAGTTTTTAACTGTCTGAGAAATTAGTACAAATCAATAGACAGATCTAACTGTATGACCAAGGCAATTCATACATAGTTATGAGAGAAAGAAGCACCAACATCTGGATTTTTCAAAGCCAGGGGTCTCCTTAACAGCCACCCAGATTCTCATCTGGCCAAATCACATAAACACTCTTCCAGTGAGTAAGCCCCAAAGCAAAATACAACCCTCAGAGTGTGTATATATATATATACCCTTTTTAAAAATTAAATTTTATGTTTATTTTTAGTTTACATCATTCATTTACACAAGATTTTGAGTTACAAATTTTCTCCCCATGTTTTCCCTATCCACTGCCCCAAAACAGAGATCCCACTGAATAGCCCCTCCCCCAATATGCTCTCTGCTATATCCCCCCTCACCCCTTCAACTTTCCAGTAGAGGAAGATGGATCTCTATGCCCCAGTGCCTGTATATCTTATTTTTCAGTTGCATGTAAAAAATTTATATATATATATATATATATATATATATATATATATATGTGTGTGTGTGTGTGTATGTGTATGTGTGTGTATATATGTGTGTGTATGTATATATGTATATGTATATGTGTATATATGTATATGTGTATATGTGTGTGTGTGTGTATATATATATATATATATATATATATATATATATATATATACATACATATAAGCATCCAGTTTTAAAACTTTGAATTCCAGATTCTTTCCCTTACTCCTTCCTCACCCACCATTACTGGGAAGATAAGCAATTCAATATAGGTTGTACATGTGTAGCTATGCAAAATCTTTCCATAGTGGATACATTGGGAAAGACTGACTAAATTTCGCTCCAACCTATCCCGCCCCTCACTTGTTCTATTCTCTACTTTAACCCTGTCCTTTTTCCAAAATGCGTGCTTCCAACTTCCCTTCCCATCCAACCTGCCCTCTTCTCCATCACCCCCCCTGGGGAATATCATATTCCTAGCCCTTGGATCCCTCAGTGTAGAAGCTGCCAGATCCTGTGCTATCCTGATTGTGTTTCCACAGTATTCAAATTGTTTCTTCCTGGCTTCTTGTAATATTCTCTCCTTGATCTGGGAATTCTGGAACCTGGCTACAATATTCCTAGGAATTTTCTTTTTGGGATCTTTTTCAGGAAGTGATCTGTGGATTCTTTCAACCTCTATTTTGCCCTCTGGATCTAAAATATCAGGGCAATTTTCCTTGAGAATTTCTTGAAGGATGATTTCTAGGTTCTTTTTTTTGATGATGGCTTTCAGGTAGTCCAATAATTTTAAATTATCTCTTCTGGATCTATTTTCCAGGTCAGTGGTTTTCCCAACGAGATATTTCACATTGCCTTCTATTTTTTTCATTTGTTTGGATCTGTTTAATAGCATCTTCATTTCTCATAAAGTCACTAGCTTCCATTTGCTCCAATCTAATTCTGAAGGAATGATTTTCCTCAGTGAGCTTTTGAGATTCTTTTTGCACATGGCAAATTTGACTCTTTAAGGCATTCATCTCCTCATTGGCTTTTTGGGCCTCTTTTGCCATTTGAGTTCATCTCTTTTTTAAGGTGATATTTTCTTCAGTCAGGTTGTTGACTCTCTTTTCATGATTTTCTTGCATCATTCTCATTCTTCTTCCCAATTTTTCTTCTACTACTCTTAATTGGTTTTCAAAATCCTTCTTAAGCTCCTCTATGGCCTGTAACCAGTTCATATATTACTTGTAAGCTTTTGGTTCAGGAGTTCTGACTTTGTTGTCTTCCTCCTGCTCCATTCTTTGATCCTTTTTGTCCCCAGAGAAGGAATCCAAAGTAGGACCACTGTGCTTGCCCTGTTTCCCCTGCTTGCTCATGTTGCCACTCAACCACTTGATTCTTGAGCTTTCTGCCACAGTTGAACTCTGCTTTCAGAGAGGAGAGCTTTCTCCCAAATCACTGGGGTTTCCACAGCTGCTGGAGCTATTAGCTAAATGCCTGCTCAGAAGCCTGCACTGGCTCTGGCACACTGGTCATTCATCCCAGGACCTCCACCCAGGATAGGTATCCAGATCCAAGCAGATTAAAGCAAGAGCTATTACCCCTTAGACTGGTCGCTTTGTCCCCTTACAGTCTGCAGGCCAGGAGCTCTGAAGCAGCCATGTGGCAGCTGCACAGCTGCCATGCCTCAGCTGCTTCTCCCTCCAGGGGGCAGAGGCCTAACCACACTCCTGGATCCCCTGTTTCCAATGTCCACTGACTTCTCACTTTGTCTTTGGCATTTATGGGTTGATAATTCTGGAAACCACCACTGCTGCTCATGATCGACTCTCCCAATATCCCTCTGGCCACAGCTGGTCAGGCCACCCTGAGGCTAAAACCTTGGGCTCACACAGTGCTGTGCTTGGCTCCCAGAGTGCATGATGGCCCCTTCCTGCCAGCCTGCCAGGCTGTCTTCAGCAGGAGGTTAGTTTCTCTCTGTCATTTTGTGGGTTCTGTAGCTCTAAAGTTTGTTTAGAGTCATTTTTTACCTGTATTGGAGGAGGTGGACAGAGGAACTGCACAGAAACCCTGTTTCTACTCCTCTATCTTGGCTCTCCCCCCCGCCAATATATATACTCTTTTTAGAGTCAGAGGGCATCACCAATCCTTGTGACTCAGTGCTTAATTAGAAATTAACAAAAAGTGTGAAAACCTTCCTACAAGCAAGCCTCACCTAAGCAAGCTTCCCTTAATGGGTTCCATGTGAGGTCTATTCATGGGCTTAATGGACAGGGAATATCTTATAGCCTATTAACATTACAGATGGGAATGCATGAGTGGTGTGTGATCTACACTGTTGCAAAGGCTACCCAGATTACCCATACATATTTTCAGTTGTTTGGTAGATTTTTCAGTTGTGTCTAACTCTTCAATGACCCCACTTGGGGTGTTCTTCACAAAGATATTACTGTGATTTGTCATTTCCTTCTCCTTCTCATTTTATAGATGAAGAACAAAGAGAAACAGGGTTAAGTGACTTGCCCAGGGTCACATCTGAATATCTGAGGCCAGATACTTGACTCTATACATTGCACCACCTGGTTGTGGTCCCCCTTCCCCCACACAAAACAAACTATATTCTTCATTGTTTGCCCATCCTCCCCCAGAGTGGCTCTCTACATTTTCTTACACACCATACAATGTGACCCACACACATACCTCATCACACATACCATATACACATCCAATAGATTAATGAACTCCTCTCATACCATATATATATCAGCCATACCTCACTTCCCCTACCCAAGTTCTGCCTGATTCATTTCCTCCATGATTTCTCTCCTACCCCACACCATGTGTCTGACAGATGAATGGTACCACCATCTCCTTTCACTAACCTCATGCCTCACACATATTGCCATCCTGTTGACATTCCATGTCTAAACACACCTGCATGAATATTTTCCCTTACATAGTGTTCTGCACCCTGCTACAAGATTTACATAACACTTCCCTTATCCCAGAGGCATTCCACACCTGTTGATCCATTAGACCAACATTTGTGCTCCCTGTCAAAATATTTCAAGTCTTAGCATGTCCTGTGGACAAATAAGTTTTAGAAACTCTAATCTTATAAGTTTTCAATTCTGGGCAGTGAAAGAGTTTAAAATGCTCACTTTCCCCCTTTTTGTTAAGGGCTTGGCATTTATTGGGTCTATATTCTCCTTTTCTGAGCTCTTATTACACATATTTCCTTACTATGATGACCTGCCTGGTTTTCCCTCCCAAGGCATTTCCCTTCTTCTAGACTATCTATCTAAAGATAGATCCCTCTATCTTTACTCCTCTTTCTCCTCTTCTTCTTCTTTCCCCTCCCCACCCACCTTGCTCCTCCCAATCCTTTCCCCAACCAAAACTTAACTGTTCTCCATCAGTGAGATCTCTTTCTCCCATTGGTGAGGTCCTCTCTATTTTGAAGGCGGGCCCAGACCAACATTCTTCATACTCCTGACTTTGCCATCATTACCCCAACCGGGTTCCTCTTAACTAACTTTCCCTCTGCCCCCTACTTTTCATCTCCCTTTTATGTGTTATTGTTCTGCATTAGTATGTAAGCTTCTTGAAGGCAAGGGCTATCTTTTTTGCTTACATCTGTATTCCTAGTACTTAGCACAGCGCCTGGCACATGGTAAAAATTGAATAAATGTGTATTTATCTGTTGGCTTCTTTACTTCTATGCCATCTATGCCACCATCCTCTGAGAGTCTAGCTAAGTGACTGATTAATCTGCGAGGCTAAATTATGAAAGTTTTAAGCACCACTAGTCAAGTAGCATATTAGTTATATCAAGAGCATTTGATAATTTACATTTTAACCTGAAGGAGTAGATATTCCAAATAATAGAACTTTAGTGTCCAGAATAAGGGAGTTACTATTTGTGGTCAGAACTAATTTGCCTAATAAATGTTTGTGGAATTGTTGTTGTTGTTTGTCCTTCATCCTGGAAGACATCAGGAAAGTGATGCATGACTTGCAAGTGAATTGGATTTAAGTGAGGGAGGGCTATGCAAAGTCATTAGCCTCACTTTCACCTCCAGAGACATCTGGGTCCAGTGGCAAAATATAGATCAGGATAACTGGAGATGGTCCAGGATACAATGGGACTGAATCAAATTGAATGAGAATACAAAGGTTAAAAAAAAAAACAACTACTTAGCTTTGCCCTCCAGATGCTTATAATCTATCCTGGAGATACAGTCCATACTTGAGCAAAGTATGGTTCCAAGAAGGATGTGCTGATGACAGAAGAGATTTTTGGGAAGTTCTCTGGGGCATCTGAAGAAGGAAAGTTCACTTAGCCAAGAAGACAGGTTAATCAAGAGAGTTACCTTGCACACTCTGCAAAGACCAGCTTCTACTACCCTCCTATTTCCAATGTGATTCAAATGCCTTTGCACTAAGATTTATTTCCCAGCTGGCACTTGTGTATTTCATTAAGTTATATTGTTGTTATTGTTGTTAGTCATTTTTGAATATTTCCGACTCTTCGTGACCACATTTAGAGTTGTTCATTTTTCTTTTTGGCAAAAATACTGGAGTGGTTTGCCATTTCCTTCTCCATTTTACAGAAGAGGAAACCGAGGCAAATAGGCTTAAGTAACTTGCCCATGGTCACAGAGCTAGTAAGTGTCTGAGGCCATATTTGAACTCAGGAAGATGAATCTTCTGACCCCTGGCCTGGCACTCTACTGTATCACCTAGCTGCCCCTCCATTAAGTTTTGTTTTATGTGCATTAATGTGAGATTGTTGTCTATCCACATAGAATTGTAGAAGAAAAGGATTCTTCCCGAGATTCAGATTGCCAAAGTAGGGAGAGAGGGATGGAGACATTGATTTTCAGTATCTGCCTTTACGTAGTCCATTTAAAAAAAGTCCATCTTCAGATTGTCATTAGAATTTCCAAAGGGCCAAAAATGGCTAGGCTCCAGCTAGGCTAATTTTCCAGCCTTTTACCCTACTTGACTTCATTCCTCTGCCCAAGTGAAAAGCCCACATGAGTTGCCATAAATGAGGAAAACATATTAATAAGAAATGAACAAAGCACTTCCATATTTCCTGCTGCCTAAGTCTCCTTGCCACCTCTAGAGCAAGGCTTCTTAGGCTGTTTGTACTGAGGAGTTCTTTGGGAGCTCTGACAAAGCCTATAGACCCCTTCTCAGAAAGATGTCTTTAAATGCATAAAATACATGAAATTGCAAAGGAAACCAATCACATTGAAATACAATTATCAAAATACTTTTTTTAATTTCATGGACCTTAGCCTAAGGACCCCTGCTCCAGCAAAAGTTCTTTACTGCTGATAAACTGACTTTAAATATTTTTGCATCTGATTCCTTCACACAATGACATTTGGGGGGTATTTGAGTGATCTACGTGTCATGGTAGCTATCTATATAGAAGGAAATGCTTAGTTCTGGCCCTTTTTCATTGAATCTGGTCTATACCTCCTAAGGCTATGTCTACATAGACCACAATAGAAAAGTTCCCCCATCCTTCCAACACTAACTCTCAGTCTAACCTGTCAACTGTTATTTACCCATCTGCAAAGGTGATTTCCTAAAGTACACATTGCAACTCTGGAGACAAAATCCTTCTTCAAACACTTATTAGTTATGTGACCCTGAGCAAGTTACTTAACCTTTGTATTCCAGTGTCCTCAACTGAAAGAAAAAACAAAATAGACAATAATATTACCTGCCTTCTAGAGCTGTTGTGAGAATCAGATGAAGTGACATTTGTAAAGCACTTAGCATTGCACCTGGCATATATTAAGCACTTAATAAATGCTTGCTTTGCTTCCTTTCTTCCTTCCTCCCTTTCTCCCTTCCTTCCTTCCTTCCTTCCTTCCTTCCTTCCTTCCTTCCTTCCTTCCTTCCTTCCTTCCTTCCCTCTTTCCTTCCTTGTTCCATTTGTACAATTGTGCAGTGGTACCAAATCCAAGTCCCTGACCAGTTGATTGAAAATACAAAACTCTTAGATTGCATTCCATTAATATTCCATTTACCTTTTGGATATGATCTCTTTAGATTCTGGAGGCACACCACTACACAATTGTGGGTGCACATAAACAACCCCAGAGAATACAGTGATATTAGCCATCCTCTCAGCTGTTTCTTTGAATAGATTGGGTGCTTCTCTCTCTTTCGGTTTCTCTGTCTCTGTCTCTGTCTCTCTGTCTCTGTCTCTCTGTCTCTCTGTCTCTGTCTCTCTCTGTCACCGTCTGTCTCTTTCACACACACACATACACACACATGCATACACACACATGTACAAACTCACATATATACAGAGGCCATTGGAGAAATTGAGGAAAACAAGCTATCGCATCTCCCACAAGCCTGTGTATTGACTAATTTAAAGACTTTGCCAGCTTTCTCTTTGGTACTTTATCTGATCTGAACCCTGCCTGGAGTAAATATAAGATGTCAGGGCCCTGACCAGCTCTTGGTCTCACCTGTACTTTTCTGCACCTTCATCTATGTAATTTGTGTTAATAATAATTCACATTTATATAGTGTTTTCCACATGCATTGTCTAATGTTATAGTAGGGGTTTATACCCTTTCCCCAGCAATAAAGCACAAGAGACAGATGGACAAAGAAAGCTAGAAAGAAAGAGATAGAGATAGAGTATTTAAGACTAAGTATTTAAAGGGCTGTCACACATAAGAGTTTCAGAATTGTTTTGCTTAATGACAGAGGGCAGAACTGGAAGCAACAAGTTGAAATTGTGGAGAGGCAGATGTAAGCTCCATCAAAAATCAAAATTTTAAAAGATATTGATAATCTTGAAACTGTCCAGTATAAGGCAACCAGGGTGGTAAAGATCCTGGAATCTATGAAATGTGAGGCTGAGTTGAAGGAAGTGGGTATATGTAACTTGAAGAAGTCTGGGGGGAGGGGGGCATCATAGTTGTGACCAAGTATTTGAAGAGTTGTTGGATGGAAAATGGAATAGATTTGTCCCATTTGGCCCCACAAGTCTAAACCAGAAGCCAGTAGTGAAAGTCACAAAGAGGTGTATTTAGTTTTGGTGAAGGAAAACCCCTCTAACATTTAGATCTATTCAAAATTGGAATGGGTTGCTTGAAGAGATTCTGAGTTCTTCCTCCTTGGAGGTCTTCAGAGTCTAGATCAGAGGATCAGAGGTGTCAAACATGTGACTCACAAGACTCCAATTAGATTAAAATTTAATTGGGAAATATTTAACAAAATGAAAAATACAAAGGAGCATGGATAATGTTAATATGTGGTTTTCTAAATAAATATGTGACCAACAGAGATCCTTATGTAAGGTCCTTTCTATTTTCTTTTGACACCATTGGTCTTCTTTGACTCCCCATAGTGGGTTGTAACCCTCAGTTTAAGAAGGGTTCATGAGCAGAAAAAAAATTAAGAAGCCCTGGATGACCACTTGTGAATGTTATGGTTGTTGTTGGTGGTATTCCTTTTGTTTATGGGTTGAATTAGATGACCACTGAGTTCTCTTCCAACTTTCAAATTCTAATTCTGACCCTCCAATAACTGGCTATGTGACCTTGAACAAATCACTTCCTATCTATTGCATAGTATGACCAATAATATCCTTCCATCTATAGTAGCCTATGATTTCATTAATATTTGGTGTTCTTTCACCTTCCCCTCTTGGCACCTATTTCCTTCCTGACTGTTATCCCTACTAGTTATCCATCCCATGTCCTCAGCAACTCTTTACCCATACATACAACCCTTTGTGACCACATTCCATTCAGGCCTACCCTCTCAAAGCATTTCCCCATGTTCTAGACTGTCCTCCCTCTTGGTCCCTCCTGGGAACTCCTGCTGTGCTTCCCATAAAAATGTATCTCTCCAAAATTCTTCTTAGTCCTAATGTGCCAACATAAAGCTGTTTCAGAGGATTACAATTAATGTGTTGCTAATTCCTCAAGCAGCAGTTGGATGAACACCTGTCAAAAATATCGTAAACAGGATTTATGATCTCTATTGGGCTTACAGCAAGTTATCTCTGAGGTTTCTGTAAACTCTAAAGCTATGATGCTATCATCATTAAGTTTAATAATCAGGGGGGGCGGAGCCAAGATGGCGGAGTAGAAACAGCTCATCCAAGCCACTCTACCCCCAGATTCCCCCCAAACTATGTAAAAGGGGACTCTGAACAACTTCTGGAGCCCCAGCACCCACAGAACGACACAGAGAAGCTAACCTCCCACTGAGGACAGCCCAGCAGCCCTGCAGGAAGGACCAGCGCAGCGGTCTGGGAGCCAGCAGCACGCAGCACACAGAGCGCGGCGAGCCGAGCCGAGCCGAGCCGAGCCCAGGTCCCCGTGAGACGAGGTTTTAGCCCCAGGGCGGCAGGTCAGCAGCCGGCTGGAGGAACCCCAGAACACCAGCAGCTGTGGTGATTTCAGAATTATCAACATAGACATGCCTAGGACAATGTAAGAGGTTAGTGTCCTATGGACTTTGGGACCAGTATTTGGGAAATGTGTCGGCTCCCTCACCTGGGGGCTAGAAGCCTCTGAGGAGACACTCCATTTTGTAGTTTCCAGAGGCAGCTCCTGCTCCTGGCCTGTGAACTGTAGGGAGATCCAAGTGATCAGTCTTGGGGGGTAATCACTCTTGCTTTAACCTCCCTGGATCTGGATTGTGATCTAGGGTGGAAGTCGTGGGTGGGTTTACAGCTTGTCAGAAATGGAAATTGCCCCCCACACGTTCAGGACAAAAATTCCTCTATCTGGCCTTAAAGCCATAGTGTGGCAACAAGCCCAAAAGTCAAGTAATTAAGTGGCAGCATGCCAAGGCAAAGGAAACAGAAAAATGCAACCCTAGACTCCTATTTTGGGGGCATAGAGTGGGAAAAGGACTGTGAGGTCAGAAGTCCTGCTCCAAAAGCCCCAGGGGAAAACATGAGCGGGTTGCAAGCCATAGAGGACCTTAAGAAGGACTTTAAAAATCAAGCAAGAGAAGTGGAGGAAAAATTGGAAAGAGAAATGAGAAGGATGCAGGAAAAGTATGAAATGAGGGTCAACAGCCTGACTGAGGGAAACAACACCTTAAAAAATGGACTAACTCAAATGGCAAAAGAGGCCCAAAAGGGCAATGAGGAGAAGAATGCCTTAAAAAGTCAAATTTGCCAGATGGAAAAAGAATCTCAAAAGCTCACTGAGGAGATTCATTCCTTCAGAGTTAGACTGGAGCAAATGGAAGCTAAGGACTTTATGAGAAATCAAGATGCTGTTAAGCAGATCCAAACAAATGAAAGATTAGAAGGCAATGTGAAATATCTCATGGGAAAAACCACTGACCTGGAAAATAGATCCAGGAGAGACAATTTAAAAATTATTGGACTACCTGAAAGCCATGATCAAAGAAAGAACCTAGAAATCACCCTTCAAGAAATTCTCAAGGAAAACTGCCCTGATGTTTTAGATCCAGAGGGCAAAATAGAGGTTGAAAGAATCCACTGATCACCTCCTGAAAAAGATCCCAAAAAGAAAACTCCCAGGAATATTATAGCCAGGTTCCAGAATCCCCAGATCAAGGAGAAAATACTACAAGCAGCCAGGAAGAAATGATTTCAATATTGTGGAAACACAATCAGAATAGCACAGGACCTAGCATCTTCTACCCTGAGGGATAGAAGGGCATGGAATATGATATTCCAGAGGGCAAAAGAACTGGGAATGAAGCCAAGGGTTACCTACCCAGCAAAACTGAGTATTTTGTTTCAGGGGAAAATATGGTCATTCAGTGGAATAGAGGACTTTCAAGCATTCTTGAGGAAAAAACCAGAATTGAATAGAAAATTTGACATCCAGACACAAGAAGGAAGAGATGCCTGAGAAGGTAATCAGGGAAAAGAAATCAAAAGGCACTTATCAAAGTGGAACTATTTACATTCCTATATAGAAAAACAATAACTGTGACTGATAAAACCTTTCTCAGTATGAAAATAATGGAAGAAGGGTGTGTGGTTATGTGAATACATATGTGAATGTGTGTGTAGATGGTTACAGTTATATATGGATAGAGGGCATAGGTTGAATTTGTTGTGAAGGGAGAATACTCAAGGGATGAAATTATGAGGTGAGAGAGGAAAGTGGCAAGAGGAGATGGGGAGAGACAGGGTAGGGTAAACTATTTCATGTAGAAGAAGCAAGGGGAAGTGGTTGCAAGGGAGGGGGAGAATAAGAAGGCAAAAAAGGCAAAACCACATTCTCATTGAATTTGGTTCAGGGAGAGAATGACATACATACTAAATGGGATATCTCAACCTGCAGCAGAATAGGGGGAAGGGGGATGAGAGGAGGGATGATGGATGGGAGGGCATCCTTGGGGGGAGGGGAGGTTGGAAGTACTCACTATAGAAGAGGGACAAGATCATGTAGGAAATGGACCAGGTGGGGGGTGGGATGAGTGGAAGGGAATTATAAGCAGCCTTGTACAATATGTCTACTATGATAATGTTTTGCATAGCTAGACATGTACAACATATACTGAATTACTTATCTCCCAAGAGGGAATGGGTGACCAGGGAGGAAGGAAATGGATCTGAAATTTGAGGTCGTAACATTAAATGTTTCAAATATATATAAATACTATTATTAATACTCTTTTGCTTATAATTGGGAGACAAGATGTGCAGGCATTGGGACACAAAGATTCACCTTCCTCTAATGGAAAAGTCGAAGGGGGTATGGGAGAAGGTATGGGAGAGAGCAGATTGGAGGAAGCGATATCTTGTGGGACTGCTATTCTGGGAGGTTGGGTAGGGGAATAAGGCGGGGGGAATGAGTGTAACTCAAAATCTGGCGGAAATGAATGATGTAAAACAGAAGTTAATAAAGCATTTGTTTAAAAAAAAAGTTTACTAATCAGGTCTATTCCAGCTCTGAATGTCTCTGCCATAGATGGTTGAAGTTTCAGCACTTTAGAAGATGAGTGGAAAATAGGATTTTAGTTAATGGGACCCTTCCCTGGTACCCCTAAAATAACATTATGTAGGTAGAAGCCTCCATGCAGATGTAATAGTGGTAAAATATAGATTAAATATATAATTATGTTAAATAATACAAATATATATTAAATATATTATTAAATAATACAGATATAAAAATAATCTATTTTTTATATCTGTATTATTTAATTTTTATTATTAATTTTAATTATTTAATTAAATTTGTTATTGATTTTAATTATTCAATTAAATTTAAATATATAACTATATAATAAAATAGAATCCAGTAACTGAGTTCAAATCCTGGTTCGGACATTTATTAACTGTGTGGCAAGGGGGCACAGGAGGAACAGAGGAGAGAAGATTTAGGAGGACATAATAGCTATCTCTAAGTATTCAAAGGGTTGCCACACATAAGAGTTTCAGAAGTGTTTTGCTTAATGACAAAGGGCAGAACTGGAAGCAATGAGTTGAAATTGTGGAGAGACAGAGGTAAGTTCCATGTATAGGGAAAAAAAAAACAACTTCCTAACAATTACAGCTAACAAAGATGGAATGGCATGCCTCAGGCAATAGTGAGTAGTCCCTTACTAGAGGTCTTCCAACAAAATTTGAATAACTACTCATAATTATTGTTGCAAAGTTATTAGAGTCTGGAATATATGGCCTCTGAACTACCCTCACACTCTGAGACCAGTCAGTCAGCAAGCATTTATTAAGTGCCCACTATATGGCAGGCACAAAGCCAGAGATAGAAAGTCAAAATTGAAATGGCTGTCAAGGATCTCCTGTGAGACTTTCTGTTGGTTGCTCTATGAAGACCCCATGGGCTAGTACAGAAACCAAGAGAAATATTTAAATATGAAAAATAAACAGGTTTATGTGTATAATAGGGTTATTGCAAAGAAATCACTTATAAACCTGAAAGCATTTGAAAATGAGCATTAGTAATGCCCATGTGTCTGTAATGACGTCCTACAACCTCCTTCTTCCCTCCCCTGTTTACCCATCTTCTCACACTCCATACCTTTTCCTAATTAACCAGCATACTCTAGGCTCTCTCAACATTCTGTAGCTTTCTAGACCCTTATTACTACATTCATTTCTAAGTTTGTTCTCCAGTGTTTGGCAGACAGTGGCCAACCTTGCCTGCTGCTTTCTTGGCTGCCTTTTCCTCTGATATATCCCATATTTTTTTCAAAGGGTCAGCTCTCTCAGGCCATACTTGACGTGGCATGGGGCCACACCAAAGCCCTCAGACATTTTCTAGCTCTTCTCTCTCCTGTATTCCAACATCCCAATAATATTGCCATACTCCCTCAGTGCTATAGATCACCCTCAGTTCTTCAGATTTTTGCTTGCCCCAGGAGAACAAAATCTAAGGAATAGCAATGACTCTTGAGAACCAGAGTCAAATCTTGAATTGTAAGATCTTTAGCATTTAGAGAAAAAAATCTAAAGTGAGTTCTGATATTTAATCTCTAATTATAAGTGTACTAAGTTTGGACTAAGTCTGCTGTGGTTCATGTTCCATCTTTTCATTATGGTGAAATGTAGTCTAAAACTTGAGTTATGTTTTATATTCTGAAAGACAAAAATGAAAAGACAAACCCTTTTGGCAATGTTTCAGGCTTTAAAAGCAAAAATAAAAACATGGCACCCACACTGTCTTTGGGTAAACCTTCTAATTACAGTTTTAATTAATTTGGAGCATCCTTTAGACATAAACCTATATAACCTTTTTTTTTTTTTAAATGGGAATGTTGTTCTTGGACTAGCCACAAATTACTGTAATATCTGTCCTTAGTAAAAAGCCAAGACAATTCCAGGTCATTTCATTTTGTCTTGAAGACATTAGGCCAAAACTATCATCTTGTTGGCGGTATATATTCTGATTTATATTCAACAAAAGTAGTAAAAGGCTTTTATAGGGGAGACAGTCAGAGT
The DNA here is from genome assembly GCA_011680675.1 of Gymnobelideus leadbeateri. Taxonomy (NCBI): domain Eukaryota; kingdom Metazoa; phylum Chordata; class Mammalia; order Diprotodontia; family Petauridae; genus Gymnobelideus; species Gymnobelideus leadbeateri. Next base: position 659,956 of record WOXC01005881.1, on the reverse strand, counting down.
GACATTTTCCTGTAAATCACCACCACTTTTACTGCCACAAAGTTCTGGGGCTGAACTTCAAATGCAACTGTGCTGTAAACTGTGTGCATGGAACCACATTCTTTGGGAATGAGAAACATATTTCCCTTGCCACTATGAGCAACTCTACATTCCAATCCATTGCCAGTAGATGAAAGCAATACCCCAACCCAAGGAACGCTCCTTAGGCTGAGGCAATAGCCACCCAGGCACAGGTCACCCAGGACATTTCTGGAGAGCACTTTCTCTTCACTAACATGTATCATGTAGCTGATTGCTCCTAAGATATCACTTTGAAAAACACTAGATGAAGAGGGAGGAAACTAAGGAAAGCAAGAACCAAGAAAAGTCAGTTCTAAGCTATAAATGAATTCTGGAAATCAGGAATAAAATCCTTTATAACAAAATCCTACATGGCACAATATTGCCATTTATGAGAACTTCATTTGGTCATGACAAAAGGCTCTTATCAATTAATCAATTAAAAAGTATTTATTAAGTACTTACTATGTTCCAGAAGCTGTACTAAGCATTGGGAGTAAAAATAAATGGCAGAAATACCCTCTAAGAGCTTACAGTTTAGTGAAGGGACAATATACAAATTTATATGTATAAATCTATTTATACATATAAATAAGAACATTCAAGTTAAATCCAGAATATATGGGAATTAACCTTAGAGGAGAAAACACTAGCAGCTATATGTGTAATAAGAGCCATTCCCCAGTAGCTAAGTGGTCAAAGGACAAGAACAAACATTTTCTCAAAAGAATTTCAAACTATTAACAAATATATGAAAGAATATTTCAAATAAATAATAATAAGAGAAATGCAAATCAGAACAAATCTGGGGTTTCATCTCATGGCTTGCAAATTGGCAAAGACAAAAGATGGGAATAATCTCTGTTGGAGGGGTTTTAAGAAGATAGGCATGCTAGTATATTGTTAGTAGAGCTGTGAATCATTCTAACAATTTTGGAAAGCAATTTACAATTATGCAAATAGAGTTACCTTTCAACTCAGAGCTTCCACTAGTAGGATTATACCCCAAAGATGTCGGTGACAAAAATATGCACCAAAATATTTATAGTAGCCCTTTTTGTGGCAACAAAAAAATTGGAAATGAAGTAGATGCCAATTGATTGGAGAATGGCTTAACCAAGGGTGGGGAACCTTTGACCTCAAGGCCACATGTGGCCCTCTAAGTCAAGCATGGCCCTTTGACTGAATCCAGATTTAGATTCCCCACCCCTGGGCTAAAAAAAATTATGGTTACATGAATATAAAAGAAAATTACCATCTTATAAGAAATTACTAATATCATGAATACAGAAAAGCATGAAAAGATTTACACAATCTGATGGAAAGTGAAGTAAACAGAGTCAAGGAAAAATATATACATAATGCTTATAACAATGTAAATAGGAAGAACTATAAAATAATCAAAAGCAAATTGTACAAAATTACTAGAGACAAGCATGGCTTCAATGAAAAGATATGAGAAATCACTCTCATCTCTTCCTTTGTAGAACAGGGAGGCCCATGAATGTGAAGCAATGTATATATTTCCATTTTTTTCCTGTGTTCATCAATTTGGCTGATGTTTTTCATCTTCTTCCTCTTTTTTCTTGTTTTTTTTCTCTCTAAAAATATTATTTTTTATACGAGAGATGGCTCCCTGGAAAAGGGAAGGAAGAGGAAAACTGGGAGAAACTCTGGTGAGGTAGAAAATAAAAGATATCAATAATAATTTGTTTTAATCAAAGAAAGCAGTGTCTAGTAATTTCATTTAATTTGTTGTCAGGAGATACATATAGAATCATGAATGGAAGAAGTAGGTAACATCAGGAGGCAGATAACAATGTTAAGGGTTTGAAAGATATAGAAGCGGAATATATAGCAAAACCTAGAGTACCTAAGGATGAAGTATCAGGGAGCATAATAAGGCCTTATGGTCTTGCCAGAAGGAATAGAGTTGATGATTCCCATCTCATTCTAGTCATGTGAGTAATAGGGAAGCCAGCATCTGCTTGTACCAAGTCTATGTTAAATGTCAGGGGCTCAAAGAAACAAACAGACTTGTACTTCTAAGCATTTACATTTTACAGGGGGCATTGGTATAGGGAATTGGAGATAGATTCACACTTAGTATTCTAATATGTATATCAATAATGTGGTATAGTAAAAAAAAGGGGGGGGGCTGAACTTTCAGTCAGAAGAGAATTTTGTTCAAATCTCACCTCTAGACCCTCCTAGCTCTGTGACCCTATGGTCATTTCACTTCCCTGAAACTCAGTTTCTTCATCCATAAAACGGACATGATAGTAACTTGCCTCAAAGGGTTGTGTAAATCTCCAATAAGAATGAATGTAAAGTGCTTTTCCAGCCTTAAAATGCCTTATACATGTCAGCTATTGTTATCTATTTGCATACATAGCTAACTACTTCTAATAGAATATAAGTGCCTTAGGGACAGACATCCTCTCTTTCTTAATCTTTTCTTATCCTCCAGTGCCTACTCTGGTTTTTTTATATAACAGGCACTTAAGGACCATTTGTTGAATGAAGGAACAAATGAATGGATGAAACATTTTAAATTCTAATGGGATTCATGAGGGAGGGAAAGCTGTTTCAATGTGGGTCTTCAGGGGAAATATGAACAATCTTAGATGTTCTGCTGAAAAAATTCAAAGAATGAGAACTGGAAATCTGCCTGGCCTTTTATTAAATACTAGCATGCTAGTTTAGTCCCTTCAAGTAACCCTTCCAATGTTCTGCCTTATTATAGCTTTTCATCTGCTAGAACTCAGAACTTAAAAATAGTTAAACTCAGTTTTTCCACCAAATAGCCAAAACTTGACCAATATGATGCTTAGCATATGTTGCTGCTGTCAACACAGTATATGGTTTGGACTTGAAGAATTCATGCTGCATCTGTCCTTTCTTTCTTTTTTTTTTAAAGTAGGAATCTCCCCATTGAAATCATCCAAAATATTCACAAAAACTACTGGGAGATAATAATAATCACTAACATTTCTAAAGTGTTTACTGTGTATACGTGCTAAACCCTTTTCGGTTATTATCTCATTTAATCCTCATGACAACCCTCTAAGGTAGGTACTATACAGATGAGGAAACTGAGCCACTCAGAGATTAAGTAACCTGCCCAAGGTCACACAGCTAATACGTGTCTAAGGATGAATTCAGGCTTTCTTGATCCCATGCCCGGTGTTCTTTTCACTAAGACACCTAGCTGCCAACTACATGGTAAGGGCTGTGACTCCAATGTGACTGCAGAGACCAACTCTTGAACAAGAATTTCTACCCTGCATTTAAATAAAGGGTAGCCTCCAGTCTGGCTCTGTTGCTAATACTGCCAGACCCCAATCCTACTAGTAAATCTGCTTTTTTGATTGACATTCCTCTGCACACCTTTGCTCAAACCTCTTCCGCCTCTCCCTTTTGATTGCTCTCAGCCAGGCTTGTCTCCCCTGGGTTACTTTCTGTAAATTCACTCCTATACTTGCATCGGGAAGCTTTTCTTCAAGAGGAATATGATTTACCTATTTGAATTGTTCTCATTTCAGAAATTCAGAAACTAAAAGAGAGAATATGATTTGGGGAAGATAAGTAACTTGTCCAATGTCACAAAGTTAACAGAATCACAAAATTATAGAATTTCAGAGTTGGAAGGAAGCTTAGAGACATTCTAGTCAAACTTATACCTGACCAAGAATCCCATCTACAATCTATATGATAATCTATTCTTTACTTGAAGACCACTAACAATAGGGAACTCATTACTTACTAAAGAAAGTTCATTCTAATATGACAAAAAAGGAAAATTTTAAATGTTGGAGAGGATATGGGAGAATTGAGCCACTAATTCACTGTTGGTAGAGTTGTGAACTAATCCAACTATTATAGAAAGCAATTTGGAACTAGGCCCAAAGGGCAACCAAACTGTGCATATCCTTTGATTCAGCAATACCACTAATAGTTCTATATCCCAAAGAGATCATAAAAAAGGGAAAATATACAAGTACAAAAATATTTATAGCAGCTCTTTTTGTGGTGGCAAAAAAAAATGGAAAATGAAAGGATGCCCATCAATTGCAGGATGACTAAACAAGTTGTGGCATATGAATGCAATGAAAATGCTGAGCAAATGGATTTCAAAAAAACCTAAAAAGACATGTATGAACTGATGCGAAGCAAAATGACAAGAACCAGGAGAACATTGTACACAGTAATAGCAACATTGTGTGATGATCAATTGTGAATGACTTAGCTCTTCTCAGTAATACAATGATCTAAGATAATTACAAAGGCTCATGATAGAAAATGCTATTCATATCCAGAGAAAGGACTGGTGGACTCTGGATGTAGAATATTATTTTCACTTTTGTATGTTTTGTGTTTTTTTTTTCCTTTTGGTCTGTTTCTTCTTTCACAACTATGACTAACATGGAGATATGATTGCCACATATAACCTATATCAAATTGCTTACCATTTAGGTAAAGGGGAGGAAAGGAGGGAGAAAAATTTGTAACTCAAAATTTTGTAAAAATGAATGCTAAAAAATTTCTTTATATATAATTAGAAAAAATACTTAACAAAAGAGAAAAAGAAAGTCCATACCAATTTGGGACCACAAATATTTTCTTACATCTATACATGTGTATCAACAATGCAATATTCACAATGTCCACAGTGACTATAAATATGCTGGTGTAGTTGTGATTCACAAAATGTAACAGGCTGTCCACATGGAGAACAGAGCCAAAGCATTTATTCAAATACCAGAAAGCCAAGTCCCAAAACCAGAATGTCAAAGCCATTACAGTAGCCACAAAGTTGGTACACATAGTTAATGTAGTGAACAACCACATTTCTAAGCCTTCAAAACAAAACAGGCTCCTTCAGCCTCCTCTCCTCACTCACTTCCTTAAGCAAGGATCCTCCTTTCCTCACTCATGGTAGCTACTCAGCCTCCACACTGCTCACTCCCAGCAGTTACAGGTCCCAGCAGTTCTAGTTCCTGGTAGTTCTCAGCAGAAGTCCTCAGCAGAAGTTCTGGCTGGTTCTCAGAAGTTCAGCCACCACACGTTCTGTTCTCAAAATCTCTCCCCTCTCTGGCCTGGGCCTCTTATTAGCTCCTCCCTGCCCCACACCTTCCTGCTAGGTCAGCAAGTTCATCCCACTGTGGGATTCACAAGTTCTGAGTCTTAATACTTGACACAATTATGAATTTGAAACTAAGTGCTAATACCTGTTAGCTTGCCAATACAAGGGGCATGGAAGATCTACAAATCCTATTACTATAACAACATGGTACTTTGCAAAGAATTGGGGGTGGAAAGAGGAGGCAGAATACAAGTTTGTTGAAAGCACAGCAAACTCCAGATGAATTCTATTATGGGTAGGGATCACCAAAATCCTGAAGTGCTACCTTCATGGTCCACAGAGATAAGAATGCAGAATTTACTTCAAATTATCAAGATTCATAGAGCTTTCAAAGTAGAGGTTAAGCATCAGCAAACTCAAAAGAGCTCCACCATTCAAAAAGTTAGATATACCAGGATGAAAAAATTAAAGCAATCAGAAAACATGTTTTGAGTTCCTATTCTGTCCAAGGTATTAGGTTAAGTGCTATATAAGACACATACACAGATACACTCAGAAACATACAACATAAAGCTTCTTTTTGGCCCCAAGGAGCTTCCAAAATAGTTGGGAAAATAAGATATAGGAAAAATAAATTTTGGAACAAATAATTATAAATATTTATAAATATTGTTAAGGGTTTAAGAAACAGTTCAAAACAATAATAAAGAACATAGTAGGGTAGCTAGATGGGCACAGTGACTAGAGGACCAGCCCTGGAGTCAGGAGGACCTGAGTTCAAATCCAGCATCAGACATTTAACACAAAACTAGCCATGTGACCTTGGGCAAGTCATTTAACCCCAAATGCCTTGCCTTCCCCCCTCCAAAAAGAAAAAAAAAGAAAAATCTAAAAATAAGATGGAGGCAGATTATTTTGTAAATTTTACTTCCATAGGTTCTTTAAAAGCATCTTTTCAAAAATTCCAGTAGCAGACAAGAGGATGGAGATCATATGTATTTCATTCTGTTCCCACAGACTTTGATTTCTTCCACTTGTTCTCTATATTTTCATTCCACATGGTTTAGAGTTTATGTGTAGTTGGTATGGCAACATCTTCTGCAAACATTGTTTTGAAATTTTTGTGGGTCATTATGCCTGGGCAATTGTGGATAATAGTTTTGTTTGTGATGATGTTCCAGTTCCAATATAGTTTTCTTTGGTTGAATTCTCAAAATATTTTGGGTGTATATATTTGTAATATAGAATGTATCTGTTATTTTCTGAAGCATAGTGAGCTCCTAATACATGAGACTGCCATGTTGTTGTGTCTCTCTAGCTGTTCAATAAGTGATGTTTTTTGCAACCTACAGAGATATCTTTTATAGTTTCTTCTATTTTCTAGAAAAATCTGTGCCAATCAGTAAGCATAGACTCCTTAATTATGACCTTTATATACATTTGGGGGGCGTTGACAGAAATTTAACACTATCAGAAACCCCTATGTATCCATAGAAAAAATATATTTCAAAATCATGCTCCTATGTCAATACATTATTGTCTGAGTTGATGTGGATGTCACCTATGGAGAGTCTTTTGGTACCAGTTTTGGCTCTTAGCCATTTATGGGGATAAATAAATGTCATATTCATTAAATCTAGTGCTGTATATGTATTATAACTCTTTACTATAGTTTTATATAGTGGTGTCTATTCCAGAAGTATTTCTGTAACTTTCCAAAAAAATTTTTTTAAAGCAATTGGGGTTAAGTAACTTGCTCAAGGTTGCACGGCTAGTCATTATTTATGTGTGGGTGCTCATTTTCTGAGGCCGGATCTGATCTCGGGTCATCCCAACTCCGAGGCAGGCGCTCTCACTCACTGCGCCACCTAGCTGCCCCTTTAGGGCAATTGAGGTTAAGTAACTTGCCCAAGGTTACACGGCTAGGTTTTTGTTTGTATGGATTAAGTGTTGGAGGCCGGCTCTGAACTCAGGTCCTTCTGACTCCAGGGCTGGTGCTCTACTCACTGCGCCACCTAGCCGCCCCAACTTTCCAAATTTTTAACTGTGCAATCTAACAAAATAAATGCGGTTTGTTTCCTCCTTTTTGATGAACTGATCATTTTCTCATTGTTGCTTTAGGATGACTTGTTCTTTGTTTTGTTAATATTATATGTGTTCTTGTTTGGATATTTCTAAATCTATTGCCCATTTTATTGTTCTAATAGGATACATTGAGATTGCTATGCAAAGGCATGGCTTGCCCTAAATGTGCACTTAGGAAACTAACTCCCATTTAATTTTGACTTCCGACTGCCAGCAAATCTCTTAACATATGCAGCCACAGCTTTCTCCTTGTTAATATCACATTAAACACATCTTGTCCGTAAAAACCAAAATATTTCTCTTTTGTCTGTTGGAATTTTATCTATGGAATCTGTTTAATCTCTGGATTCTATGCAAAGGCCTCAGTCTCTATTTTTTCATTGGCATACATTAAAAATTGTGTGCTTATTAAACTTAATTGATATTGATATAATTGGAGAAAATTTCCACAATATGGAAGTATTTTATCTGCTTTTCTGCAGAGCCATATAATTTGATGTGAGTCATATACATCAATCAAATAAAGTCATGGTTTGTTGTACCTCCTTCTTTGACCAGAAAGCCACATTTAGTCCTATTAGAGAAAATATTTATGGGTTTAGAATTAGGCAGGACCATGAAGTCAAGCTCTCTTTATAAAAAGGCCATATTTTGTGTCTATTGTCTTTGACATTATTTCATTGTATAAATTATTATATATTATATATTATACACATAATTATATAATAATAAGTATGCATTATTATATTATATAAAGTATTGCATAATTTAAGTAGAGAAAATAGTTTTTTCAAATGGATATCAAATATTCCCTTGTACTCATTTTACATGGGCCTGTTTTATAAATTTTCTACTGTATAAATAAGCCACAAATAAACAACTTATTCAAAAGCTTTATGGTTGTCAACAAAGGTAGTTTGTTTAATGATCATTTAATAGATAATGTTACTTGTTGGTGCATCTTTTTGTTCCTCAGACAATAAGCAATTTTCTTGTGTTTCTAAATGTTTGGGAACATACAAGATGAGAATCCTTTGTATAGAAAAGATAAACATGTAATTGGGCTTTATTTTCAGAGGTCACTGGCATTGTAACCTCCTAGCAATAGCATCACAAAGTTCTGTGTGTTGCTACTATGGTTATTTCATTTTTTACCATTGTTATGTTTTCTTAAGTTCAAATAAAAATGCTCCTAGGGCAAAGCTGTTATTCTATTATCGTTCTTTAATGTTGGAGGCAGCTAGGTGGTGCAATGAAGTCAGGAAGATATGAATTCAAATACAATTTCAGACAAAAGCTATATGATCCTGGGCAAGTAACTTAACCTCTGCCTCAACTATGTAAAAAAAAATGTTCCCTCAACTAATGTAAAATGAGGGTCATAATTTACAGGGTTGTTATGAGGTTCAAGTGAGTTAACATTTGCAAAATGCTTGGCATAGTGCCTGCCCCATAGTAAGTGTTTGATAAATACTTATTCCTTTCTCCTTCTGTGTTAAATATAAAAGTCAATAAAATAATTGATTTTTGTACTTGAATAAAAGTGTTGACATCCAAGCTCATCTTCTGAAGAGTAACTGGGAAGCATCTCTTGGACAATTTCAGTAGCAGACAGGATGATGAGTATGATTCAAAAATTTTCCCACAAGGTTCTCATTACTTTAATTGATTTTCTATAATTTATCTGAAGTTTCTGAGTATTCATTATGGTATTCACTATTAAAAACATTGTTCTTGAATATTTCTGGATCACTATTAGCTCTGAATTAATGTTATTTTTTCAGATTGTTGCAGCTTATTTTGAGATAAGTTATTTTGCACAGTTCCAACTATTTTCTTGTAATAGTCTTCTGCCTTCCCTGTAAGAACTCTTCCTATTTTCCACTTTCCTCTCTCATCCCTCCTCCATAAGCTGCTAAAGTGATTTTCCTAAAGTATAGGTCTAAATATCACTCCCTACTCAATAAACTCCAGCGATCCTCTATTACCTCTGAATTAAAACATAGACTCCTCTATTTGGCATCAAGAGCCCTTCAGAATCTGATCCCATCCTACTTTTCACACAGCTCTCCCCTTCACACAAACTACTCTCCAGCCAAACGGACTTTCAGATTGTTTTTCATACATGGTACTCCATCGACCATATTTTTGCCTTTCACTGTACTCTCCCCCTTTCAAATGGAATGTGTTGCCTCTTTACGACCATTTACCTAGTTTATTTCCAAACTCATTTCAAGTACCAGCTCATAAACAAAATATTTCCCACTTCCCCATCAAAAAAGAAGAAAACAAGATGATGATGCTGTCGATAATGGTGATGGTGATGATGATGACTCTTTAGAGGTTTGTTTTTTAGTCATTTTAGTCATGTCTGACTCTTTATGCCCCTACTTGGGTTTTTCTTGGTAAGGATACTGGAGTGGTTTGCCATTTGTTCCTCCAGCTCATTCTACAGATGAAGAACCAAGGCAAGCATGGTTAAGTGACTTGCCCAGGGTCACACAGCTAATTTCTGAGACCAAATTTGAACCCTGGCAGGTGAATCTTCTTGACTCTAGGCCCAGCACTCTATCCACCTAGTTACCCTTTTGAGACCCAGCCCATAACGCATATTACTGGGGTGATGGACAATGGCAAAGCAAGGGAAAGACAGCTAAAATGAAACACAGCAGGGACTACGTGTGCCTTTAGACTGATAAGGGGCCTTTGAAGGCCTAGAAGGAAATCAGAAATACTGATCAATTGGACTCCAATGATACCATTGCTTGGTTTGGAACCCCAGCTACAGTGAAGAAACTCCCTCAATGAATCTAAGAACTAGACCAGGCAGAATAGGGATATAAGCTGGCTCTTCTTAAAACTGTCATAATGACTAGCTTGCCATGGAGGATAGAAGAGTGAGGTATGTGCTCCCTCTTTTTCTGGTACCACAAAAAGGCAAGGAATAATGGAATTAATCACAAATATCAATACCCAGTCTACTAGAAATATTTTAACTCAAATAGCACTGTACATTCACATGGGCAAATTATGAGGGCACATGGTATGGCATAAAGACATAAATACGTTATACACTAAGTACTATTTCACCACAAAATTGGAAATGGACCTCACTGGTTATATGCAAAGACTTTTTGTGACTTCTTTCATAATACCTTCGGTTCCAAGTCTCTAGGTCTGTAGGTCTATCACCAGAGGATCAGTTTATCTGAGGGTGATGAGCTTATCATGAAAGGGTGGGTCACCAGTTAATTTTTTCAGTCACAGACATTGTGATGACACACCTACTTATATAACCTAAAGCATAAAATCTGCACTGGTGGAGGAAGAACAATGATGAAGTCCTCAAATTATAGGTCTAAGCTTTCAGAAAGAAAATAAAGGAATAAAATGTAAACTAGAATTTTCTATGGAGTATAGCTAGATTCAGCTTCAAGCCTTACCCTTGACTCCTTAAAAAGGAATTATAACTTTAGGCAAGTCACTTAACCTCAATTGCCTTGCCTTCCCCCCTCCAAAAAATTATAACTTAATGCCTTTCTGCTGTAATTTAAATAAACTATCCTGGTTCTCAGGTCAAAGATTAACACCATTTCCAAAAAATGACATCCTTGAAAACTATTCCTTTACTGTCTATCTTTTGAGGAAAGTAGGCCCAGTTCCTTTAGCCTCTGATTTGCTAGTCCCAGTTGCCAGCAATATAATTATCTTCATTGCCTTTCTCTAGATTAAGTTCTCTGAGGCTATGCCTCCAAACAACCTATTAATTTAGTCAATTCAATTTTTAAAAGTCAGTCTATTTGGGGAGGAAATCAGCCAGGCCATTTTTTGGATACTGCATAAAGAAAGCAATCAATTGATTGACAGGCCTTTTTCCATTTCCAAATTTCCAATTGTGTGGCATTCTGTTGATTCATTCTCTGTCACTCAAGCTACATCAAATTCTTCCTTTTCTCCATAACTTTAAGTGCATGAATTGACTTTGAACTCCAGAAGACCAATGCAAAGTTGGACAAAGGATTTCAGGCCTGAGTCACATAGACATGTCCCAAGCAGGGTGGGGACAGTTATTTTTGAAGCTCGTTGTTCCTCAGAAACAGTATTCAGTTATTTCTAACTCAGGTCATAGACTAGGGAAAACCCTTAATACCTGAGACCATTTTCTTCCAGCTTCTTTATTTTTGAAGTAAAATCTATCTAAATATTCATACATAGGTAGGTCAAATCAATAATAATTTAGTGAATGCAAAGTACTGGGAATACAAGTACAAGGGGGAAAAAAAGATAGTACTTGCCCTCAAGGAGCTTACCTTCTAATGAGGGAAAATAATACATAAAAGGGAGCTGTAAAGGTGCCCTTTTGGGGGTGGTGGGGTGGAGAGTGATTTGGTAGACAAAGTCTTGGACAGTCAAGAGTACAGCCTAGACATGAATGAATATCAGTGGCCTCCTCCTTAAAATGTAGGTTCTGGGAGTTCAGGTGGCCTGAGGGTACTTCTGATATGAATAGTCCCAAGGGGGAGTGAGCTTCCAAGATGCAGGGGTTTCTATAGCATACTAGATAAAGTCCTGTGAAGATGAGGCAATAATGAAACTTGGGGAGGAATACACATACAGTATCTGACCTGGCACTGACCGTTTCTAAATTGTTCAGTTATTATTCAGAATTCTGTCTATGCAACAAAAGATTTGTTTAGACCAGTATTTTCATGGAACTAAATGACTAGTTTAAAACAGAGGTTCTTAATATTTTTGTGTGTTGTCATTGATCCTTTTGGCAGCCTGGGGACATATGTAGACCCCTTCACAGCATAATTTTTTTAAAAAAATAATTGAAAGAAAGGCTAAATTGAAATTAGATTTGTCATTCAATCATTTTTCAGTCATGTCCAACTCTTTATGACTGCATTTGAGATTTTCTTGGTAAATATACTGGAGTGTTTTGCCATTTCCTTCTCTAGCTCATTTTACAAATGAGGAACTGAGGCAAACAAAGTTAAATGACTCATCCAGGGTCACATAGCTATTGTCTGAGACCAGATTTATACTCAGGAAGATGAGTCTTCCTGACTCCAGGACCAACACTCTATTCACTGCACTACCTAACTACCCCAGTTATATTTTAGTGAAAATTTAAAAAGCAATTTTTCCCACCCAACTTCATCTGAAATCTATCTATCGACCCTTAAGGGGGTTTGTGGATCCCAGGTTAAGAAACCCTAGTTTAGACCAAAAAGAAAAAGTAGTCATATGTCAAAATAGTGACACAGATATGTGTTATATATGTTATATTTATTTATGTTTATATTTATTAACATATATTATTTATATGTATATTTATTAACATATATTTGTTTGTATATATAAATATGTATTATATTTATTTCAATATGTCAAAAATTTATAATATACTTCACCAATATGAATATTCCCACCTCCAGCTTTTATTCCCACCTTTATCCCTTTTCAGGAATATCACAAAAATATATAAAAAGATATTTCTCTTCTCAGTTCCTAGGATCCTTCAAAGCTCAACTCCAGTACTACCTTCTATAGGAAGCCTTAGCCTCACCTCACCCCCCACCATCAGCTGCTGACGCATGGTATCTCTCATTAGAAATGTGAGCTCCTTAAGGTTAGGGATCATATTTTTGCCTCTTTTTAAAGCCTACCTTTAATATTATTTTATTATTAACATTATTAATATCATTTCATCCATGCAAGACCCTCTTTCCCCATGGACTCTTTCTTTGACCAATTATTTTCATGGTCTTCATTTTAAGGAAATGCCCAGGCTAGCAATGTTTACATATTCCCTACTTTGCAGGCTCTATTTTTGAGTCTCCTGACTTCTTTCTCCATCAGTACCTTCTATTCTTTCCTTAGCTATCTTTTACATGTTGCTTTCCCCCAACAGAATGTAAGATCCTTGAGGGCAGGGATTATCCTTTTGTTTGTATCTGTATTCCCACCACTAAGTACAGCTCCTGGAACATAATTAGCACTTAATAAATGCTTATTGATGGACTAGATTTTAAAAAATTACCACCCAGTGACCAAGGTTTTAATGATGAATTTTTTTAACTTAAATGCTGATCCTTTATTTTTCTCCATATTGCTGGGACCCATCAGAACTTGAGTTCCACTGGCATAATCTTTGACACAAAGATCACTTTCATGCTATTTTAAGGCAACAGATTAAGATATAAGCCAAGATCTAGGACAGCCATCCATTCTTCCCACAACCTCCATCTTCTCTTTCTGCTATGTGACATATCAAATAGAGTGGGGACTTTCTGTCAAAAAAGCTTGAGTTCTAATTCTACCTCAGTTATGTACAAATCATTTAAAGTGTCCCAGCTTCAGTTTCCTCATCTGTGAAAAGAATAACATGACCTACCCCACAGGGTTGTTGTAAGAATCAAATGAGATAACCTATTACATACAAGAATTTTGCAAAAATGCTATCATTTATTAGCACTGCTGTATACCAGCTTAAAGGGCCTTTCCAGTGGTTATGGCATTAAAACTGAGCTAGAAACATCAACTAGTAGTAGTTGCTAGAACACATGAAGATGAGAAGCCTGGATCTATGTATACTTGCATATGCCCCACACAGATAAAACCCTTATATCAGTATGTATTCAATATCTACGTCAATTCATTTTCTTCCTTTTCCTTAAATCTTCAACATGGTTGTGATGTCCAGTGTGAGAGAAATAATTCCAGATTTCTTTTTACCCTCCAGGTTCATTGTTTACTCACTCAGTCCATGAGATCAATAGTCCCATTTGTCACCTAATTAACCCATCATTGATAATTGGGTTAAAATTAGCTTTCCAGTGCTGAGCCTCTAAGAATTCATTTTCTACACATTTCTATATCCCTTGTTATGAATATTCCATCACTCCCTTGTTTATTTTTCTCCTCACCAACAAAATATCTTAGTGTTGATGTTAATGCTTTTGTTTGTTTCCTGTGGTTCTTGGGTTAGCCTGAGGTGAAAAACTCATTTAAGCCACAGTTGCATGTTTTATTCAGCGCCATTTTAGCAAAAGAGAGGATCTCTCGAAGTCTGACTCATCTGTTGATGAATCTTTTGTGGCCAGTGTTTACAAGCCAGTCTTCTTAACTTGGCAGGCAGCATATTAACCTCTATTCTCAGGGAATGTTTTTCCCCAGAAAAAGTGGGCTCTGTTCCCTTGTCAATACTTGCACAAAACTGCATTGTTTTCATGATCAGATTCTGACTAAGGCCTACATTTAAGTCAGGGCCAAAGCTATGAGGACCAACTACATCAAGAGCCACTCCAGGTAAAAGCTATACAGTGGGAAAAATTTGCTTTTGGTACATTGGAGTCTCATTTTTTTTTTACCTTTTATCCCATTGACCCTTAGCGCGCTTGTTTTCTCTTCTTGTTTTACCCAAGTGCCCCCTCTACCTGCTAAGCTGTGCTGCCCCAGGCAAGGCTTTCCTTCTCAGCCAGTTACCACATCCTCCAAAATGAGATTCCTTTAAGGTTAAGGTCCCCATTCTTTTAGTAATAAACCTACAAAATATACCACTGGATACACTGATAGTAATGTCTAAGCAGAAGACAAATTGGGATAGAAGAAATAAAGTACAAAATGCATCTTTGGGTAATTTCCCACGAAAATGCTTTAAAAAAGAATTTGAGCTGTCATTCAAAAATGGGACTGATGTTTTAATAAAAAACTGAAATGCAATAACTTGAATCTTAAAGGCAACGGTTATAAACTTAAGGCTACATGGCCATTATCCCATTGTGTATTTATTACTTGTGAATTTTTTAAGTCCTTTAGAAATTGTCTAATTGTACCTAAGGGGTACTCCTATATATTATTACTGAAGCAACTCAGTACACAAAAACAAACCCTGCTATCAGTAATGCACTTCTTCATTAATCATGCTCACAAGAAACATGGATCTCTTTAAGGAAAAGGCTTAATTAAGCTTGTATTTGAAAAGGAATTAGGAATAGAAAGTTGCATCTACCTCATATCAGAACGTCACTTCAATTCAGCAAATAAAACCAGTCAAATAGTTATTTTTTTTAATTAAACCATCAATGAAAATATCCCCTGTCTATTTAAGTTTGTAACCTTAAAATGGAGCTAATACAACCATAACACTCCAATACTGAGATTTCTACGTAAATGAAAAAGCATAGAACTAAATCAAATTAACTGAGATTCCATTTACTCTGCATATTGTTAGATTTTTAAAAAAGTTATATTAGGGGAAGCTAGGTGGTGCAGTGAATAAAGCACCAGCCCTGGAGTCAGGAGGACCTGAGTTCAAATTCGACCTCAGACACTTAACATAAAAACTAGCCATGTGACCTTGGCAAGTCACTTAACCCCAATTGACCTACAAAAAAGCACAAAAAAAAAGAGTTATTTTAAAACAAATAGATACTGTTACAGTAGTTTTTTTTTGTTGTTGTTATTTTTTTTCATGAGTAGATGTGGCATTTATTAATTAATTAGACAAATGCTTTATTAACTTCTGGTTTACATCATTCATTTCCACCAGATTATGAGTTACATTTTCCCCCATTTTTTCCCTACCCACTACCCCAGAATAGCAGTCCCACCAGATATCCCCTCATCCAATCTGCTCTCTCCCATATCTTCTCCCATACCCCCTTCAACTTTGCCATTAGGGCAAGGTGAATCTCTGAGCCCCACTGCCTGGACATCTTATGAAACATTTAATTTTAAACTTTGATTTTCAGATCCATTCCCTTTCTCCCCTGTCACCCACACCCTCTGAGAAGATAAGCAATTCAGTATGTGTTGTACATGTATATCTATGCAAAACATTACCATAGTAGATATATTGTAAAAGACTGCTTATATTTCCCTCCCACCTGTCTCACCTCCCACCTGGTCCATTCCCTACTTTGATCCTGTCCTTCTTTGATAGTGGGTACTTCTAACCTCCCCCTCCCCAGAATGCCCTCCCCTCCATCATCCCTCCTCTCATCCCCCTTTCCCCTACTCAGGAGAGTGAGTGAGGGTAAGATATTCCATTTAGTATGTATGTGATTCTCTCCTTGAGCCAACTTCAATGAGAATATGCTTTTGCCTTTTTGCCTTTCTGTTCTTCCCCTCCCCTGCAACTACTTCCCCTTGCCTCTTCTACATGAGATAGTTTGCCCTACCCTGTCTCTCTCCATCTCCTCTTGCCACTTTCCTCTCTCACCTCTTGACTTCACCCCTTAAGAATCATCCCTTCGTTGGGGCGGCTAGGTGGCGCAGCGAGCAGAGAGCCAGCCCCGGAGCCAGAAAGACCCAAGCTCAGATCCGGCCCTAGACACCCAACACACAAACATAAACCCAGCCACGTGAACCTGGGCAAGTCACCCAACCCCAATTGCCCTCCAAAAAAAAAAAATAATCATCCCTTCCCATCAAATTCAACCTGTGCCCTCTATCCATGTATACCTGTGAACATAAGCCATGTACCCTTCTTCAATTATTTTCATAATGAGAAAGGTTTCATCAAACACAGTTATTATTTTTCCATGTAGGAATGTAAATAGTCCAACTCTGATAAGTTCCTTTTGATTTCTTTTCCTTGATTACCTTCTCAAGCATCTCTTGCTTCTTGTGTCTGAATGTCAAATTTTCTATTCAACTCTGGTTTTTTTCATCAAGAATGCTTGAAAGTCCTCTATTCCACTGAATGACCATATTTTCCCCTGAAACAAGATACTCAGTTTTGCTGGGTAGGTGACCCTTGGGTTCATTCCCAGCTCTTTTGCCCTCTGGAATATCATAATCCATGCCCTTCTATCCCTCAATGTAGAAGCTGCCAGGTCCTGTGCCATTCTGATTGTGTTTCCACAATATTGAAATTGTTTCTTCCTGGCTGCTTGTAGTATTTTCCCCTTGATCTGGGGATTCTGGAACCTGGCTATAATATTCCTGGGAGTTTTCTTTTTGGGATCTTTTCCAGGAGGTGATCTGTGGATTCTTTCAACCTCTATTTCCCCCTCTGGATCTAAAACATCAGGGCAATTTTCCTTGAGAATTTCTTGAAGGATGATTTCTAGGTTCTTTCTTTGATCATGGCTTTCAGGTAGTCCAATAATTTTAAATTATCTCTCCTGGATCTATTTTCCAGGTCAGTGGTTTTTCCCATGAGATATTTCACATTGCCTTCTATTCTTTCATTTGTTTGGATCTGTTTAATAGTATCTCGATTTCTCATAAAGTCACTAGCTTCCATTTGCTCCAGTCTAACTCTGAAGGAATGAATCTCCTCAGTGAGCTTTTGAGATTCTTTTTCCATCTGGCAAATTCAACTTTTTAAGGCATTCTTCTCCTCATTGCCTTTCTGAGCCTCTTTTGCCATTTGAGTTAGTCTATTTTTTAAGGTGTTATTTTCCTCAGTCAGGCTGTTGACTGTCATTTCATACTTTTCTTGCATCTTTTTCATTTCTCTTCCCAAATTTTCCCCCACTTCTCTTATCTGCTTCTTAAGGTCCTCTATGGCCTGTAGCCAGCTTGTATTTTCATTTGGGGCTTTTGGTGCAGGAGTTCTGACCTCACAGTCCTCCTCCATGCTTTGAGCCTCTTTGCCCCTAAAATAGGAGTCCAATGTTGAACTTTTCTGTTTATTTTGTTTCATTTGCCTAGGCATATTGCCACTTAATTACTTGATTTTTGGGCTTGTTGCCACAGTAGGACTCTGCCACCAGACAGGGGAGCTTCCGCCCAAACGTGGGGTCTTCACAACTTCCGCCAGTTGGGTGGCCTCTGTAAAGCCTCCACCCACTCTGGCAAGTTGGATACCCACCCCAAACTTCCCCCCCAGACCACAATCCAGATCCAGGCAGTTTAAAGCAAAAGCGATTAACCCCCAGACTGATTGCTGGATCTTCCTACAGTTCACAGACCAGGAGCTAGAGCCACTGCTGACGCTGCAAAATGGCTTCTGTGCAGCTGTTTCTTCAGCAGCTTTTTGCCCCCAGGGGAGGAAGCCACGTGTTCCCCAAATACTGGTCCCAAAGTCCATAGGGCACTAACCTCTCACTTTGTCCTAGGCATATCTGTGCTGATAATTCTGGAATCGCCACAATTGCTGGTGTTCTGGGGTTCCACCAGCCGGCTGAAGGCCCGGTGGCCCTGGGGCTAAAACCACCGACCTGGGCTCGGCTCTGTGGGCTGCACTGTCGGTTCCCAGCGGGCTGTGCTGCCTGCTCTCAGAGTGCTGCGCTGGCTGATCCCTGCAGGGCTGCTGGGCTGTCCTCAGCAGGAGGTTAGCTTCTCTGTGCCGTTCTGTGGATGCTGTGGCTCCAGAAGTTGTTCGGAGCTCCCTTTCACATTGTTTGAAATTTGTGTGGGGCAGAGCACATTGGAAATGCTGTTTCTACTCCGCCATCTTGGCTCCACCCCAGATGTGTGTTACAGTAGTTTTTAAGAGAGTGTAAAATGTTATGTATAAGTGAATTTCCTTGATTTAGACATTCATTTAAAATCTCAATTGTTAATCATATATAATTTAAATAAATCAGTTTATAGTACTGGTAGTTACAGGATATACATATGTATACATACATACATATGTATATGTATTTATATATATATATATATATATATATATATATATATGAAGTGTAAACTGATAAATAAACTTAATGTTTAAGACAGAGGTATCCACATTTTTCCTAGCAATCATAAATTCACGTGCTCAAGGATGTTTAACATAGTTAATTATATTGAGATTTAATTTCTTACACTAATTGATCCAAGCTTACTAATATGACTTAATGATGAGTTGAAAATTTCACAATAATCACAGGAAAATGAGTTTGTAGATTTTACTAATTTCATGTGATTATTAGGCTAAAATTTTTTGTTTGCTGAAACTCTCAGGAGGGCCCAAACCAAACCCTGGGGCCAACAGGCTGCATTTGTTAAAAAGCTACTCAGCTATAGTTTATAATTCAAGGTATAAAGAGTCTTTAATTTGATGGAAAGTTGGATGAGAGGCAATAAGAATTGTAAGGAGATGCTGAGATAGTCCCCAAAACATTTATATTTATTACTTACCCCTGTGCTCAAAGTGAATGAAATCAGGTAAATTGACTTAAAGATTGCCCCTTGTGTTTAAGTCACAGTGACTAATTCCATAATGATTTTCATGCTCATTCATTCCATTTGTACTTTGTATCCGCAGAATAGATTAAAGCTAATTTATTAGTAAACCAGTTGAAAATATACACAAAACAACTGATCCTCAAATGCCTAGTACTCAACATTCCTCTGTGTTATGATAATTTTTTAACTTTTCTCCAGTCGGTCCATTACACTTAGGCTCTGGATCTACCTACAGGGCAATTTTTGTGCTAGAAACAGAATATCTCATCTGATACCCTCAAATTATCCAACCTGCTTATTATAAATAATTCCTCCTTTTTCTATTTCAATCTATCCATAAATCTATTTTATGTCACAGAATCATTCAATCCCATACTTGTTGGACCCATATTTGGTATAAGCATAGACAAATCCCAGGGAGTTTTCACCAAGATAGTCACAAAGATTATCTCACTCAATATCAGGAGGTTCTGGTTGAGCATTGCTTTTTGGTGGCTACTATAGATTTTTTTTTTCACTTGCCTATCTGATTTGATTGCCTTTGCCTTCTTTTTTAATCTCTTTTATCAGCTTGTGGGATAAATTCATTAGTCTTCCTAAATTCACAAACCATAAGGACCTCAAGACTTTACCATTTCTTTCCTTGCCCAGGACTTTCTCCTACTTCTTCATGAACACTGCCTGAGTTTCTCCTTTCCTTCTTTTTAATTCTTTGTTATAGTTTTTAGTTCTTTGAATTAGAGAGGAAGATATTTGGAAACAATGGTTATGTAAAAACAAGAGAGAACTTTTTTTTTTTTAAATCAGGGCAATGATATTTAGTTCCACAGCCTGTCCACAATAACCTCAGAATGTTGGTCTACAATGAAGAACAAACAAACATTTGTGGTTAACTTTATTTTTTAATTAAATTTTTTTCAATTAACCACCATTTAGGTTTGCCTCTGTTCTACTTCCTCTTCTCCCAACAAGAAGAAAGAAAAGAAAAACAAAGCCCTTTCAACAAATATGTATAGGTTGAGCAAAAACACATTCCCACATTAGCCCTATCTAAAAATGTGGCTCATTCTGTATATTGAGGCCATCACCTTTCTGTCAGATTTTAAATGGGGATGATGATATTTTTATGTCAATTGCTTTATGGGGATGTTGGGAGGAAAGTGCTTTTTAAAACTAAATGCACTATAAAAGTGTGAGTTATTACCATCATTAACAGTATTAATATCAGTATCAGGATCACCTAGTGTATAATCCAAAGAGCAAGGTGCATTTTTCCCCCTGTGGAAGCAACATTTTGTCTTAGAAAATAGGACACTGCACTGGGAGTCCTGGGTTCAAACCCTGTCTTAGATGCTTATTAGTTGTGTCACCCTAGACAGGTCATTTAACTTGTTTGTGTCTCAGTTTCCTCACCTGTAAAATGAGGGCACTGATCTTTATGGTGTTTAAAGACCCCTTCAGATTTAAACCTATGACCCTGTGGTACTAAGAGCATAATAAATTAAAAGTTTTTATAGAGAGCTGGTGTTTGTAGATTCCCAAGAGATAGTTTATCTCATAAATGGATACGAGATGAGTCATGGAGAAAAGACAAGGGACAAAAGATGGATGTTTCAATTTATAGTTTGTTCTGTCGAGAACTATAAACAGTCAATTTAAAGGCTAAAAGCTGAATGGGATGACCCAGTGGTCTGGTTGCCAAGATAGAGAAAGAAATATTGAACAAGGGTTTATCTTTTCTTGGAAATCAGTGTTCTCATAATGTCAAGCAATTCATATATGAAGTAATGAGTTCAGAAAAAAATCTGAAGGACCAATGACAATAATTTGTTATCCCTTCAAGAAGAGGAGGTTCCTTTGGAAAAGATGATGTCATAAAGAATTATAGAAGGGGACACAAATAGAGGGGTTTTGTTACTACTTTGCTAAAGCACTAGAAGAACTGAAATTTAAGAATGCTTTAAAGGACCAAGCAAATTTTTGCATCAATTGCTTGTACTTTGTCCTCCCTAATTATATATGCATATATTTATATGTATGTATATGATACACATATATCTTTTAAAAAACTGTATGAAATAGAAGTCCACAGCTCCTTATTCATTCTTTTTTACTCTTTTTCATATCTTGAAATGTTTCTATTTGTTGATAATTATTAAATTCAAAAATTTTTAAAAGATGTGTGTATGTGTGTGTGTGTGTGAAAGAGAGAGGCTCTCCCATCAGAGTGTATGACTATTAAAGAAAAGGACTGGTTTATTTTGCCTTTATATACCCCGACACTTAGCACAGTACCTAGCACACAGGAAGTGGTTAATAAATGCTTTCTGACTAATGAGGTGTGAATACTGACTTTACCACTAGCATTCAATACAATAATATTCAGTAAGTATGTAGTAGAAGCAAGTATGATATAAAGATTAAATAACCCATCTATGGAACTTGCATTGATGCTCTACTTTGGCCTTGGGCAAGTCCTTCCTCGGAGCCTCAGTTTCCTTATCCATAAAATGGAAATAATAATATTTTTATTATTTACTTCATAGGGTTACTATGAGAAAAATAGTGTATAAATCTTAAAGCACCAAACAGAGGTGGAGCCAGGACGGTGGCATAGAAGCAAAAAATTCTGTAAGCTCCTCCAACAAGGGTCCATCACAACACGCTGGAAACCAAAGGCAATCCTGCATGAGCAGCTTGATTTTGACCTCAGAGTGGCCCTGACCAGCTGCTGTCAGAGCAGACATCAGGAGAGTGAATCACCAGCAGCTTTGGCAGTTTCTAGACTCTTCAACCCATAAACACCAAAGAGCAAGTAAAAGATCAGTAAGGAACTCTGTTGGAAAGGAAGGGTGCAGTCTGGCCCCAGCCCCTGGGGCAAGATGTAGCAGAGTCCAGGCCACTGCAGCTGCTTCCCCACATGGCTGCCTCCAGAGCTGCTAGCTTGCAGATCTTAGGAGGACCAAGTGAGCATTCAGAGGGTAATTACTCTTGCTTTAACCTGCTTGGTCTGGATCACTGTCTTGGGTGGAGGACCTGGGGTGTGTGGCCAGTGGGCCAGAGCTTGTGTAGGCTGCAAATAGGGTGCCCTTCTAATAGCTCCAGCATCTGCAAAAACCCAAGAAATTTGGTACAAAGTTCTCTTCTCTGGAAGCAGAGTTCTACCATGGCAAAGAGCTCAAAAGGGAAGTAATTGGCTGGCAACATGAGCAAGCAGAGGAAACAAAGAAAGCAGATCAATAAAACCTTGGATTTCTTTTTTAGGGACAAAAAAGAGCAAAACATGGAATGGGAGGAAGACAATGAAGTCAGAACTCCTGCATCAAAAACTTCCAAGAAAAATATGAATTGGATAAAGGCCATGGAGGAGCTCAAGAAAGATTTTGAAAATCAAGTAAGAGAAGTGGAGGAAAAATTGGGAAGACAAATGAGAATGATGCAAGAAAATCATGAAAAGCAAGTCAACGACCTGAATGAAGAAAATAACACCTTAAAAATAGACTAACTCAAATGGCGAGGCCTAAAAAGCCAATGAAGAGAAGAATGTCTTAAAAAGCTGAATTTGCCCAATGGAAAAAGAATTTCAAAAGCTCACTGACAAGAATAATTCCTTCAGAACTAGATTGGAGCAAATGGAAGATAGTGACTTTATGAGAAATCAAGATACTATAAAACAGATCCAAACAAATGAAAGAGTAGAAGGCAATGTGAAATATCTCATTGGAAAAACCACTGACCTGGAAAATAGATCCAGGCATGGTAACTTAAAAATTACTGGACTGACTGAAAGTCATGATCAAAAAAAGAGCCTACACATCATCCTTCAAGAAATTCTCAAGGAAAATTGCCCTGATATTTTAGAACCAGAGGGCAAAATAGAAATTGAAAGAATTCACCAATCACCTCTTGAAAAAGATCCCCAAAAGAAAACTCCTAGGAATAATGTAGCCAAATGCCAGTGTTCCCAGTTCAAGGAGAAAATATTACAAGCAGACAGGAAGGAACAACTTTACTATTGTGGAAACATAATCAGGGTAACACATGACATAGCAGCTTCTACATTAAGGGATCAAAGGGTTTGGAATATGATATTCTGGAGGTCAAAGGAGCTGGGATTAAAACCAAGACTCACCTACCCAGCAAAACTGAGTATAATGTTTCAGGGGGAAATATAGTTATTCAATGAAATAGAGGATTTTCAAGCATTCTTGATGAAAAAACTAGAGTTGAACAGAAAATTTGACATTCAAATACAAGAAGGAAGAGAAGCATGAGAAGGTAAACAGGGAAAAGAAATCCTAAGGAACTTATTAAAGTTGAACTATTTACATTCCTACATGGAAAAATGATAATTGTAACTCATGAGACTTTTCTTGGTATGAGGATAGCTGAAGGGTACATATATATGTTTATATAGGAGGGCACATGTGTTTATAAATACATAGGTGAGTGTGTGTATATGTGTGTACATGTACACATAGACAGAGGGCACAGGATCAGTTGAATAGGAAGGGATCATATCTAAAAAAATAAAATTAAGAGGTGAGAGAGGAATATGGTGAGAGGAAATAGGAAGAGATGGAATAGGGTAAAAATAAAGAGAAAACTGTTACAGTGGAGGGGGAGAACAGGAAGCCAAAAGGGAATGGGTCAAACTTACTCTCATTGAATTTGGCTTAAGGAGGGAATAACATACACACTAAATTGTGTATCTTAGCCTAAAGAAAAGCAGGGGGGAAGGGGACAAGAGGGGGAATGATAGAAGGGAGGTAATATTTGGGGGGGGGCTAGTTAGAAGCACACACTTTTGGAAAGGGACAGGGTCAAGGTAGAAAACAGAATAAGTGAGGAGTGGGATAGGATGGAATATAATATAGCTAGTCTTTCACAATACATCTACTATGGAAATGATTTGGGTAACTACACATGTACAACCTATATTGAATTGCTTATCTTCCCAGTAGATACCTACTTGACATCATTCTTCCCTCCCTGATTTGGAAATCCAAGTTTTAAAATCAAATGTTAAAAAAATTATTATTGTTGTTATTATTATTATTATTATTATTTTACATGCACCTGGGAAATAAGCTACAGGCACTAGAGTATGGAAATCCATCTTGCCCTACTAGAAAGTCAGAGGGAAGATGGGTGAGGATATAAGAGAGAGCAGACTAGGGAAGGGGTATTCAGTAGGATTACTATTTTGGGGTTGTGGGTAGGGGGAAAATGGAGAGAAAATTTGTAACTCAAAACCTTGTGGAAATGAATGTTGAAAAGTAAAAATAAACAAACAACAAAAGAACAATTATTTTTAAAAAACACCAAATAAAAGTGAGCTGTTATGTTATTATCCTATAACTGGCTGTTAACTCCACCTCTGTGTTAAATAAAGAGATTAACACAGATTAGCACTCATAAATAACATGAAGTAGAACATGGAGCTTTCAACTCTTT
This sequence comes from Gymnobelideus leadbeateri, assembly GCA_011680675.1. Taxonomy (NCBI): domain Eukaryota; kingdom Metazoa; phylum Chordata; class Mammalia; order Diprotodontia; family Petauridae; genus Gymnobelideus; species Gymnobelideus leadbeateri. Next base: position 635,136 of record WOXC01005881.1, on the reverse strand, counting down.
CCTCTCGATGACACTTGATTTGAGATCTTCTCTGGGCTGGTGACTAAATAGTGTCAAAATCTTAGCCCAAGAGGTTAGTGGCAGAGGTAGTGAATAATAAAATCACAGATACACCTTAGAAATTATCTAGCATAGAGATGTCAAACATGCAGCTACAATACTACTAAGGGTTATCCCAACTTGACTAAAATATAATCAGGAAATACTTAATAAAATAAATAAAAATACAATAGAACATAGATAAGTTTAATATAGTTTTCTAAATCAATGTGTAGCCTACAGGGATCCTTATGTATGGTTCAGACAAGAATTTAGGAAGGAAATAATTATTAAGTCCCTACTATGGGGCAGGCACTATATTAAACATTTTACAAATAGTATCTCATTGAATACTCAATAACAACCCTGAGAGGTGGGCTCTATCAGTATCTTCATTTTGCATTTGAGGAAACTGAGGCAGGCGGAGGTTAAGTGATTTGCTCATGATCACACAGCTAGTAAGTTTCTGAGGCTGGATTTGAAATCAGTTTTCTGACTCTAGGTCCAGCATTCTATCCACTGCACTATGTACCTGCCTCTAGGGTACCTCTTTTCTTTTTTTCTTTTTATTATTAATTTATTTGTTTATTTTTAGTTAACAAGATTCAATTCCATAGTTCCTTGAGTTTCTAATTTCCTTTCCCTCCCTCCCCCCACTCATCACGACAGCATATAGTCCAGTATAGGATCTGCAAATACTTTCACAATAGACATTAGTCAAGTTACAAAAGCAAATTGTACTAGGTGGGATGAAAAATGGTAAAGAAGAAATATAACCAAACAATGAAAAGAAAAAGATCAATTAGTTTGCTTCCATCAGGATTCAAGATCAGGTCTTTCTAGTTATTTCTCTGGATGTAGGCATCTCTCTCCTTCGTGAGTCTTTCAAGATTGACATATCACTGCATTGCTGAGAAGAGTCCAGTCTGACATAGTTGGTCATCACACATATGTTGTGTCTGTGGTTCTACTCTTCTCACTCAGCATCAGTTTGTATAAGCCTCTCCAGGTAAATATGAAAACTGTGTCTTCCTCATTTCTTATAGCACAATAATATTCCATTACATGCATATACCACAACTTCTTTAGCCATTCCCCAATTGATGGGCATAGGGTGCCTCTTTTCTATTTGAGTTTGACAACACTGAACTAACGTAGCCCTCAGATTTTGCATATGATGAAGAACTTGAGAGTTTAAATGAGTTATCTAAAGTCTTAGTCTAAGTTAACAGAAGTATTAGAACTCAGATCTCCTGTCTCCATTACTCTCATTTGGCATCCTTATATAATTATAAAGTCTAAATGTTTGGAAATTCCTGGAACAGTACCTGAGCTTTCCCTTCTTTATCTGTCTGTTCAATTTCATCTTCTACAAAAGTTTTCTTCTGATACCTCATTGTGATGTCTAAGTGACCCAGCCTTTCTCAGATTTCAGGGCACAGTCTTGGGAAGACTTCCTACCAAGTTGGAGAAGCTTCTAAATATGAACACAGTGACAGATGACCGCAACAGTGCTAAAGTTTTGATAACCTGAGACTCGTGATGAGCATAAACTTTCATATTTCTATAAATTCTTTATCTCTTTAATTTGGGACTTCCCTTCATTTGTAAATTCATGAGGTGGTTGTTGCTATAAAGATCCAATGAGAAAATGTATGCAATGTGCTTTAAAATCTTTAAAACATTACATAAATATTACCTATTATCATAGGTGATTAAATTCATTCACACTTTCTAATTCTGCAGAATGCTTATTTAAGTCATTTCTTAAATTCCTTCACAGAGTCAAGTCAACAAACATTTAAGTGCCTACTCTGTGCCAGTCACTGTGCAAAACACTGGGGATATTTTTTAAATGATGAAAACCAAAAGCATAGTACCTACTCTGAAGGAGCTGTAGCAGCAAGTACCCCGGCGTCCCCAGGGTGGCTATCAACACATGTTCTTAGATCTGCTTTTCTAAAGGAAAGCAACTCAAAATGGGTTAACAATCTTGCTTTAATCAATCAAACATTATCATTTACCTAGTTCAGAGGAAAAAGGTCAGCACCTCGAACTTCAGAGTATATAGAGAGAAACATTTCAAGCAGACAGGCCTCCAACTGTATAACCATTACATCCATACCAAATCACAGGTACCAGAGGGAAGCATCAATATCTGGGTTTTTCAAAGCCAGGGGCTCTCAATGGCTGCCCAGAGTCTCATCTGGTCAAATCACACAACACTTCTCAAAGTGAGTCCCAAAACAAAATCTCATATCAGGGATTATATAGCCTTCTCCAGAGTCAAAGAATGTAACAACCCTCTTGACCCATTGCCTAGTCACAAAGTATCAAGGTGTGGGCTCCTGAAAAACAAGCCTCCCACCACAGGCTCCAGGTGCACTTAACCTAGGGGCATGGGAAGATCTTAAAAATTCACATCCCTATAATAGAAGCTTACATTCTAATAATTGAGACATGTAAAAAAAAACTAGAGAGATCCAAGAAATATGTGGAGTAGATGGAAGAATCTATAGCATCTACCTAACACAATGTAGGTCTTCCTCTGAATTCCTTGCTATTTTGTGGATGCTAGTCCAACATTCAGGCAACCTCTTGTCCATAGTTTCCATTGTATAACTAACCCACCATCTTTTCTGGTCATATGAGTTGTTGATAATGTCTTTGTATCCTACTTCTCATGCATATATTAGCAGTGATAATATACTGTAATCATCATAATTATTATTATATTCATATACACTTCTAGCACTCTAAGATATCTAGTTGCTTCTACTGTAGCATAGCCTATTTACAAAGCACAACACATATTTTCATTGCCCTTTGGATAACGTACAATTTTTATTTTTTAAAACTCACATTGCTCTATGATTTTTAGCTGTGTTTCATCAATAGGAAAATGCTTCTTCTTCTTTTTTTTTTTTTTTTTTTTTTCAAAAAATGAGCTTTTCAGCAGAGATCAGCTTAGGACAACTGAAAGTGTCTGAGCTTTCTAAAAGTGATCCAATGGGCTCTATTCCTCCTCTTCAGTTCTATGGCCAGAGCATTACCCATCTGCAAATGCCTATCCAAGGTTTATACACTGATGAACTGACTCAATGGGCTATCCATCCAGCTGCATGTCAGAATCTGGGCAATACATATTTTTCGTTTATTTGTTTTTTTTTCTTATATGAATTGACTGAAAAAAAGCAAATGTCCTGATTTTCAAAAGAAAAAGGGGGTAGAGGGAAGAGGGCAGAGCCTGCAAAGTACAAGTTGGTGAGTGTGCCTTGGATTTTATGCAAAATTTGTAGTTGTTTTATTAAAGAGATGGTTTGTGACTGAAGAGGAAAGTAACACTCAAAGAGGCTTCAAGGTTTCATCAAGAACAGTCCTGACAGATTAAAAGCCTATTAGACTTTTTTTTCACCGTGATTACTAGACTGGTTGATCAGGGGAATGCTATGGACAGAGAATACTTAGATTTCAGTAAAGCATTTAACAAAGTTTCTTATTACCATTCTTATAGATAGATTGAGAAATGTGAATTAGATGACAGTAGAATTTGGTGGACTCAGAGCAGACAATGACTAGACCCAAAGAGGAATCATTAAAGGACTGATATCAACTTGAATAGAACTTTCTAGAGGAATGCCTTAAGGATTAAGATGTCTTGGTTCTAAGCAGTATAACACTTTTTCTCAATTTCTTAGATGAAGGTGTACAAAACATGCTTATCAAATTTGCAGATCACTCAAATCTGGAAGGGATAGCTATAACACTGGGTTATAGGTTTGTTTGATTGTTTAATCATTTAATAGGCCACAACAGCAGTTCTCAAATTTTGGGATCCTTTCACACTCTAAAAAATTATTGAGGTCTCCAAAGAATATTAGCTTCTGTGGGTTTTATCTATTGATGTTTACCATTTTAGAAGTTAAAATGTCTTCTTACTATTATGAAAATGGCTTTGACCTTGCAGACTCCCTAAAATTGTCCCAGGAACACCCCCCCCCCACCAGCATTCCCAGAACTACATTTTGAGAACCACACTGAGTTAGAGCATCAGGCTGAATCTTATCAGATGAAATTTAATAGGGATAAGTATAAAGTCTTCCCTAGTTTCAAAAAATTTGCCTTACAAGTACAAAATGGAGGAGGCACCATTAGAAAATAGTTTCTTTTTAATAAGATGTGGGAGTGGGAGTGGAGTAATGGATCAAAATGAGTCAACAACATGACAGTTAACCATAAAGGGGCGGGGGTGGACTCTAGACTATTGTCAAGGCACATTAGGGAAAAAATTATCTAGAATAAGAAAGGTGATGGTTCAACCTTGCCACTTTGCCTCAATCAGGCCATGTACAGATGAAGAATATAGACAAAATTCCTTTTAGTTCTGAGTACTACTTTTTAGGGAGGTCACTAATGAATCAAAATATGTCCAGAAGCTAGTGATCAGGATGAGAAAGGGATTGGACACTATGTCATAAAAAGGCCATTTGAAGTAACTAAAGAAGTTAGTCTGGTGAAGATTAGGAAGGAACATAATAGCTTTTACACATAATTTGGAGGACTGTCATGTGGAAGACACATTGGACTTGTACTATTAGTCCCAGAGGACAGAATTAGTCAGAAATTTTAACATGGAAGATTTTAGCTATTTATTAGAAAATAAAAACAAGAACTTCCTAAAATGGTGTCATCTAAAATCACAATACATCACCTCAGTGATCTTCAGGAATTCTATAGGTTTCCTCTTCCTCAAAGTCTTCAAAACCGCTAGGCCAGATGCCTACTCTTCAAGAATGTTGTTCAACTAGGACGCCTTGAAGGCCCCATCCTTTTCAGATATACTATGACACCACAAGGTAATTATCCAAATTACCCAAGTTGAAATACAATTTTTTGTTTCCATTATCTTCTAATTTGAAGAGAAAGTAATATTCTGTCTGAAATATCTGAATAAGTGCCTTAATTCTCTACTTCATATTAATATGTGTCAACACAGTCTAATGATTTTGTGAAACATTTTGCAATGTTGTTATTTCTGTATTCATGTGGAACTTCTCCAAGTTCTCAATATAGCAAGAGCCCAAATTTGAACACTGCATTTTAATGCCCATCTGCCTAATACTAAATATAACATGAGAAATACCTTGTAATTCCTAAAGATACATTTCAATATCATGTTCAAATTATTTTTCTGTGAGCCTGTATTCAGTGTGGCCTTGCCAATCTTTCATACCCAAATCCCTCTGGTTACTCAACAACATTTATTCATTGGCTACTGTGTATAGAAAACTATAATTAGCAGTAGTTGGGGATAGATAAAAATATAAGACCACCACATATTGAGAACAAATATATATATACCAGAATGACAACAACAATAATTCTTCTGCAAAATAATAAATTGCAAACTACATGACTACATGGAAAGTTTCAAAAGGTAAAGTTGATGGTTACTCAAGGAAGTCTTCTTGTAGGAGGTGGATTTTGATACGGACTTTGAAGGGAGTCTAGGAAATGAACTGATGATAGAAGCTTATATTAGACAACGCAAATGGCATGTACAAATGGATGAAGTTGGAAAATAGCCAGGAGATAGTCAGGTGGTAAAGAAAGAGCAAGAAATGAGATATACAAGTTTTATATCTCTAAGAAACTCCCAGATCTGCAATTTATAATCTTATGAAGTTTGACTAAAGCACCAAGAGGTTAAATGATATACCCAGGGTCACATAGTCAGTATGAAAAAGAGGCAGAATTTGAAAAAGGATTTCTTAATTCTGAGACCAGGTCTCAATCTGACACACCAATGGCTCTCATATAATTAGATTTCAAAGAAACCTCAAAGGTCATCTAGTCAATTCCTTGCTCATTCAGAAATATCATCATGACTTATCGTTGGGATCATAAGCACTTGAGGCATAGGTGCTGGGTAGGACTGTAAGGGAAGAGTAAAAGGGGCTAGGCCCCGAGGCGCTCGGAGGCGTATTCTGCTGACAGCCTATTATGGGATGTCTGATGCATTGAGTATACCTCACCAGTGAGAAGAAGCCTCCTCACCCTTGGCAGTAACTTCCTGGACTTGTGTGCTCTGGCTTATGGAATGGGAGGGTCTATGAGTGAACCATAAGAGGTATTGCCACACCTCTAAGGAGGGCTTTTTAGTAGTAGGCATTAGTAGTAGGCAGTATGCATTAGGTTAGGGATTATTAGTAGAGGGCTTTTAGGAGTAGGTATTAGGAATCATGTAATAGGCATTAGAGATTAGGAATTGGAGATTGTATGCATAGATTGCAGAGCCATGTGAGATCAAACAATAAAGGTGTAACAAGCAGCTGTGTGTGTGCCAGGTGTTCTGTGGAGGAGCTCCCTGACTGGGAAGTCAGGGCTGAAGACGTCCAAAGTAACGGGAAAAGGTAAGAACCCAGTTGGACCCTTCCTGAGGTAAGCAGGAAGGAGTCTAACAACTTATCACACACAAGCCCCTTTGAAAACCTTGACTTCTAAATGAAATAGTCCTTCATGCTTTTGGACAACCCTACTTTTTAGGAAGTTTCTCCTCTCACTGAACTGAAATCTAGCTCCCCATAACTTACACACATGGCTCCTGGTTCTACTTCTGCGGATCGAGTAAAACATGTTTTTCTAGACATAATAGCCCTTCAAAAGTTAGAGGACAATGATTCTGTCTCCCCACTGCCCTAAGAAGCCTTCTCTTCTTGGCTGAGTGCTAGGATAAATGCCTCATTAGAAAGGTAACAGTCTATTGTTGCCATGCTTTATTACCCAAGAAGACTTGTAGTTGAAAGGTCTGACATGTGGAAGCTTTGTTTTTTATTTTGCTTTGTTTTACTTTTGGCAACCTGAGTCATCATTGCAGATGACAAAACTGTTGAAAAGATACATTCAGAAAAGATTGGAATCCAGATGCTGGTCTTTGGCATTATTAGGCCCTTTTGTAGAAAGAAAAAATACTGCCTTTGCCCATAGATATCGTATTGGAAAACTGATGTAATGGATCATATAATTATGCCAGGGACACCCTCAGAACAGCAACTAGAATGTGGGTCTGTGTTTTGCCAAATCCTTCTGGCTCTGTGTTTGTCTCCATTTTAGAAATGTCATTTTTATAAAGAATTTATATAACCCTGCAATTACAAAGGGTGCCATATCTTATTGTTCTTCAGTTATTGAGAGTATGGTTGCTGTCCAGCTAATGTGGTGAGTAGTCTGGTGGAAAGCTACTGGCTTTGGAATCAAGAGCCTGGGGTTTGAATCCTGCCTCAGATGTGTGTTTCCAGTGGATAGGATGTTGGACCTGTAATCAGGAAAACTTGAGCTCAATCTAAACTCAAATACTCATTAACTGTATAATGTTGGGTAAGTCACTTATATCTGTTTGCCTCAATTTCCTCATCTGTGAAATGGGGATATCATAGCCCCAAGGGTTGTTGTGAAGATCAGAAGAGATGATATTTGTAAAGTGATTTTCAAATCTTAAAGTACATTATAAATGCATTACTACTGCTGCTGCTGCTATTGCTTCTACTACCACTACTACAACTACATGACAACCTCTCTGACTTTAGTTTTCTTATTTATACAATGGAGATGAGAATACCTGTACTACCTGCTTCCCAGAGTTACTATGAGGGAAGTACTTTACACCTTCAAGCATAATATAAATGTGAGTTGCTATTATGGATGTAGATAGGCCTTACAGTATTTATATGGTTTTCCATTTGTGAAACAACTGACATAAATGCCCAAACTGGACACTTTAATGAGAGAGGTGTCAATGCCCCACTTCATTGGTGCCATATAAACACTGCTGAATTAAGACATGCATGTTATGTGCCCTCAGGGTTCAAGGATGAGTTTCTAAAGTACCTAGATGGTATTGGAAAATTGCATTTAATTTATGTAAAGCCAAGCATGAGCTGCTTTCCAGAGGACTGCTCTTGTGAACAGCTTTAAGGTTCTGATTACACAGCATAGAGAACTCTCTATTTATTAACAAACTAAGACAAAACATTCACAGAAATCAAAGTACAGCGTTCACAATGTTATGGCATAACAACTTTTCACTAAAATGACCACATAGTTTTAAACAAAGTACAATCATTTAGTAACTTGATCATTTAGTGAGTCCTTAATTCAATCATCCTTAAGGAGACTTGTCTCCTTAATGGACACAAAGTACAAAGGTCAAAGTTCTCCACCCTTAGGTAACAGTAAATCATAATCCTCTTATTCAGCATCAGCTACCCAAGAAGAGATCTTTTCATCTTGAGTCAAGGCTGGCTCTCAGCTTCCATGGTTCCTCTTCCATGGTCCCAGCTCCTGCCCTAATCTATACAATTGCTATATGAGTTCAGAGGTAGGCAGCTCCCAGCTCCTTGTCCAGATCCTTGCCCAGTTATTGGTTCAGTTCCCATTCCATATTGAATGTCCAGTCTACTTCAAGTCCTTCACAGTTTCTGTTTCTGGGAAGACAAAGCTTAGCAGAGGCAAAACAACATTCATGCACATTGAGGGCACCATCATCAATTCACTATCTGCAGCGAGTTTTCTCCTTTTTTACCACAAGAGCTCCCTTCTCAATTCTGCTTTCTTCAGCCTGGGCCTTTCCTTATATATGGTCAGTAGTTCCTCCCCTCCCTATTACATCAGCAACAGGAGTTCATAGGTTCTAGGGTTCACAATTTGTGGGATTCACAAGTTCTGTTTCTCAATCATGGGCAAAGCTCAGAAGAAACTTGTAGCTGAAACAATGTATGAACTACTTCTTTGCTTGTCATTACAACTTATTACATTATTGTTGTTGTTGTTCATTCATTTCAGTCATGCCCAACCCTTTGTGACCCCATTTGGGGTTTTCTTAGCCAAGATGCTAGAGTGGTTTGCCGTTTCCCTCTCCAGCTCATTTTGCAGATGAGAAAACTGAAGCAAGCAAGGTTAAGTGACTTGACCAGGGTCACACTGCTAGTAAGTATCTGAAACCAGATTTGAACTCAGGAAGATGAGTCTTCCTGACTTCAGGTCCTGCACACTATCCATTGTACCACCTAACTTCTCTACACAACCTAGGGAGAGAAGAGCTATTATTTTCCCTATTTCACAGGTGAGGAAAACAAGTCAGACAAAGGTTAATTGACTTGCCCCAAGTCACACAGCTAGTAAGTGTCTGAGGCCAGGTTTGAACTCAGGAAGTCCCTGTTCTTTGTGCACTATGGCACCACCTAGCTGCCAGGTAGGACAGGATAGCTACATTTAATTATTTGAAGAGCAGTCACGTAGAAGATTTTTGATAGAAGGAAACTGAACTAGAGAACATCTTACATCCCATCCAGCTCCAAACCTATGATGACCATTCTTCTTAGATCCAAAAAGCAGAACTAAAATTAGGTATAAACTACAAGGATGCAGATTTTGCTCAATATGAAAAGGAAATTCTCAAGTATTAGAAATACCTGGAACTGAATAGGCTGCCTCCAGGAAGAAGTGCTTAGAGACTAATTCAACCTTCACATTTTCACATGAGAAAACTAAGGCCTAAACTGAAGTCTATCAATAATCCAGCAATGAGGGGGTGGCTAGGTGGTGCAATGAATAGAATACCAGCCCTGGAGTCAGATGGACCTGAAAATCCAGCTTCAGACACTTAACACAAAAACTAGCCATGTGACCTTGGGCAAGTCACTTAACCCCAAAAGCCCTGGAAAAAGCACAATTAAAAAAATCCAGCAAAAAGCTTTTGTTAGGTGCTTTTTTACTGCTAGGTGTAGGGGTTGAAAGACAAAAACAAAGGAGTCTTTGCCTTCATGGAACATTGGGAAAGACCACAAGAATACATGTAAGCATATGCAAAAGAGATATATGGTAATTGGGTGGCGGAAGGAATGACTAGCAGAAAGACATAGAAATCTGGAAATATTGGTTATTGGATACGTTACTGACTTCCCTCACCACCTGGATCACTACTTTATCATGGCAGAAGAGCTTCTGTAGCTCAATGAAACTATGAGCTATGTATACTGTGCATGGTTACTCAAGATGAAGAAGGAAATGGCAAACCATTCCAGTATCTATGCCAAGAAAACCCTGTGGACTGTACTGAAATGATAAAAGAGATGACATTGGAAGATGAGCCCCTCAGGTCAGAAGGTATCCAATACATTACTGGGGAAGAGCATAGGGCAACTACAAATAGGTCTAGAAAGAGGTCAGCAGCTGGGCTAATACCAAAAGAAAGTTCAGCTGTGGATGTGTCTAGTGACAAAAGGAAACTCTGGTGCTATAAAGATCAATATTACAAAGGAACATGGAAAGTAAGATCTATGAATCAAGGTAAACTATGTGTGGTCAAACATCAACATCTTAGTTGTCAGTGACCTTAAATGGATGGGAATGGGAGAATTTAATTCAGATGATCACTACGTATACTACTATGGTCAAAAAATCTCTTAGAAGAAATGGAGTTGCCTTCTAGGTCAATAAGAGGATGAGAAAAGCACTACTGGGGTATAACTTCAAAAATGACAGAATGGTATCTATTAGAATCCAAGGTAAACCATTCAATATCATAGCAATAATGACACAAGACTAATGCTCCAACCACTGATGAAAAAGAGGCCAAAGTTGCTCAGTTCTATGAAGACCTACAACATCTTCTAGAATTAAAACCCAAAACAATTTTATCACAGGGGATAGAAATAGTAAGTCACTAAATCAAAAGATAATTAGAATAACAGACAAGTTTGGCCTTGGAGTACAAAATGAAGCAGGATAGAGACTGATAAAGATTTTTTCAAAACAACTTACTGGTCATAGCAAATGCTTTTTCAGCAAACTAAAAGGCAACTCTACATATGGACTTCACTAGATCATCAATATCAAAACCAGAATGATTGCAACCAAAGGTGGAGAAGTTCTATACAGTCAGTTATAAACAAGACCTAAAGCTGACTGTGGCTAGATTATGAGCTTCTTTTTTTTTTTTTAAAGCAATTGGGGTTAAGTAACTTGCTCAAGGTTACACGGATAGTCATTTGATTTATGCATGGGTGCTCATTTTCTGAGCCGGATCTGATCTCGGGTCATCCCAACTCCGAGGCCGGCACTCTTACTCACTGCGCCACCTAGCCGCCCCTTTAGGGCAATTGGAGTTAAGTAACTTGCCCAAGGTTACATGGCTAGGTTTTTGTTTGTGCGGATTAAGTGTCGGAGGCCGGCTCCGAACTCAGGTCCTTCTGATTCCAGGGCCGGCGCTCTATTCACTGAGCCACCTAGCCGCCCCCGATTATGAGCTTCTTATAGAAAAATTTAGACTAAATTTGAAGAAAATAGGGAAAGCCATCAGACCATATAGGTATGATCTAAATAATATCTCTTATGAATATGAAGTGAAGGTGATAAATAGATTGAAGAACTATGGACAGAGGTTTGCAATATCACATAGAAGATAACAACAACAACAACAAAAAAAAATTCCAAAGAAAAAGAAGAGCAAGAAAGCAATAAATAGCTGAGGAAAAAAGGAAAGCAACAGATAAAGGAGAATAAGAAAGATACACCTAGCTCAATGTAGAATTCCAGAGAGTAGCAAGGAGAGATAAGATTTTCTTAAATGAATAATGCAAGGAAATAGAAGGAAACAATAGAATGGGAAAATTAAGAGATCTCTTCAAGAAAATTAAAGAAGTCAAGAGAATGTTTCATGACAAAATAGGCATGACCAAAGGAAAAAATGGTAAAATTTAACAGTAGAAAGAGTTAAGAAGAGGTGGCAAGAATATACAGAAACACTATACAAGAAAGATCTCAACAAGGGCAATAACTGTGATGGTATGGTTACTGAGCTAGGGCCATGCAGCATGGAGAATGCTGTCAAGTGAGCCTTAGGAAGCATTGCTAACCATAAGGCTAGTGAGACTAATGGAATGCCAACTGAGCTATTTAAGATCTAAAAGATGATGTTGATTTTTTTTAATTTTAAAACTACATCTTTATTTTCACAGATGTCTGACATTTAGCATTCTCTTCATTATGAATGAAAAAAAATTATTCTGTGAAAGGGTTCATAGTTTCTTAGCAAACTGCCTACAATGTAGAAAAGTTAAGACTAGATGACCTCTGTCCAGCTCTACCTCTTTTCACTTTTTTAAAAATAAATAAATTTATTTATTTATTTATTTATTATTAGTTTTTAAAATTCATTTCACAAAATTTTGAGTTACAATTTTTTCTCCCCATCTTCACCCTACCCCCACCCCAAAATAGCAAGCCTACTGAATACCCCTTACCCCAGTCTGATCTCTCCTATATCCTACCCCATCACCACCCTAACTTTCTAGTAGGGCAGGGTGGATTTCTATATCCCAGGGCCTGGTTATCTTATTTCCTAGTTGAATGTGAAAAACAAGTTTTTTTAAACATTTCTTTTTAAAACTTTGAGTTCCAGATGTTTTCCCTTCTTCCTACCTCACCCACTCCCACTGGGAAAATAAGCAATTCAATATAGGTTGTACATATGTAGATACCCAAATAATTTCCATAGTGGTTATACTGTGAAAGACTAACTCTATTTCTCTCCATCCTATCCCACCCTTCACTTATTGTATTTTCTCATTTGACCCTATCCCTTTTCAAAAATTTTTGTTTCTAATTACCCTCTGCTCCAGTCTGCCGACCCTTCTGTCATCCCCCTTCTTATTCCCTACACCCATTTTCCTGTAGCATAAGATACTCAATTGATTGTGTATGTTATTCCTTCCTTAACCCAAATTCAATGATTCAAAAAATTCAAAAATCAGGTTATCCCATTCCCTTTCACCTTCCTGCTCTTCCCTTCCATTGTAACAGTTTTCTCTTGCCTCTTTTATATGAGATAATTTACCCTAATCTATCTCTCCCTTTCTCCTTCTCCCAATGAATTCCTCTCTCAACTCTTAATTTTATTTTTAGATATCATCCCTTCCTATTCAACTCATCCTGTGCCCTCTTTCTATGTATACATGAACATACATATGCCCACACCCACATATATATTTATATACACATATACCCTCATATACATACATGCATGTATATATATATACATATGTATATATACATATATATGTGTATACACACACACACACACATATATATATATATATATATACATATACATACATATAGATTCCCTTCAACTATCCTCATACTGAGAAAAGTCTCATGAGTTACAAGGATCATATTTCCATGTAGGAATGTAAATAGTTCAACTTTAATAAGTTCCTTAGGATTTCTTTTGCTTGTTTAACTTCTCATGCTTCTCTTTCTTCTTCTATTTGAACATCAAATTTTCTGTTCAGCTCTGGTTTTTCCATTAAGAATGCTTGAAAATCCTCTAATTCATTGAATGATCATATTTTCCCTTATAGCATTATACTCATTCTTGCTGGGTAGGTGATTCTTGGTTTTAGTCCCAGCTCCTTTGACCTCCAGAATATCATATTCCAAGACCTTTGATCCCTTAATGTAGAAGCTGCTAGGTCTTTGTTATCCTGATTGAGTTTCCATATACTCAAATTGTTTCTTCCTAGCTGCTTCTAATATTTCTCCTTGATCTGGAAACTCTGGGATTTAACTAAAATATTCCTAGGAGTTTTCTTTTGGGGATCTTTTTCAAGAGGCAATCTGTGAATTCTTTCAATTTCTATTTTGCCCTCTGGTTCTAGAACAACAGGGCAATTTTGATGGATAATTTCTTGAAAGGCAGTATCTAGGCTCTTTTTTTGATAATGGCTTTCAGGTAGTCCAATAATTTTTAAATGATTTATCCTCGTTCTATTTTCCAGGTCAGTGGTTTTTCCCATGCGATATTTCACATTGCCTTCTATTTGTTTGGATCTGTTTTATAGTATCTTGATTTCTCATAAAGTCATTAGCTTTCATTTGCTCCAATCTAATTTTGAAGGAATTATTCTCTTCAGTGAGTTCTTGAATTTCCTTTTCCATTTGGCAAATTTGGCTTTTTAAGGCATTCTTCTTCTCACTGGCTTATTGGGCCTCTTTTGTCATTTGAGTTAGTCTATTTTTAAGGTGTTATTTTCTTCAGTGTATTTTTGGGTCTCCTTTAGCAGTCTGTTGACTTACTTTTCATGATTTTCTTGCATCATTCTCATTTTTCTTCCCAATATTTCTTCCACTTCTCTTACTTGAGTTTCAAAATCCTTCTTGAGTTCTTCCCTGACCTGTAAACTAATTCATATTTTTCTTGTAAACTTTTGGTGCAGGAGTTCTGACTTTTCTGTCTTCCTCCTGCTCCATGCCTTGATCCTTTTTGTCCTCAAAAGAGGATTCTATGGTCTCTTTGTGCTTCCTCTGCTTACTCATATTGCCAGCCAATTAATTGACCTTTGAGCTCTTAGTCATGGTAGAACTCTGCTTCCAGAATGGAGAGAGTTTTGTCCCAAATCACTAGGGTTTTCATAGCGGCCAGAGCTATTAGGAGGGTGCACTCTCTACAGCCTCCACAAGCACTGGCCACACACCCAGGACTACCACCCAAGACTGCAATCCAGATCCAAGCAGGTTAGATCAAGAGCAATTACCTTCTGAATAATCAATTGGTCCCCCTATGATCTGCAGGCTAGGAACTCCTGAGGACACCATTGCACCACATTGCCTCCACTGCTTCTCACCCTGGGGGCAGGGGCTGGACTGCACTCTTCCATCCACCCTTGTTCCAACAGAGTTCTACACTGACTTTTTACTTTGTCTTTGGCATTTATGGTTTGAGAAGTCTGGAAACCACAACAGCTGCTGGTGATTCACTCTCCTGAAGTCTGCTCTAGCTGCTCTGCCACTGGTTGGGGCCACAACCCCATGGCTCACACAGGACTGAGCTTGGCTCCCAGCTCAATGTGATAGACCTTTCCTGTCCACCTGCCAGGCTGCTTTCAGCAGGAGATTTGTTTCTCTCTGTCACTTTGTGGGTTCTCTATCTCTAAAGTTTGTTTAGAGTCATTTTTTTTTTACATTAGAAGTGATTGGAGTGGGAGCTCACACCAAGTTTGTGCTTCTACTCTGCCATCTTGGCTCTGCCCAAAGATGATATTGTTAAAGCGCTGTACTCAATATGCCAGAAAATTTGGAAAACTCAACAGTGGCCACTAGATTGGAAAAGATCAGTTTATGTACAAATCCTACAGAAGGGCAATGCCAAAGAATATTCAAATAAAAAAAAAAACAATTATACTCATTGCATATGATATCAAGGCTATGCTTAAAATTCTGCAAACTAGGCTTTAGCAATATGTGAACTGATAATTACCCAAAGTACAGATGTGTTTTTGAAGAGGCAGAGGAAGTAATGACTTCACTGCCAACATTCACTGAATTATGGAGAAATAAAGGGATTTCCAGAAAAAAAATCTACTCCCATTTCATTAACTACTAATTAATATAATACTATATTAATTAACATTAACTACTCCCATTTTCATTAACCACAGTCTTTGACTGTGTGGATCATAACCAAATTTGGCAAGTCTTCAAAGAGATGGGAGTAGTAGATCATCTAGTTTGTCTCCTGAAGAACATGGGGCAAGAAGCAACAATTAGAGCCAAACATGGAACAACTGATTGATTTAAGATTGGAAAAGGAGTACAACAACACTGTATAGTGTCAGTTTATCACCACCTGGCAAATCAAGACAGGATACTAAAAAGCAGAGGTATCACCTTGCTTACAAATGTCTGTATAGTCAAAGCTATGGCTTTTCCTGCAGTAATGCTAGACTATAAGAATTGGATTATAAGGAAAGCTGAGTGCTGCATAATCAGTGCTTTTTAATTATGGAACTGGAGAAGACTTTTGAGAGTCCCTTGGACAGCAAGGAGATGAAATCAGTGAATATTGAACAAAATTAATTCAGACTGCTCGATAGAAGTACAAATACTGAAGCTTAAATACGTTGACCACATAATAAGACAGAACTCATTAGAAAATACCCTGAGTTGGGAAAAATTGAGGGCAAAAGTGGAAGGGGACAAAAGAGGATGAGATGAATAGATAGTGACATGGAAACAATGAACATGGATGTGAACAGACTTTAAGAGATAGTGGAGTATAAAAGTGCCTGGCATGGTATGGTCAATGGAGTCATGAAGTCAGATGTGACTAAACGACTGAACAACAATTTACCTCCCTGGCTTCTTTTTTTTTTAAACAAATGCTTTATTAACTTCTGTTTTACATCATTCATTTCCGCCAGATTTTGAGTTACAATCATTTCCCCTGCACTGGTCCTTCCTGCAGGGCTGCTGGGCTGTCCTCAGTGGGAGGTTAGCTTCTCTGTGTCGTTCTGTGGGTGCTGGGGCTCCAGAAGTTGTTCAGAGTCCCCTTTTACATAGTTTGGGGGGAATCTGGTGGCAGAGTGGCTTGGATGAGCTGTTTCTACTCCGCCATCTTGGCTCCACCCCCTCCCTGGCTTCTTTTAAGTCCCAAATCTTCCTTTCTATAAGAAATCTTCCTGAACCCTTCTTAATTCCAAGTGCTTTCCCTCCGTTACTTCCTATTTAATCTGTACATAGCTCACTTTGTACGTATCTGTTTGCAAATTTCTTTTATTTTCCTCATTAGATTGTACACTCATTGAGGGAAAGAACTATCTTTTGCCTCTTTTGGTATCCCTAGCATTTAGCATAGTTCTTGGCACATGGTAGGCATTTAATAAATATTTATTGATTGATAAGTGGACGGATGGAAACCTGGGATTCTAAGAGGAAGAGGTGGGGTGAAAATACAAGGTGGGGGGGGGTAGAGGCAGCCAATGCAAAGGCATGGAGATGGGAAATGGAATGTCATATGTGAGGAATAGCCAGAAAGACAATCCAACTGGCCTGTTGAATACATATTGGAACTAGTTCATGACAGAGCTGGAACTCAAATGCAGGCTTCTTGACCATTTGCCCAGCAGCCTTTCTGCTATACTACCTAACTTTCCAGGTTTTCAATCAAAGACAGATTGACAACTTTGGGGACATCTTGTGGTTGGCCTTCATGTTCTGTAGAGATAGAGATAGGCATGTGTCATCTGTTTGGTTTTCTCCGTGTTTGTGGGTCTATGAATCCATCATAATTATCATTAGCTTTATTTAGAAAGAGATGATGGTATTCTTGAGAAGAACGTCTGTTACAGTGATTATGAAGCTTTTGGGGGTTCCAATGACCTACTTTGATTTGCTTTCCTGCTATCCTTTCCCCTTTCTAAAAGTGTAGCATAGCCTATACTTATCCTAAAAATTAAAAGTTACTGAAATGAATTTAACAGATGTGAGGTAACAGAAAAAGCCCCGGCTAGCTCACAAAACTGGTTTGGAATCACTGCTAATACATAGGTATTGGTGAATAAGAAAGCAATGTGGTAAAATGAACAATCAGTCAGCAATTCAGAAAATAAGAATTTATTTTAAAATGATTGCAGTGTACCAGGCACTGTGCTAAGTATACAAAGAAAGATAAAAGCAATGCCTGCCCTCAAGAAGATCACATTCAAACAGAGGAAACAACATGTAAATAACTAGACATATACAAGATATGTATGTAATAGATGAAAAGTCATCTAAGAGGGAACGGTATCAGCATCTTAAGGGATCAGGAAAAATCCTTTATAAAAGTGGGATTTTGGGGGGCAGCTAGGTGGTGCAGTGAGTAGAGTGCTGGCCCTGGAGTCAGAAGGACCTGAGTTCAGATCCAGCCTCAGACACTTAACACACACACACAAAAACCTAGCCGTGTGACCTTGGGCAAGTTACTTAACCCCAATTGCCCTCCAAAACAAAACAAAAAAAAAAGTGGGGTTTTAGTTGGGTTGGAAGGAAGCCAGAGAAACTAAGAGGAGTAGATGAATAAGGAGAGCATTCGAGGTATAGGGGACAGTCCATGAAAAGTCAAGGACCTGACAGGTATAGTAATATATGGGAAAATGTGCAAGTAGGTTAGTGTAACTGGATTGTAGAGTGCATAAGTAACAGTAAGTGAGTGACTGCTGCTTCTGGTGGTGGTGGTTGGAAGAGGACCAATGACATCACAATGTCTTGACTTGAATTGGATTTAAGTAAGGCAGAGCTGAGCAATCTCATTACCCTCATTTTCTCCTCCAGTCATCAAAATACAGTGGTGAGACTCAAGATGACAGGGGATGGGGCTGGATGAAGTGGGAGAGAAGTATATATTTTAAAAGTCCCTGTTTATATCCAAGTCTCATCACAAAATACGGGAATCTTAAGTTACAACTTGATGATTTGCAGTTACATTTCAGACAATTTCCTTAAATA
Source organism: Gymnobelideus leadbeateri (assembly GCA_011680675.1). NCBI lineage: Eukaryota > Metazoa > Chordata > Mammalia > Diprotodontia > Petauridae > Gymnobelideus > Gymnobelideus leadbeateri. The sequence continues at coordinate 616,773 of WOXC01005881.1, read as the reverse complement.
TTCTGCTGCAAAGCTTAAAATCCTATCTTATCTTATCAGCTCAATCAAGGGTTATTCAATTTTCAATCTTGGACACCATAGACAGTGTCGTGAAGTGCATGGACCCCTTCTCTCAATAATGTCTTTAAATAATTTTAGGAAACTAATTTTCAATTACAGAAAAGTAAAAATAAAGATGCATGTTTTTCCATCCAAGTTCACAGACCTCTTGAAATCCATCCACAGGCTCCTTAAGGGACTACAGACGCTTGGTCAAAAACTCTGGACTTACTCTGGAATGCATTTGTCCAGAATGAAGTCATATATGATGTATGTAAAAACCATGATTAATATAAAGAATCCCAGAATTTGAGAGCTGAAAGAGGCCTAAGTATTCATCAATTTCAGTCCATGCTTGAAAAAGCATCCCACAACAACATACCCAACAAGTGGTCATTCAGTCCTTTCTTGAAGATGTCTCATGAGCAGGAGCTCAACCTACTAATAATGTATATCTTTCTTAGGATAGTTTTCCTATATCAGGCCTAAATTAGCTTTATGAGCTTCTACCCATTGCTCTTACTTGTGCACTGTAGGAACAAAAAATAACAAGTTAAATACCCCCTCCATATGCCAATCCTTCAAAAACTTGAGGACAGCTATGGTACCCTGCTGGAGTCTCTTCTAGGCTGACACATCCATATCCTTTCATCTAGACTAAAATGTCATGAATCTTTGCCTTAGCTGTTATTAGTGAGCCAGGAAAACACAGGTTTCATTTGTAAAGACTGTTCCTTTTAGCCAACCGTCTCCTAACTTTTGAGGCCAGGGTAGAATGGAAGGAAAGAAAGAAAGAAGGAAGGAGAGAGGAAGGAAGGAAAGAAGACAAATATTAAATATTTGTTATGTTGTTATGACAAATATTAAATGTTTGTTACACTGTGCTAAATGCTAAGGATTCAGATTTAAAAATCAAGAAAATCTTTGCACTCAAGGAGTTTACATTCTAATAAGGGAAGACAATATATACAGAGAAGCCTTGACCAGGGAAGTCATAACGATGTTGGTATTGTGTGGAAGAAGACAACCCTTGACCAAAATAAAGTAATTTCTCCAAGTAGAGAAAGGAAGGATTTATTTAATTATTTCTTCTTGCAAGAAGGGCAGTCTTACTACTAGAGGCAGTCTAGTAGGAGAGGCAAAATACAATATTCAAAGCTTGGTTATATACCCAAAAGATCACTCGTTCTCCCCCCTCCTTGTTCTGTCCTATTTCAATTAATTAGGAATGGAGGCACACAATTTTAACATCAAAAATCTGCTGGTGTTTGCAGGTGAAATGTCAGTAACATCAAAAAAAAAAGAAGGTACATGTTTAGCAGACATGAAAAGAGACAAAATATGTCATCAGTATCAACTTAGATATGAAAGCAGAAGATAAATGTTCTAACAATATCAATATAGATATGAAAACAGAATATTTTATGAATCATGGGGATTTTAGGACATGGTGACCTGCCTGGAGTTCCTGCAACAGGATTTCCAATTTTATATTTGTACAGATCAGATGGTGGTCAGTGGAAACCAGTCTGGGACATTTGGGCCTGTGGATAAATTTGCAGGGTCTGTGCTTTCCCCTCCTACGCATTAGCTAAGCTTAGCAAAAACTTCAACTTATGAACAGAGAAGTAAGGCAAGGGTCTCAGGCTCCCTGCCCAGGTTTGCTAAGTCTTTGGTACTTTATTACAATTCTGTTCAGATTTCTGGAATGTTACCTGGGAAGTTTTCACTTTATTCCCTTCAGTATATAGGGTAATTCATGGTAGTCTTGATTTGATTATAATCCCCAGAGCTAGAGTGGGTGGAACAAGATAGGAGAAATACACCCTGGCATGAAAATGGTCAGGAAGCAAGGCAGGGGTTCTGGGTCAGGCTACTTGTGTTGAATGTTTACCAATCAAAAACAGTGAGGCCTGAGACAATAACCAGAATGTCAGGTCAAAGGTGGGGAGATTAGAGTACAAAAATATGTTGTCCTGAAATAATGTGTTGGGTCCAGACTGTACTAGAGGGGCAGATTTCCCTATTAGCATCAGAAGTTATAATATCAACCATCTATCTGAAACATCTCAGTTACATAGAGAGATTATTATCGTAGTCCAGAATAAGATAAAAATAAATTTGTGATAAAGGGAAATGGACCTGATACGGGGCCAAAACCTCACAGATTCTCTTATTCTGCACCAATTGTCCTTGCTCCCTCCTCCTGGGTATCTACCACCCCTAAATCCATCTTTTGGGACCAATCCAATCCAATTCAATCCAGTAATCATTTAATAAGCACTTACAATATGCCAAGTACTGTGCTAAATGCTGAGGATACAATTAATAGAAAGATAGCCCCTGCCCTCAAAGGGTTTATAATCTAATGAGGAAAGATAATGCACTAAAAAGGGAGGAAAGGGGGAGCAGGTAAAATGGGACACCAGCGGGGTACCAGGTACCAGGACATCTTGTTCTGTGGAGCTGAAATCAGGCAGAACAGCAGGTACAGAGAAGAATGTGTCAAAAAGTTCAGTTTCTTCCATATATAAAGGAAGGCATAGGGAGGAGTTTGTTCCCTCAAGCCCTTCAATCAGAGGGAAAGGAGGCTGAAGGAAGTACTAGTGTCAATCATGTCTCTAATTAGCAACAACATGGTCAGTTTAGAAGTGATGAGCTTATCCTGGGAGGGGAAGCTTATTGTGTGAGTCTGAAACCAGGCAAGGCAGCAGATGCACAGTGGAGTGAGCTAGCCAAAGGCCCATCACTCATTGTGTTTGTTATACTTCCATGATGACCCAGGGAAGATGAAAATGGCTGCTTCACCTCTCCTTCACACAAACTAAGACCTATTTTCTTTCTTTTGACAGATACAGGTTGGTTTCACTGGGAATAGGTCACACTGACTTCAACACAACTGGGGGCAGCAACAATAACAATAATAAGCTAGGATTTATATAACTTTTTCTTTTTTATTATTCAAATGCTTTATTAACTTCTGGTTTTCATCATTTATTTCTGAAAGATTTTGAGTTACAAATTTTCTCTCCATTTTTCCCCTATCTACCAACCCAAAATAGTGATCCCACTAGATATCCCCTGCTCCAATCAGCTCTCTCCCATATCTTTCCCCATCCCCTCTCCAATTTTTCAGTAGAGCAAGGTGGATCTCTATGCTCCAGTGCCCGTATATCTTATTTCCCAGTTACATGTAAAATAATGCCAATAATAGTATTTTTTTTAAACATTTGATCTTAAAACTTTGAATTCCAGATTCATTCCCTTCCTCCCTTGTCAACCACCCTTACTGGGAAGATAAGCAATTCAGTATAGGTTGTACACGTGTAGCTATGCAAAACATTTCCATAGTGGATATATTATATAAGACTGACTATATTTCCCTCCCTCCTATCCCACCTCCCACTTGTTCTATTCTCTATTTTGATCCTGTCCCTTTTCAAAAGTGGGTGCTTCCAATTTCCTTCCTCCCCCAGCCTTCCCTCCCTTCCATCTCCCCCCTCTTGTTTCCTCCCCCCTATTTTTCTGTAGGGTGAGATACCCTATTTAGTGTGTATGACATTCCCTCCCTAAACCAAATTCAATGAGAATAAGGTTGACCCATTCCCTTTTGCCTTCCTGTTCTTCAATTCCATTGTAACCATTTTCCCTTGCCTCTTCTATATGAGATAGTTTACCCCATTCTGTCTCTCCCCATCTCCTCTCATTATATTCCTCTCTCACCTCTCAAGTTCACCTTTTAAGTATCATCCCTTCCTATTAAATTGGTCCTGTGCCCTTTACCTCTATATACCTGTACACATATGTATATAGACATTCACATATGTATTTATACGCCCATATATCCTCCTATATAGACATATATGTATGTATATATGTATATAGATAGATAGATAGACACACATACACACACACACAAACATTTATATTCCCTTCAACTATTCTCATACTGAGAAAAGTTTCATCAGTTACAATTGTCGTTTTTCCATGTAGGGATGTAAATAGTTGAACTTTGATAAGTTCCTTATGATTTCTTTTCCCTGTTTACCTTCTCATGCTTCTCTTGTTTCTTGTATCTGAATGTCAAATTTTCTATTCATCTCTTGTTTTTTTCATCAAGAATGCTTGAAAGTCCTCTATTCCACTGAATGAACATATTTGCTGCTGAAACATGATACTCAGTTTTGCTGGGTAGGTGATTCTTAGTTTTAATCCCAACTCCTTTGACCTCCAGAATATCATATTCCAAGCCCTTCCATCCTTCAATGTGGAAGCTGCCAGATCCTGTGTTATCCTGATTGTGTTTCCACTATATTCAAATTGTTTCTTCCTGGCTCCTTGTAATATTTTCTCCTTGATCTGGGAATTCTGGAACCTGGCTATAATAGTCCTAGGAATTTCCTTTTGGTGATCTTTTTCAGGAGGTGATCAGTGGATTTTTTCAACCTTTATTTTGCCGCCTGGTTATAAAACATCAGGGCAATTTTACTTGAGAATTTCTTGAAGGATGATTTCTAGGTTCTTTCTTTGATCATGGCTTTCATGCAGTCCAATAATTTTTAAATTATCTCTCCTGGATCTATTTTCCAGATCAGTGGTTTTCCCAATGAGACATTTCACATTGCCTTCTATTTTTTCATTTGTTTGGATCTGTTTAATAGCATCTTCATTTCTCATAAAGTCAGTAGCTTCTATTTGCTCCAATATAATTCTGAAGGAATGATTCTCTTCAGTGAGCTTTTGAGATTCTTTTTCCATCTGGCAAATTCAGCTTTTTAAGGCATTCTTCTCCCCATTGCCTTTTAAGCCTCTTTTGCCATTTAAATTAGTCTATTTTAAGGTGTTATTTTCTTAAGTCATGTTGTTGACTCTCATTTCATAATTTTCTTGCATCTTTCTCATTTCTCTTTCCAATATTTCTCCACTTCTCTTATTTGGTTTTCAAAATCCTGTTTAATCTACTCTATGGCCTGTAACCATCTCATTTTTCTCTTGAAAGCTTTTGGTACAGGAGTTCTGACTTCACTGTCTTCCTCCTGTTCCATGCTTTGACCCTTTTTGTCCCCAAAATAGGAATGTAAAGCTTTACTTGCTTTGTTTCCCTTGTTTGCTCATGTTGCCACTCAATTACTTGACTTTTGGGCTTTTTGACACAATAGGACTCTGCTTCCAGGGAGGAGAGCTTTGTCCCAAATTGCTGGGGTTTTCTCAGCTGCCAAGGATAATTTCTTTTAGTCACATGGGAGATGCTGGTAAGTATATTACCCTGTGATCTTTACCATGTTTTGTAGAACATTTACCCCTATGGTTCCTCATCATTTCCATTGGATCCCAATTTTAAATGAAATTGTCTCAGTTAAAGGGTCTCAAAGGACTGGTTTAAAAGGTGTCTTTATGAAATCACTAGAAATTTAAAAGGATCTTCAATCTGTTTCTAAGAAATGATTGTAATTTCCATGAAACTGCAGGATAACACTACTGTGTTAGATAGCAATACTTCCAAACCTTTCCTAGTGTCCAAACACAGACAACATTTTTGTTGCTTTAAAAATATTTCTCATACTCCCACTTAAAATATCTCCATTTTAACTATTTGGATATTTAGAGAACCATGTAGTTCAGTTCAGTTTTGCCTAAATTCTTTGTGTAAATAGAATATATAGGACATCCTTTGGAAAGAGAAAATTAGTGGTGGGTCCTACTTCTAAATGCATGGAAAACTAACACCCCCAGTTCCATGTGTAACTTTCAAGCTCCAGATGCTTATAATGGTCAAAGTCTAGACAGTAATTATTGTTCACCCAAGTTAAATTCTAGGATTAGACAATAGCTTACAAAAAAATGTTCACATTAATTTTCCCAAATAACCTTTTCTAGTAGCAGAAGCTGTATATACCTTAGGCCAATGATTTTGTTATATTCTCCTGACCTAGAGAGGTGGAATGCCATGGATTGATGAGCCATAGTATTCCATGGGAAGGTACATGTATGGACATTATATTATGTTGTTTTCAACAAACAAACATCTAATATTAAAGCAAATTTAGCTTGCTGAGAGAATTTTTTAAATTATTTACAGATCTATCTTAATGATTATCATTGAGCTTTGTCATTGACTTATTTCTTCCTAGTCTCTATTATTCTCCAGTCTTTGTATACAACACTGAAACATCTGATGAATTAATATTTTAAAAACCAGTCAGCTGAAGAGAAACAGAACCAACAACTACCCTTTTTGGCATTGTCCAAAACTATGTATTCTAAACTTTTTGATCTCATATCCCTATAAGTCAAATATTTTGAAGCACTCCACCAGCATATGTGTATTTACCATTCATAAATCATATATTCATATTAATATATCATATGCATTATAAAAATACACAAAATCTATACAAAAAAAGGATGTGAATGAAGTAATTTTTTAAAAATTTGATTTCCTAAGAGCACAAAAACAAACCCTCAGGAACAAAGTGATTGAATATGCTTTGTTATTTTCCAAAAATAACTGTCTATGTCCTGGGGATTATTGTAGACTTATACATTAATTATTTCTTTAATAACAAGCCAAACAAGTGAAATTTATTTTGCTAAGAGACTTTTTATTGAAAGCTACATGACACAACATACAAATAATAAGTCATAAGTCAGTGAACATAACAGCTTTTCAACTGATATACTCATCATACATAATTACAAAAACAACAATCAAAAATAAATTATCTTTGAGTTCAAGTCAGCATAAAGTTCTTTATCTGGATTCCTTCCACTTTTCTTTACATGGCTTTGCTTAATCAGATGTTAATTTCTTATCCATGTTTGGATATTCAATTAAGTTTTTGTATGAGTGGGAAGAACAGCAAGAAAATCAATTTGACTGGACAGTAGAATGTAGGAAGGGGGGAAAATAAATAACAATTTAAAAATTTAAATAATGAATAATAAATAAGATTAGTAAGATTAGGTGGGACACAATAAATAATTGCTTTAATAAAAAAAATAGAAGAGTTTATACTTGAGCCAGCATTCAGCACAGTGCCCTACACATGGTGGCCACTTAAACAAATACTTGTTGAGTAGACCTTAGAGTCAGTAGCAAGCTTTTGAGTAAGATGGGGGGAGGGGTGATGAATTCAGATTATGGTTTTAGGAAAATCATATTGGTAACTGAATGGCAGATGAACTGGAGTAGAGACTTGATTTCAATAGTCCAGGTGAAAGGTAATGAGCTTCTGAGCTAGGTTGTGGGAATAGAGAGAAGAGGATATTTGTGTCCCAGAAAACTCTTTTAGAGCACACAATCATAGATTTGGAGATAAAAGGGATCTTGGAAATATTATGGAGATAGAAACAACAAGATTTCACAGCTATTTTAAATATATGGAATCAGTAAGAGCAAGACATCAGTACGACACCTAGAATTAGGAATATTCACAACAGAGTTGGGTTTGTGAGTGTAGGGGAAACATAATACAGGGAGACCTGCATTGAAGACCACAGCCTATCCATGTCTTCTTATACTGTACAACTCATTCTGTCCAAGTCAAAACAAAAAAAAATGGGAAAGGAAAGATGCATAAGTCATACACCTCCCCTAAGGGATTACATACTGCAGCCATGAGGTGATTTTAGGACAGAGGATGAATATGCTGGTGGGAATAAGGAAGAATTTTTTTTCTAGTGCTTCTTACATAGTTAATATAACAGATGCCCAAATCACAGCTAGAGTGTTGATTCTCTTGATTGGCAGTTCTAAGAAGAGAAAGAGTTAGTTGGGAACTTGCAAAGTGGTGCAAGGAGGGCAGTAGAGGAGTACTGTATATAATGAGTGAAGTGTAGGCACGGTTGTGTTGGAGATGAAGCCCATAATTTGTTATTCTCCAAATGGTTGATTCTACATCTTTTGGGGTCATGCTATGGCACTCCCCCACGGGCAAAGGCCCCAACTTTAGAAACCACTAGTCTAGGAAAAATGAGTTCACTTCACTCTTCAGTTGGCTGATTTTGCTGACCAAATAAAGCCCATATTCTTTAATTTGACATTCAAGGTGATCTACAATCTAACATGGTCCTATATTTCCAACTCTATTTCATACTATTCCCTTCCATCTACTCTATGATCCAAAGAAAGTAGACTGTTCATAGTTCCTAATAAATATCCCCAGTATCTTGTAGTGGTAGAGAAAGGAAGGGTCCAGCATTTTCCTTTCTTGACATGAGTAATGCTATTTAAAAATATATCTTAATTTTAGTAAATAGGCAAACACATCCAAACCTTATGTTTTGGTATTGATGTACTTCATTTCTTTGTGCAAAGACAGTCAACAGATAAATAAAGTTTTGCCAGTGAGGGTTTATTGGGGTTCTTTGGTATGCATATTCTTCAGTCCCTAAAAACCCTGAAGAGCAAAGAACCACGAAGGAAGCTCTGTCTCTGTACATAAAATGACTTAGGGGAAAAATTAAAAGCCAACTAAAAATAGATTGTGCATGTGGCTATAGCCAGAGCTTAGGTAATACAAGGCTTCAAACTGTTTCTTGGCATGAATCAATTAATCTCTTTGGAAAACCTACAAACAGAGATGTCATGTGGGCATGGTCAGACCTCCTGGCCTATTGGAAAAATGTCCAAGAGAAAACTTTCTCAAGGGCCACTGGGGAACAGCCCCACAAAAGCCCAAGTGGTACACTGCCTTAGTGTATACTGTCAACAGGACAGTAATGTTTTCCTGAAATCAATTTGGAAGAAAGGAAAGAAAGTAACCATTCATTAACTCCTAGGAAGGAATTTGTGTCAAATAAGACATGCATTCAACAAACTATATGTCTTATAGATAGCCATTTGATGGGGAGGAAAGGGAGGTAAGAAAAACTGCCATAGGGAGGGAACTAGGTTCAAACTCAAAGAGAAAGGATGACTGGTCATGGAAAATGTCAGTAAAAGAGTGAGGAAATACATTTGCTTTAAATTTTATATGGTGACTAATCCACACTGGGATCTATCAGACACAGTTTTTGGCAAGCCTTATAAACTGGAGCCAAGCACATTAGGACCAACATCTAAAGTTTTGAAAAATGCCAGAGGGTTTTGAATGTCTACAACTCTGCCTTTCAATGCCAAACCTGGGAATCCACTTTCTAGTGCCTTACAGAACCATCAAAGTTCAGAATTAGAAAGGATTTCAGAGGTAATCTAGTCTCATGTATACCTGGACTGGAATTTCTTCTACATAAGTAGTCATCAAAGCTCTCTTTGAAGACCTCCAAAGTTCTACCACTCCTGGAGGCAGCCCATTCTCCATTTGCTAGCTCTGATTTTTCCTATCTGACTTCCTGAATCTGTCTATTTGCAACTTCCAAGTATTGTTCTCAGGTCTGCCTAATGGGGTCAAACAAAACAAATCCACTTACTCTTGCCTTTAACAACCTTTCATACACCTGAATGTGGCCATTCATGTCCCTAATAAGTTTTTATTCCAAAATAAAAAATACTAATTTCCTTTCAACCTATCTTTAGTGTAATCTTGATAGGAGATAGAGGGAAAGGAAGGCAACAGTAGGCAAGGAAAGGCAGGGGAAGACAAGGATAGGGAAGGGAAGGCAAGGGAAGAAGACAAAAGAAGACAAGAGAAGGGAAAGGAGATAGGAGGCAAGTCTGAGGGAAAAGAAAAAGAAAATGGTAGAAGTTTGATCTACAAATACTAAAAACTGTTATAAAAGCAAACTGGAAATCAATGAAATTCCCCTTTCCTTACCCTATATAAGCACACAACTCCCATAATTCCCCTTCACTGGTGATTCTAACTTAGTCACTTGCCCTCTTAATGTTTACAGTGGCATTCATTTATGTCAGCATAATTAGAAACAGTTGATAAAGATATACTTACCATCAACTTTATCTATATCAAGTGAATTAAAAAGAATTAGTGCCTGATTTCTAAAAACTCACATTGAAGTATGTTTTTAGCATATATTAGATAAGCATAAATATTAAGCAATAAATACTTAATAGAGTTAAAGGAAATGATTTGCTCCCTATCATATCCTCACATTATGGCCAAATTGGCTGACTTGATGTTCTCCTGCTATTTCATTCCCCTCTTCTGCCTCTTTGCCCATGCTGCCCTCATGCTGACAATGCACTGTCTTCTCTACTCTGTATTATTGAGTCCACTCCTCAATGCTTAGCTCAGGTGTCACCTTTTGGGAGAAAAGGGCCTTTCCTGAAGGTCCAGCTGTTATCAATTCCCTTTCTGCAGTCACTTTGTATTTGCTTTGTATTTACACATCTATATACATGTTCCTTCCAAAGGAATGAAATGTTGGAAAGAGAAAAAGATCACTTCTTTTTTTGTCACTGTATCCCCAGTTCTGAACACAGTGCCTAGCAAACAGCAAATGTTTATATCATATTTACTGAATTGAACTGAAGAGATTATCAGTTGAGTTGTATAGTGGAGAACAGTCAAGTTTTTTTTTTATTCATGAGGGAAAAACCTTGGTATTGTGCAACACCTTAAATGATGAGAGAAAAATAATCTGGTGAGCTGGGAAGAAAACTACATTCTACATAGAACGCAGATTTTTAAGAAGTTTCATTGGGAAACCATGGGATTTTGTCATCTAGTACAGATACCTCATTTAATGAGTCTAAAATCTCATCTTCTCCAGAAAGCCTTTCACAACTCCACTTAACTTGAGTGTCTTCCCTCTTTAATCATTTCCTATTTCTCTTTTATATAGCTTGTTTGTGTGTATTTCTTTGCTTGTTGTCTTCTCCATTATATTGAGAGTTCTTTGAGGTCAGAGAGTGCTTTTTGCCTCTTTTTATATCTCTAGCATTTAGCATAGTGTACAGCATAGCATAGCACATAGTACACTCTAAATTAAGTTTATTGTCTGACTGAGAGATCAATGAATCATAGCTCTAGAGCCAGGAGGGACATCAGAGGCCATCTAGCCCACCCCCTTCACTTTACCAATGAGAAAAATAAGTTCTAGTCAGGTCAAAGGCCTTGTCCAAGATCACACACACACACACACACACACACACACACACACACACACACACCATAAATTCCAGAGATAGGATTGCCAAATTCCGTTGATTTACCTTCACAACATCTCTCATATATGCCCCCTTCTCTCTTCTGACATTGCCACCCCCCCAGTGCAGGACCTCATCACCTCACATCTGGACTATCCCAATAGCCTTCTGATTGGTCTTCCTTCCTCAAGTCTCCTCATTCTAGTTCATCCTCCACTAAGCTTTCAAATTACTCATCCTAAAGTACAAGTCTGACCCCATCACACACTCAGCCCATTCAATAACTCCAGCAGGTCTCTGTTACCTACAGGATCATATATGAAATCCTCTGTTTGGCATTCAAAGCTTTTGATAACCTGGCCCCTTCCTACATCTCCAGTTTTCTTAGCCTTACATATCCACATACTCTCTTAGAAAGTATGTTCACTGGATGGTATTCCACGATTTACCTCACTCACACTTGAGCTTTGTCTGGAATCCTTCTCCTCCTTGCCTGCCTCTTTGACACTCAGCAATTTCTATCTTGGGGCTCTCCCCTCCTGACTGTTGGGTGATTCCCTCCCTAGGATCATCACTTTTAGAAAAGGCTGCAACTATGCATGAGCTCACTCTCTCTGAAATCCTTCTCCTCACCTACCAATCCCCACCCCCACAAGTTGTCCTTTATTTGTTGTCTTCCTTCATTAGAATATAAGTTCTCTGACACAGAGTGTCTGGCTTGCTTATATTTTTATCCCCAGAATTTATTATAGTACCTGGTTTATAGTGAATACTCAGTAAATGCTTTATCTTTTGTATGTAGGCAGAGACATAATTTCCCCCTGCCATTTTGTTAAATGCTCCACAATATTAGTGTCTAATAGACAGAGACCAAAATTGAATTTAACTTATTTTTAATGTTTTGGATTGAACTGGTTTCATGTTTTCCATATAAAATCCACAGTTCTATTCTATGATTTTGCATTCCCATCCGTTTCTTTCCACAGTCCAGTGGTCTGGCTTGCACATTAGCATGTCAGCCAGATGACAAACCCTTCCAAGCAACCACAGAAGTTTCTCCCATTGCACTAGGGTTAATTACTGTATAAAAAATGAACCTTTTCACCTTAAGATTAATTCAGCTTTCCTTCTTCCTCCTTCCCTATCACTTATATCTATTTTTACCTTTTTTCCTTTAAAACCAACTGACTTTATCCCTTCCTTTTAAATCCCATTTCTTCCATCTTCTTTCCAATCTTTCAGCTTGCCTCTCACCAGCCCCCTCCCCAGGGCTTTCATGATCCTTAGTTAGATTTGAAGGTACTTGTGCTATAGACCAGAAGGTGCTATTTCTAGAGAGCCTCTTAATTTTTTTGGCTTGTTTGCCCATTAAATAGTGTAATACCCTGATTTTGTAATGATTTAGCAATGATCTATGTGGTCATCTCTACCATATGCACCCACTAACATAATTAGTCCCACTATGGTCCCCACCATTTTATTCTTCCCTATTGTAACTCTCCAAATCATACTTATTCCCATCTTTGTCACTTAAATCACAGTCTTCTTTATGTTAATCATGACAGAAGAACTATCATTGCTAGGCATTCCTCCAGCATTTTTAGCATCTCAAGGTCACCACACAGTGTTTTACTTTTTTAGAAAGAGAAAAAGCATTCCAGAGGTATATAGAATACATTTTGAATATAGTATGCTTTTCTTGCTGGAAGTTGTAGGAGAGAACAAAAATGTCTAGTTCTATGGTATTATGGCATTCTATTCTGCCACAGCCTAAGGGAAGGGAGGCTTTTAGTGAATGCAGATGTTTACCCAAAACTTCCAAAGAGAATTAAAGCATTTCTATTCAAAGTGTCCAATTCCTTGTTCGGAAAATAACAAAAGGCAACCTTAGTTATGTCAGGCTTCAGAGTACATGCCATGGTGAGACCCCATTGGAAGATCACCTTCAAATTATTTCCTTTTGACTCTTCAGGGATTAAACCCATTTGGATGGAGAACAGGACAACTGCCAAGAAAGACATCATTGAAAGAAGGCTCCTTAGCACTAGAAAAAAAATCTGTTTAGGAGTAAGCATTTTGTCCAAGTCAACAAAGTTGCAAAATAACTAAGAATCTGAAATTCATCTCCTGACACCAACTGTCCAGACACCAGAGAAACCTGCTCAGATCCCATCATACTGCTATTTCCTTACAAAATTCGTGGATGTTAGTAAGCTTCCTACAGAGCTTTTATTTTTTAATGAGTGAGTAAGAGCACCAGCTCCAGAGTCGGGAGGACCCGGAATCTGTTCCTGCCTCAGTTATTTATCACCCACACATAAATAACTAGTCATGTAACCTTGAGCAAGTTACTTAACCCCAATTGCTTAAAAAAAAAGAAATGTGAAATCTTCTGACAAAAGATCCAGAATCTATACCATGAAGAGGATAAGGTATATGAGGCAGTGTGTCAAAGTGGATAGAACTTTGGACTTTGACCCAGGAAGAGCTGGCTTCTATTCTACCTCTATTGTGCCAATTATTGTGTGATTGTGAGGACATCCCTTAGTCTTTTCCAGTCTCAGTTTTTTCATCTGTAAAATGGGGATGATAGTGTGTCACAGGGTTCTTGTAAGACAGTGAGGTAGCCCAGTGGATAGAGTGCTGGGCCTGAAATCAAGAAGACCTGAGTTCCAATCTGGCTTCAGATATTTGCTAGCTATTCAACCCTAGGCAGGTCAGTTACCTTTTGTCTGCCTCAGTCTTCTCAACTGTAAAATGAGGGTAATAATAGCACCTACTATACAAGGTGATTGTGAGAATGAAATGATACAATGTTTATTTAACACGGTTTCCTTCTTCCTTCCTGAAGCTCAGTCAGTCAACAAGCATTTATTAAGTACTCTGTGAGCAGGTTAGTGACGCAGTGAAAATATTGATATTGCAGCTGTGTGTAGGATCGAGTAGAAAGGGGAGAGGTTGGACTGAGAATGACCCATTATCCCAGGCTATTGCAATGGTTCAGAAAGAGGTCATAAGGGCTTGACCTAGGATGACTGTGAATAGAAATAAACCCAAGAAATTCTGTGGGTGTAGCATAGAGAAGACTTAGCAACTATCCGGACGTGATCAGTCAGTGAAAGTGAACACTTGAGACTGACTCACTGGCAAAATTGGGTGACTGGAAGAATAATGGTGCCCGCAAAAAAGAGACAAATTAAACCAAGGGATGGATTTGGAGGAAAAGATGAGTTTTATTTCAGGCATATCAACATGTGGCATCTATGGAACATCCCAATTCCAAATGTCTGGTAGGTATTTGGTGATGTGGGACTGAGCCATAGGAGAGAAAGTAAGTCTGGAAATATAGATAAGGGGCACATATACCAAGTTTCAGAGAAAATACCAATACTAGCAGCCCCGCTGTGTGCCAGTGTTGCCGGTCTTGCACCTCCACAGCAGCTGCAAGTATCATTAACAGTACAGATGGTCTTGTGAAATCAATCAATACTGCTAAAGCCCAATATGAGCTTAGGCTGGTAAGGAATGGCAGGGACAATGAAAAGATTTTTTCAATGGTTTTTAATATTTTCAAATCTTTAATATGTTTTAAATACTTCAAATGTTTAATACATTAAAAATAGTTATATTGGAGGAAAAAAAGGGAATATAATAAGATAAAGAACCACTGCTCAGGACAGATATAAATTATCAGAGATTCTGGAAAGAAGGCAGAGCTACTAAAGGCTAATATTATTTTTTTTCCTACAAGAAGAATAATCTTTGAAGTGGAAAGGGTGGAATATATCAGCCACAAGGAGCCGATAAGTAGGAAGATAATTTCAAGTCACTGGGCCCAGATGGACAATATCCCATAGTGCTGGGCTATGTAATTTGTAGGCTGCTTTCAGTGATCTTTGAAAGACTGGGAAAAAAAATAGATATCATATGACTTGAGAAGGGCATTTTTTTTAATAGAAGAGAATGAAGCCTGGAAACTATAGGCCAGTGAATTTGAGTTTGATTCCTGGAAAAATTCTAGAAGGGATTTTTAAAAATTTATGTCTTTCACTTTCAAAATTATTTTTTATTTCCAAATATATATATATATCTCCTTGATCTACAAAGTAAACCATCCCAAATAGCAAAAAATGGACAGACTTTCTAGGGAATGATTTAACACATGATTAGATTTTGAATAGATAGACCCTCTTGCTGTGAGTTAATATTCACATTCCCTTCCTTCCCCTCCAATGTGCGAGTGTACACAAATGCGCGCGCACACACACACACACACACACACACACACACACACACACACACACACACAAATGCCCTTTTTCTCATAAGGACTACTACCATTTTGACATCAGTGAAAATTTTTTCATAGTAAACAATGAGCCAGAGTGGTTTTCACTGCTATTCCTTCAGGCCAGGCCTTGTGATCAAAGGAGCTGATTTAGGCTGAATGATATGATTGGTTTGAAGTGCATGCTTGATTCAGTCACGGAGACCTGGTACAAGTGATAAATGGACTTAGGCCAAGCTAAATGCATTTTTTTAAAGGAGGCGGTGGTGCTGAAATCTCACATTTGTATTCACTTTTGAAACTTTGTTAATATATATTAAAAAAAAGTTTGCTATGCTTATAATTATTTTCCTCACCAATTAAAACTTTCCATGCTCTGAACTTGCCAGCCAGCCTGTACCTCGTCTAAGAGAATGGCTATTTCAAAACTGCCATTGGGGAAACAGTGGCATAGAATTACTAGTGGTATATCCAAGTTTACCCATTTAGATAGCTGTATAAATCTGGAATTGGAATCCATATGCCTGACTGAATCTTTGTTTCCCTCTAAATGCATGGGGTTTGTAAATAATTGAAGTCCATCTCAGTGAAATAACTTTATGCTGATTCCTTTGAAGCCTTACAAGGGAGCCATCAAGCTATATCATTCCTGTTTTTTGATGCATTCATCTTGTGTCTTCAAGTGAAATGGAAGTGTGAAACTGATTAGGAAGGATGCTTGCTGCTGCTCCAGCAGGCAGAACCAAGCTCTTTTTTTATTTTTTCTTCAGACTGACTGAAAGGTAAACCCATTATTTCTTGATGAGGTGTTTTTCTTTGTTGCCGCACTTAAATTTAACAATCTTATGAAAGGGAGAAAATAAGTTTGAGTTTGAAATAATGCTGAACACGCCATAAAGAGCCAGGGAGGGAAAAAGCAACATCAAAGGAATTATGTTCAATGGGAATGAAGTTTGGAGTTTGGAAAAATTTGAAGTCAGCTAACTACCTGAGAGATTGACTTTGACCACTGAGACACAAACCAGGAATGGAAAAAAGGCAGAGGCCGCACTGGTGTCCGGATACCACCCTAACTCTGAGCGAGCCTGACTCAGAAGAGTGTCTGGCCAGAATCTCCCCCTACATTTCCTAAGTGTTTCCACCCAGTCAGTAGGGCAGTGGTATCTAGGGAGATTCAGAGCTCAACCCTGTCCTTACCCGCAGGTCACAAAACGTCAGCAGCTCAGCTATTGTTACTTCCAGAGAGGCCGCACTTTATAGTGAAAAGAACGTGGTTTGTAGAATTGGGAGTCTTAGGTTCAAATTCCAATTTGGGGAGTGGCTAGGTGGCACAGTGAATAGAGTACCTGCCCTGGAGTCAGGAGGACCTGAGTTCAAATCAAGGCTTCAGACACTTAAC